>CAOKZL010001615.1:0-55000 GCA_948472985.1 Iguana delicatissima
ATCTCACACTATCTTGGAGTACAAATAAAAAGAAGGTGTTGTGGAAGTTTTTTTCTTAATCAAAAGCAGAAGATAATAGAATTTCTGGAATGCCTTGGTCTAAAAGATGCTAAAGTCATGCCAACACCAATGGAAGTAGGTTTCTTAAGAATCACTGAGAAATCTGAACCTTTATGAAATGCTGACACATACAAGACTGCAGTTAGCAAACTTCCATATATTGCTAATTTCACCAGACCTGACATTGTAAATGCAGAATTACTGAAAACGATATTGCTGCAGTGAAAAAGTGGCCGTATATTTAAAAGAAACTGCAGATCACAAACTTATACTGCCAGCCAATGACTAACCACAATTGATAGGCTACACAGACGAAGACTGAGTTGGAGACTTGGCAGACAGAAAGTCAACCAGCAGAATTCTGATTTTCTATGGTGGAGGAGCCACAAGCTGGTCAAGTAGGAAACAGTCTGTGATTGCTGATTCCTCCACAGGGGCAGAATGCATGTCTGCAGAGTAGCTGCAGATCTATTTTCAGACTCTGAGATAACAGAACCAAAGCCAACTTTTTTGTTGCAAGACAATCAAAGCTGCATCAGGACTTCTGAGAGTGAGGAGCCATTCAAAAAGAATACAGTTGGCCCTCCACATTTGTGGACTTGACTTTCACAGATTTGGTTATCTGTGAGTTTCTTCAACCTTTGCCCCCACACTTCAGGTGCTTCTTTTCCAGGGGAATCTTCCTTCTTGGTGCCGCTGATCAGGCCACGCAGCCCTTTAGAAACTTGCCTCTGGTCTTCCTGCACCAGCCACTACCTTGCCAGCTAAGAATGGCTCATAGCCCCATTTCTCAGCACCATGAACCCTCTCCCAACACTCCCCACACACCTAAGGAAGGAGATAGGCAAGAAAGGAAGTATAGCGCCATCATGCTGACCCCCTTTCCCTCTCCTTTCCCTGACCTGGTTTGGTCCCTGGGTGCCTGTTCTGCCTACCATGCCTCATCGCTCTTTCCACACACACACACATTTTAGTATTTGCATTTTTTCCACTTTCATGGATATTCTGCATCCCTAATCCTAGCAAATGCGGAGAGCCAACTGTATTGACAGCCATCCACAAGGTCCTACAGATAGTTCAAGATGGGCTTGTTGAGTTAAAGTACTGTAGCGCAGAAGTCATGATTACTGACATCCTCAGCAAGCCTCTCCCCAAAGTCCACTTCCAGAGATTGCGAGAAGGGATGCAAATCATCAGTTGGGGTGAAAGAGAATGAGAAACAGAATTGTTGAAAAATGCTTCCCAACCAAGTATTCTCTTTAATTCCTTTTACCCATTTGCTATTAGAGCAATGGGCCTTTAGACAGTGAGTCTTAACTGAACCCTTCTTCATCTTTCACCAGAAAAGGTGCTAACACCCTGGAATCTACTTCTAATCCAACAAGGATGAATTTAGGATACAGCAAAGCAAAGTTATAATCTGGAACCTGAGTGCTAATAGCTAACATTAATAGCATTGCGTGTGCCTTCAAGTCACCTGTCGACTTATGGAAACCCAAAGAATTTCATAGGAAAATACTCAGAGATGGCTTCACCAGTTCCTTCCTCTGCCTGGCAAATTGTTTTGTTCAGGGAGTTCTACAGCCATAATGTTGTCAATACTGGTAGATATTCCCATGTAGTGACAAAGTAGCAGCATATCCCATGGAGTGCTTTATCCCTTCTCCCTTCCACTCTGAAGGAAATCTTAGAAAAGTTACTTTTTGGACTATAATTCTCAGAATCTCCCAGGTAGTATTTCACTAAATGCAGTTTTTCAAGGTCAGGAGCCAACACCACTGACCACCTCTTTATACAAAAATAGGGACTACATGGAGCAATTTAAACAAATAAGTAGATATCATACATTTATAATATATTATAAATGATATGGCCTCAACATAGCATTTAATACAGGCACTGATTCTGTGCAAACCTATTACCTGAAAATTGTGGAGTCAGCCACATCTTTGACTCCATCCTGAAGCAGTGCTGAGAAGTTAATTCTCAGCAGATTTTAAATATTCACTTAATTCATTCAAATACTTGAGTAAACCTTTGAGAGGCATCACTATTGCTAATAAAAATTAAATCACTAAGCAACCTAGCAATGAATATTCTGCAATTATATACTGTTAATTGTGAATGAGTCCCATTCAGGCTTTAATTCCCTCTTTCCTTTTCTTTTCTGGTATATAATAACTCTTCAGAAATGTCTGGAAATATATAGGCATGAGCAAAGTGTTATTCAGACTGCTAAATGGCTCCTCTAAAGTCTCCCACAGAGTGGCCTTGATCGTTAAAACAGGCTTGATTATTTTGTTTGTGTGTCAGTATTAATCATAAAACAAGAGGAATAAAACAAGGACTTTGACAAGCTAATACAAGTCCTGGGCTTTTTATTATTAGAGTTTCTTTTTCTTTGGATCATTAAGCACACACATACACGCACATATATATACACACATATGCATAAAAACAGCCTTTCAGGTCCAGCAGTGGGTTGTGCATCACTATCCTCTTAAGACTGTCATTTTTAGGTATACAATCCAAGGGCAAACATTCTGTGTGACATTGACATGTATATTAATAATAAATTCCTCTATAAGGAAAATGGACAGCAGGAAATCTGTTAACGTGCTGCAAGACAAATATCTGGATTTTTCAGCCTGACAACTCTAATCGTTGCTTCCAAAGGCTGGCATCCTGTCAGTGACACACACAAGACTGTGTAACCTGCATTTGTACTTTTTCAGACCTTGAGGAAGGAGTATCCACTATCTCCTTCCACAAGTCCTTCACTTCAGCGTGCAACAACAGCTAGGGGCTGCCAGGAACAATTCCATCTCCCTAGCCCTTGATCAGCTGTGATATGTAGCCTGGCTCATTGTGGCTGCCCTTGAGCACCAAGAGAAGGAGGAACAACTTTATACCACAGGCTGGGGCTGCTCCATATTCTTTCCTTGTTCAAGAGCAACCCAAATAAGCCTGGGTGCACCACTGTAGCCTATCAGTGGCCAGTGATACAGAACTGCCCTTGGTGTATAACCTCATTGAACACATCAGCCTCCGCCACCTGATGTAAGTATGTTTGCAGAGAATTATTTTCCACTAAGTGATATAGGATCTTGGGCAGAGTGTCCAGAAGACCTACAGCACAGGCAGAGAACCTCTAGATGTCACTGAACTACAGCCCCTGTCATCCTTGGCGAGTGGCCATGCTGAATGGGCTCATATAACATTAGGACGGATCTGTGTTCTGCATCCCTGATCTAGGAGCAAAGCATTAATGGACCATAGAGTTGCTGAAATCAAATATGTACAAAAATATGGCTTCCTAGTCTGGATGTTCACTGTGGGGCTCTAGGCGGATTTCCCACAAAGGAGACTTTTGCATCACTGTCAGCACACTGTCACTTCTAGGTTCTTGACAAACAATCTAACTTCCTCACTCCCAATCCTAAAATGGAAATGATCCTGCTGCAGTACTTGGTATGTATGTATATATGCAGAAGCAAGTGGTTACACAACATTGGGTGGCAGCAACCAGGTTCTTGCTAGCAACGAACAAAATAGGTTGCATTTCCAAACTTTTACTGTGCCCTCCTAAATCTAGGGGTGAGGAAATATGTCCTGCAAGGTATATATGACCTTCAAAGTCCACTTTGGCAGTCCCAGAAACCTCCTTTGAGATACTTTCCCGAAACCACTTAACACTTCAATTTTCTTTTAGATTTCCAAGCCATTAAGAGGTAACCGTCCAACCCCAAACAGTCCCAAATGCTCTCAAACCACCTGTAAGTACACTCATTTACCTCACTCACTCCCAGATCGCCTCATCTCCCAAACCACAACAAAACAGATAAATCAGCCAGAAATGATGATCAGAAATGGCATAATATTGTGTCCAGTGTCCCTAGACATGTTGATGTGGTTCATGGGGGAAGCCTTGGCACTAAAGCTAGTCTTCTGCCCCCTGCACAGTTGTCCACCTCTGTCCTAATCCCTGCCCATCATTCCAACACTGTTCTTCTAGGCCACACCCGTACTCATGCTCATTGTGTGTATGTACCTTCAAGTTGCCTGTTCACTTATGGCAACCCTATGAATTTCATAAGATTTTTTTTAGGCAAGAAATACTCAGAGGTGGTTTTGCCAGTTCTTTCCTCTGAAATATAGCCTGCAGGAATCTCCCACGCAGGTACTAACCATTGCTGACCCTGCTTAGCTTCCAAGATCTGATAGGATTTGGTGCCTTTAAGGTATTTAAGCTCCTTACTCATGCACGTTAACAGCTATTAACTAAGAATAGTAAATCAATCAGGGCTGATAAATTCTCTTATTGCTTGTGGGAAAATTTTAAAACATGCACACATACCATGGTAGAATAGGCCTGAACATGTGTGTAATATATATCCTATGTGGGACACAGAGATTGAAAACTGAAGATAGCACACAGCTGTTTTCAAATTTTAAAAGATAGTCAGGAGAACATGATCACAGAGTACTTAAATCTTGCCCATTTATGTCCTGAAGTACCCATATAGTGCACAGATTGCATAAAAAACATGTCACAAGCCACATGGCATTCCCAAAGTGAAAGCCAATTATTTTCAGTTGCCCCATATCTTAGATGAAAGAACTCTTGCAATCCCTGACTGTTATGTTTTGTTATCTTCCTGGCAGGACAACCCCAGAAGTAGAAGCAGCTAATATCTCCTCAAAGATGCATATCCCATTGCTTGTCCAAACACATTTGGGACCGAGGACAGTCAACCAGCTTTGCTCCCAATCTCTGGGACCACCATACTAAAAGATGTACCTCCTGGGAGGCCTTCATGAATCCTTCTACTGGCTGGTCACACAGCCTGCTCACTCTCCCCAGTCATGCCAGTCCCCAGTCACAGAGTTTTGGAAGCAGAGACTATAATGATGGAAACCCTGAGGAGGACATGATGTACATTTTTGGCCACATGGGTTTTCTGCTGTTGCTGGCCTGCTGCTTGGAAAGTAGAATCAGGAACTGATGAATGATGAACACTCCTGGTCAGAGCCCTGCTGATATTCCAGGAAGAGATCGCACTCAGCAAGTCCTGCTATAAAACAACTCAGTCATAGTCAAGCTGTGGTTGATAGAACATATCACCCTGATTAGTTTCAACCTTGTAACAGACTATTAGAAGACTGGGAACAGATTCCCAGCCTTTACTATAAGATGAGATCAAAGCAACACAACTATGATGATGTTGGTAAAAACAGAGAGTGTTATATTGTGATATTGATTGCTAGTGGGTGGATAAAAATATTCACTCATATTCTGTTAGCTGTTTTGCCACACAATTAAGACCAACTATTCTTTTCAGTTGTCAGGATGATATCACTCTAGTTCTTTAGAGTTAAAGATCCAGCGGCAGAGCTTGGAGTGCGTGGAGGAGGGGCAAGAGAGGGGCGTGGCCACAGTGCACGGGCATGGCCACAGGGCATTGGCACGGTGTGCAGAGGCATGGCTATGAGCTGGGATGCCCCAAAAACATTGCCATCGGGGCAAACTGCCCCCATTGCCCTCCATTGCTACGCGACTATAAAGATCCCCTATGTAGAGCAGATCTATTGTCTCAGCAGTCTGGGAGAAGCAAGGCATGAGCCTAAGGCCCCTTCCATACAACAGCAGCATCCTGCCATAGCAATGGATTTTTCCTGGTGCCATGCTACCACACAACTGTTTCTATTGAGCTGCTATCCCATTCCCAAGCATTGCAAATCAGCCCCATTTCATTTCTAGAAAAAACTGTTAAGAGCCTCCTTTAGAGCTACAATCCTGTCAGCTGGGTCAGTGCAGTTCTGTAATAGTGCTTGATAACACTTCTTGTCATCACAGATCCAGGAATGGGCAAGGCATGGGCATGCCCAGCTTGTCCCTCCCTCAGTGACTCCCGTGGTGTGGCAAATTTGGAAGTTTGGAATCTACCACCTCACCATGTTTATTTTAAATTTATCCTCTGAGTTAATTTTTTAAAAAATGTCTTAATACATTTTTAGCATTATAGCACAAAAATGCAATCCTGTACCAGTGTGTCATGACGTTACTAAGTGGCTGTACTAGTAGGGCTTACAGAAAAAACAAGAAGACCCAACCAATCAGGATCTGTGGGGCAGGGGAAAGGTGAGGAAAAGGACCGGCCAATTATGCTTGTAGTGAGGAGGGAACACCAGTGACAATAACACTACTCATCCAGTTAAGGCAAAAGAGTGCAGTAGAGAGCATTCCTTACCTGACACCATCATGGAAATGGCGATGCTGGGATTGTAACAGAACACTGCACTATTGAAGTATGGTGCTGAAAAGGCCTAAGTCTTCTGCAGGAGTTCCAAAGGTTTTTGAAACCCTATCCACATAAGTTCCTCCCTCTCTCTCTCTCTCTCTCTCTCTCTCTCTCTGTGTGTGTGTGTGTGTGTGTGTGTGTGTTGCACACATTGAGACTGAGCAGCACAATGACAATTTACACGAAGACAATCAAACTGCTTCCAGGCAAGACCTTTTACCTTAGGAAGTTGATTGTCACTATGGAGTCAGTGTCAAATGGAAATACCACCCCAGCTGCCATGCATAAACCAGAAGCCATTTGGGTTTTAAGCCCTTTCATTAAGCATACAGGCAGAAATACAGGTTGCTGACAGCAAATGTTTTAGCTACGTGGTGCTCTTTGTAAAATTTGCCTCGCCTAGATGAAAGGTATGTTTTAAAGCAAGAGAGTGGATGCTTGCTGTTCAAGAGGACACTACTTTAGATGTTTTCATTATTTGACCCTGAGGTAGTGAATGGGACAGTCCACCCAGGTACACCTAAATCCCATAGTGCAGTGGTTCTCAACCTGTGGGTCCCCAGATGTTCGTGGACTTCAGCTCCCAGAAGCCCTGAGCATTGATCATAGTGGCTGGGGCTTCTGGGAGCTGAAGTCCATGAACATCTGGGGACCCACAGGTTGAGAACCACTGCGATAGTGTGAGGAATATGAATCCAGTTGTCAGGTCAGCCCTGGATATGTTTAATTTATAACAGATATAAGACAGAGCATACATACTTAGCTAAGCAGTGTATATAGAGACTGGCCACCATTTTTTTATATAGTGTTTCCCTGAGACCTGATAATTGTTTTAAGGGTTCCTCCAGAGTAAATAGATTAAGAAAGGCTTCTCTAAAAAGTCTTTTGCTTATTTTGGCAGTTATTCTGCTTTTAGCTTTGAAATCCTAAATGTGTACATTGTTCTATAAGAAAAACAATTCCGGCAATGTTCAAACATTTGTTCCTGAACCACTGTGAAGTAACAGCATGGCTATAATTTGGGTAACTAGCTTAGCCACAGCTATTCCTAAGCATAATACTTCTTTCCTGAGTTAAAATCTCTTAATTCAACCTCGTATTTTTAATTATTATTTGCTAGCTGCTAACATAACCTGTGCTGTGACATCTGAATCTTGGGGTTAATTTAAAATCTGTTTTTTACAATTAATGATAACCTTTTAGTTGTTTAGCTTCTTTTGTTCATGTTTAAATTTGTCCTTCCTCTTTCTTCATGCTTACAGAGTGTGGGTACTTCCAGATGTGTGTGTGTGTGTGTGTGTGTGTGTGGTTTTGTAGTTTTGTTGTTTTGTTTTGTTTTTGCATTGCCTAACTTGTGGAATTAGAGGTTGCAAATAATGTTGCCCTCTGTAGCCTTTCTGTGGTCATTTCTGTACTATACCGTTATCAGTGCCATTATTCCACTTTCAACATCCTGTAGAATTCTGGGGTTTGTAGCTTACTGAGGCCAAAGAGCTCTCTGGCTGAGAATTATCTAATTGCCGCTCCCTAAACTGCAAACCCCAGGATTCCACAGGATGTTAAAAGTGGAATAATAGCAATAACAGTGTATGGCTTGTGTTTCCCCAGTGTTTCTTCCATCTTTTCTTCTTACAAAATAATAATAATAACTAAAAGGAGGACTAATGGAACTGTTGTGCAGTGCCTTGTTAGTAGTTAGTAGCCCTTCCTCAGTGAGCATCCTAATATTTGTTTATAACTGCTTTACCAAGTATATTCATCATGTTCTGTAAGTTGTAACCTCTGTTAATTTTTTTCTGGTTAGTTAACTGGTTTCAACACCAATAGGTTTTCCAAGTGAATATCCACTTAGAATACAGAACTGTGAATGTCCTGGTCTAGACGACAGAATACGCAGCAGGGGGTGTAAGTGAATCTTCTCCACATTTTACTCCGGTTTTTAAAGAGTCTATGCAGGATGCTGGACCCTATACAAAAAATAAGTTGGAATTTACTCTCTAGTGGATTCGCTGCTCATTGATGTGGAAGCCATCAGCCATCACTGGTACCCATGCAAGGTCCCTATACTTTACTGGGAGAAATCAAAATTAACTGTGAGAGGAAGAACAAACTGGACTGGATTTTTCTAGAAAATGCTGCTTGTCTTATATTTCTAGATTTATCTGTGAAAAAACTTTTGGCCTAATATCATCTATGCAAGTTGGATTCCTCCTGCACTCAGAGGAAACATGAGCTCATAATTTCTTTTGGAAATCACAGAACATGGACAGTGGAAAGCAACTTTCTTTCCCTTTGTTATATTTAACACCTTGCCTCAAGAACTCAATTTCTACCTATTGGGTTTTCTATTCCTGAAGCAATTATATTTCAAAAAAAAAATGAAGAAGACAGAAAGAGGCCCTTCTCATCCCCCCACTACCACCACATAAGCAAAGCCTTTAGACCAAGATCACTATAAGGATTAACAATAACCGTCTCAGCTCCTCATGTAGACAGGGCTGACCCAAAACAATTATGGTGAGGGATTTTCCCACACTGCCTCTCATTTTTTCACCAGCCTTTGGAAGGTTTCAGTGCCGCGCTTCTTCCTTCTCATTTCCATTCTTCTCCTCAACTTCATTCCTTTGCTCTGCCATTTAATCATATTGGTTGTGGAGACAGACAAGATTTTAGTCATGATGTCTCAAGATTATCTCTGATATGATGACATCATTAAAAGCTTTACACCTAGGTTGCCAAGCTCATCTGCTCCAACATGATCATGAACAAATAAGGAGGAGGAGGAGGAGGAACATGATATAGATTTTTTTAAAAAAAACAGCTGGGGGCTAGATGTTTACTGTCAAGGAGCAAGAACATTGAGCTAGGTCAACATGTTTAGCAGGGACATGCTTTCCATTATGTAGTGCAAGCATAGAGAAGCTCTTCCCAGCCAAAGGCCAAATCTGACTTCAACTAAGTTCTTTGGGGCTGCATTCCAGTGATGGGCGCAACCAAAGGAGGAGATCAAAAATACTTGCTCAACTAAGTTGTGGGAGAGACATTTTGACCCTTCTGAAAAAGGGTGGAAGCCATACAAAAGCTGGGAAACCACTCCATGATGGTATCACAGGGTTTAGTTTTCTGGAGAACACCAGAGAGACAGATTGGGTTACCAGGGGAGCTAGGTTTAGGGTAGGGTCCCACAGCCATCTCAAGTGACAGATATAGAAAAGCCAACTAGTTAGCCATTTAATTTGTTATTCTTAGATATCTGTCTATCTGTCTGTCATTATCTATCTATCTATCTATCTATCTATCTATCTATCTATCTATCTATCTATCTATCTATCTATCTATCTATCTATCTATCATCTGCCAGGGAAGGGGAGAGGTGCTTGTGAAATGTTATGTTTCATGTGCCAAAGTAATGTTGCTAACTTTGAGTACAATAAGTACCTTGCCTCAGGGGTGCACGTAGAGGTAGCAGGGAAGAAGACAGCCTGTTTGAGACCTTTGAGGCAAAACTGGGCAGGCTTCTTTTTCAAAAAGAAAAAAAAAATGGCAGCAATGGTAAACTTTGGCTGGGGCTGGTGATTAATTTTTATTTCTTTCCCCAGTTTGCTAGTTAATATATGAAGGAAAATGAAGATGATACAGCCAGGTCTAGTGTGATAATGAAACTGGGCCAGTTTACCAGTTATTTTGTTTTGTGTGTATAATAAATCCCACCCTGGCAAATTCAGCTGAAAGCAATCTCTCTTTGGCTGTCAGGAAGTGTTGAATTAGGGCAGCAAAGGGCAGAGATCCTTGGCAGAAACTGGGAAGTAGGAGGAATTTTTAATAGCTTGATAAGCAGGGTCCAGATTAAAGCATTTTGCAGACTGGCATACAGGACTTAAATAATTCACAAGGGGATACACAGCTGTGCATCCAAACATGTGTTCCATATGCTAGAAACCACAACCATGCAACACTGTCTTTTCTTAAATGCTTCTGGTACTCAAAGCAATGTTAAGTTTATAATTTAGTACTGGGGAGTTTATACAAATAAATTTAGTCAAAGCCTCAACATTTGGATTAATCAAGAAAACCTCTTGGCACAAGTAACCCTGATGAGGATTAGGAATGGGAGAACTGTATGGGAGGAAAGGTGCCATGGATTTAATTTTGTTTTGTGTGTTATTAGAGCTATTTGCATATTATCTGCTGGATCTCTCAGCTTCCTGTCACAATGACAAATGAGATTGCAAGAACACCCAAATTATCGGAGACTTCTCCAAACAGAATTTCGGATGGCTTTTTGAGCTTTTCCTGTAACTTGGCCTTGGAGGAGGAGATTTTCAACATATTGAAATAGGGATTGCATCCTCATGAGGAACACATTATCAAGTTTCCATCCAAACATCACATTATCCATGAATTCACCAGATGGTTTAGGCTAGAACTTGGAGACGTTACATCATTGTGTTTCAGTGTTCAACAAGCAGTGTTGGGCATCTCTTTCTCTCTTTCCCCTCAACTCACTTTCTTGTGGTGTACCAGCTTCAGCGTTCCAGTCCTGATCCATGAGTGTAGCAAAAACTCTCCTCCTCCTCAGTGGCAATATTTCCTGTTACATCCAAAATGATGAGCTGTGGTTTCATATCAGTTCAGTAACCAGCATCTAAAACTATTATTTGAATATGGTTTAAACCAACTTTAAAACATCATTCCCATTTTGAATGTCAGTGGAGCACAAGAAACTTAAGCTTGATCACAAAGGGACAGAGAAGAGAGGAGAGAAGGAGACATACAGATTTAGTCTCCTGTTTCTTTTTTGCTAAAACATACGTGGTTTACCAAGTGAGAATGATTACATCCAAAATGGCCTTTATCCTACAAAAATGATAATAGTGTTAGACTATCTTACAGAATTGAGTAAGACAAGTTGTATAAACTGCTCTCAGAACTTTCAAGAAGTGTTCTGGGGAAAACTACATTTTAGGAACATTTTTTCCTGCGTTTCTGTTTCACAAGGCATCCCAGCATACTTTCTCCAGAGGGACTTTTGTTTTTTTTCCCCATTTTTTTTATTAAAAACAGTCAATCTATATCACAGTAAACATCATCATGACATATTCATTATTTTTACAATACCATTAAAAGAAAAACCAATGCTTATATATCAAGTTATCTATATATTTCTACTTGTACCTTATTTGTTTCCAAATTATAATATACAGTCTTCTATCTTCTATTTATCCATCCTCTATTTGTTATCTCCCTTCTATAATCCATTTCTTACAACTTCCTCCCTCCCTAGTTTGAACCATTCTTTACTAGTAATTTGTATGTGATCTCCTTAACTTAGATATATCTTTGCAGACTTGTCTCTTCAAATTGTAATATCAAGTAACTTAATTACATTCATTATAAAACTGTATTATCTTATCATCAATCATAAATCTTGTTTATTTATTATCCTCTTGACATAACTTTGTCCAGTTTTCTTCAATATATTTCTTGATTAATCTCATAACATTTGTTCTCTTATTAGTCTCCGCACTCTTCATTCTATCTGTTAGATCCTCTAAAATTGCGTATTCCCAGACTTTGTCTAACCATTCTTCTATTGTAGGTGTTTCTGCTCTTTTCCAATATTTTGCGTAAACAGTCCTTGCTGCCGTAGTCATGTATAAAATTGCTTCTTCATATTTTTTATATTTGTTATCAATTTGATGTGTCATGTTCAATAAACTGATTTCAGGTATTACAGGGAACTCTATTTGAAGAACATCAGTCATTACTTTGTGTATTTTTTTCCAATATCTTTTTGCCTCTGAGCACAGCCACCACATGTGGTAAAAGGTCCCATCCTCTTGTGTACATTTCCAACAGCTCTTCTCTTTTGTTTTGTACATCTTACTTAGTTTTACAGGGTCTAGGTACCATCTATGTAACATCTTGAAATAATTTTCTTTTAGATTCTGCGCTAATGTGAATTTATGTGTCATATTCCAGCTTTTTTCCCATTTTTCTAATTTTATTTCATTTCCCATATTTTGAGCCCACATGATCATTGTTTCTTTTATTGTCTCATTTTCTAATTCTCGATCTAATATAAATTTGTAGAGTAAAGATGTCAGATGTTCCCTTTTTTCAAAAATCAATTTTTCCCATTTGTTTAGTTGAGTAGCTGTTTCTATTCCCTCTAGTTTTAGATCTATTTTTGTTCTTTCTTTTAGTTGCATATATGGGAACCATTGGCATTTCCATCCCTCTTCTAACAATTCTTCTCTTGTCTTAATTTGTTGACCATTTTTTGGGTCATTTATGATTAAGTCTCTGTACGTAACCCACTTGTCTGCTGAATCTTTCCATCTTGCTAAAAACGCCTCTTGTGGTGATACCCATAATGGTATTTTCATATATAGTTTCCTCTTCCATATTTTCCAAATATCAAACAGGGGCTTTCTTATGTAATGATTCAGGAAACCCTTGTCTACTTTCACCTTCTGATACCATAAATATCCGTGCCCACCAAAACGAAGGTCGGTTCCCTCTAAGTCAGTGGTTCTCAACCTGTGGGTCCCCAGATATTCGTGGACTTCAGCTCCCAGAAGCCCCAGCCACTATGGTCAATGCTCAGGGCTTCTGGGAGCTGAAGTCCACAAACATCTGGGGACCCACAGGTTGGGAACCACTGCTCTAAGTTCAGTATTCTGTGGCCATTTCCACACTACAATGTTAAGAGTGCTTTATTCCACTTTCAACATCCTGTGGAATTCTGGGGTTTGTAGTTTACTGACACCAAAGAACTCTCTGGCTGAGAATTCTACATGTCCCTCACTAAACTACAAATCCCAGGATTCCATAGGATGCTGAAAGTGGACTAAAGCACTCTTAACATTGTAGTGGGGAAATGGCCTATCATTCCTCAGCTCAATCCATTCTCTTAGCCAGATCATTCCATTAGCCATATAATATGATTTCAAATCCGGTAGCCCACAACATCCTCTTTCTTTCTTATCAATCAAAGTTTTCCACTTAACCCATGGTTTTTTCCCATCCCAGATAAAAGAAGTTATATCTTTCTTCCAATCTTGAAAGCATCTCAGATTTGTGATAGTCGGTAAGATCTGAAATAAGTAATTCATTTTTGGTAGTACCATCATTTTGATCACAGCAGTTCTTCCTAATAGTGATAACTTTAATTTCGACCAGTTCTGAAGATCCTTCTTTATTTCCCTCCATTTTGTTGTATAATTATTTTCGAACAATTTGTTATTTTGTTTGGCGATAATAATTCCCAGATAATTAGTCCTTTTTTCTTCTTTGAATCTTGTTTTTGACTCCAATGTAGCTACTTCCTCTTTTCACATATTTTTAGTTAGGATCTTTGTTTTCTCTATGTTGATTTTAAATCTTGCTACTTTGCCAAAGTCATTACAGACCTCCATCATTTTTGCAATACCTGTTTCTGGTTCCTCGAGGAAAATAATCAGGTCATCTGCATAAGCTTTTAGTTTGTGCTCCTCCCCTTTTATTTTAACTCCCTTTATTATATCTTCTGTTCTTATTTTCCTTAGGAGGACTTCCAGGACTAATATAAATAATAAAGGTGAAAGCGGACAACCCTGGTGTGTACCTTTACTAATCTCTATTGGGTCTGTCTTCTCCTCGTTTATCAATAATTGTGCTCGACAATTCAAATATATGTGTCTAATCCAAGTATTAAATTTATCACCACTGTTCATTCCTTCCAAAACTTCAAACATAAATTCATGGTCGACATTGTTGAAAGCCTTTTTGGCGTCCACGAAAATCATTGCACATTTCTTTTCATTGTGTTTCTCGTAATATTCCAAAATGTTAATAACCATTCTAATGTTATCCCTTATGTATCTCTTCAGTAAAAACCCGCTTTGATCTTGATGTATAACTTTCTGTAAAATTCTTTTGAGTCTCTCCACGATTATGCTTGCAAATATTTTATAATCTATATTTAACAATTATATCGGTCTGTAACTGCTCGGTTCAGCTGGGTCTTTCCCTTCCTTTAATATCAGGGTTATATTTGCCACATTCCAAGAGTCCGGTTTCCCTTTATTTGTAATCTCATTGAACATTTTATGCATGGGCTCACTTAATTCTTCTTGTAGTTCTTTATAATACAACCTGGAGAATCCGCCAGGGCTTTTCCCACCTTTATTTTCTTTATTGCCTCCATAACTTCCATACATGTTATGTTGGTGTTTAGGCTATTTTTTTCCTCTTCTGTTAACTTTATCAACTCCTGCTTCCCCAGGTATTTCTGGATCTTTCTTTTTGTATTGCTCTTGAGAAATAAGGAATACTTGAAAAAAGCTAAGGAAGAACTAAGATATTACTTTAAAGAGAACGATAATGATGAGATAGCGGCAAAAACGGTGTGGGATGCTGGGAAAGCTGTCATGCGGGGTCTATTCCTAAAGTGGAATAAGGAATGGAGGAAGAAAAGAGAGGAAAAAAGGAAGAATTTGGAAACAGAATTGAAAAAATAGAAGAAGAGATAAGGAAGGACCCTGGAAATGAAAAATGGAGGAGGGAGTTTAAAAAAACACAAATGGAAATACAAACTGAAAACCTGGCAGACATGGAAAAGAATTTGAGAACACTGAAACAAAGGGAATTCGAAAACACTAATAAACCTGGGAAATGGATGGCATATAAATTGAGGAAGAGAAGAGAAAGAAATTTAATTCTACAAGTAAAAAAGGATAAGGAGGTTTCTATCGATCAGAAGACCATAATGAATACCTTTCGAAAATATTATAAGATGTTATATCAAAAAAAAAGGTAAAAAGCAATCCAGAGGGACTTTTGAACATCCTCTGCTTTCATAAAACCATCTAGGACTGGCATGATAGTCTGCTTCCTCTTTTTTTTTCTTTAAAAAAAAACTCATACAATTGTAAAAAAAAGCATATAAAGTGCCCTTAAAATTAAAAAAAAAACCTGGTTGTCAAAGTATGGCAAACTATGCAAACTATGAAGACACGGACTTTCAATAGTACTTTATATATATCCATTTCAAAGATCCTCCAGATTTTATTAGTCATGGCCTCATGAAACAACCCTGGATACTCAAGGAGAGAGTGATCCTTTTGGATGTGTATGGTCCCTTAAATCACTAGAGCTTGGAAATAACTCGGTACAAGCAGGTTATTTCTAATTAATTCCTCCTCATTTACAACTAAGGCATAACTAAGCAACATTAAAAATATAATGGGGGATAATTTTACTCCATTTGCAGCATACTTATGGGAAAATCCATAGGGTTCCATTAGGGTTCTAGGCCTAATCCTCCTCACCAACACAGAGGGATTGGCTTTTCTCTTCTTTACGCTTAACTACACAGGGGGGCTACATGCACACTGGCCAGGGGTCCTCATGGGTTTGCTGTAGCAGTATGGCTATTTCTCCATTCCAGCACAGTGGCCTATTGCCCTATTTCCCTGTACTCTTCTTATTTTTAGATGTAATTGTTTCTCAGTCTGGCACAACACCTTGCCACTTTTCTCCTTGTGATTGCTACCTGCTGCTACCTATAGTCTATGCATTAGTATCTTTTTATGCTATAAGTGCCTGTGGTTTTAGCTATTAGATGCCCTACTACTGCCATACTGCCCTGACTTTGTGTTTCTTAACCCTTTCACCGTCCACTAATATTTTCCCATTGGTAGGAAAAATGAGGATGGTATCCCCAAAGGAACTGGGGCAAGGGGAGATAGAGGGATTTGTTGGGGTAAAAGGTATTGTCACTTGCAAAGCTTGGATATGTACTTACATGACTAAAGTGACATAAAAAGTTCTTCCATCTGAGGCACAGAGATCACAATCAACAAAGATGATGTTTCAGGTATAAATGAAGAAAATAATGATGGAGAAAGCAGCCACCTAGAGCTCCCCTATAGCTGGTTTAGTTACTTTCATAGCTAGTGAGAACTCACTACTTAGGTACATTAGATGTTATAGGATAATGGCTTTAATTCCTTTAATTATCTTTGAATAATGCAATAATACCTTTGAATGATATTTGAATCAGTCAAGGTAGCTAACTGCTTTTGGGACCTTGAAACTGGAAATAATTACTTTCTAAAAATAATTTTCCAACCTCTAAGATTCAGAAGGCATACATAAATGCAGAAAAAGAACAAAGACTAAGCTGGGCATAGAAATGGTTACTTACAGACCATTTCAACCATGTGTACATGTGTTCAAACTGCCAATCAACTTAATGGCACCCCTGAATTTCACAGGATTTTCTTAGACAAGCAATATGTGGAGGGTAGGGGAGCCAGCTCCTTCCTCTGAAATATAGCCTATCATCCAAGTACTAACCAGGGCTAACCCTGCTTAGCTTCCAAGATCAGATGAGATCTGATGCCTTCAGGGTATTTAGGCCATCCATTTCAACCATGATCATATTTAACTCTTTCTAACTGCACACTCCAATAGGTTCCCAAGTTACCCTGAGAAATACATAAGATAAAACAAGCAAAGAATCGAATTGTATAGCCAAAGATGTAATTTTTCTTATTCTCAGAAAGAAATCATGAGCCTCTAGTCTAAAATTCATTTTAATGCATATCACAGAAAACAATAAACATCTGAAGAAAGGAGTTTACATATGGGGATGGATGACACTTAGATTCCAGTATATGAAAGGAAAGCAGGGCTTGGATATAATGAATTATAGCATGTAGACAGTTTGAATAAATTACCTCTTTTTTGTTGAAGAGGATGCAACAAAATCATCTTTCAAAAGCAATTAATTAGTGGGAACAAATTTTATATAAGTACCAATATTTAATATTTACTTTTTAAATTTAAGTGGAAAAGATTTTTCATGTTTTATGACTTCCTCTTATCAATTTTAAGGGTTTTTCTTTTTAAAAAAGAAATGGACAGCGTAGTGGTTTGAGTGTTGGACTATAACCCTGGAGATCAGAGTTCAATTCCCTGCTTGGCCATAGAAACCCACTAGATGGCCTTAGGTACATCACACACTCTCAGCCCCTGAAAACCCTGTGACAGGTCTTCCATAAATCAGAAAAACTTGAGGGCATACAACAACAACGACAACACAGTGTAACAAAAACAAAAACAACTGAACAACAGCATTGAAAGCAATGCAACAAGATACATTTTTAACATTATGAACCACTATAATGAATAACAGGAACAAATTGCTTTAAAAAAGAACTTTCCGAAATCTGACTGAAACAGAAAAATTATAACTGCCAAAACTGCTGCAGCAAAATCACAAACAAAAAAACCCTGTGTTGTTCTACTCCATCCTATTTGGCTGTGAGTAAATTAAAATAAAACTTAATCATGGACAAAATACTACATAGTGATTTGGACATTGACTGTTTTATTGTTAGACATTCATAATAAATGGAGTGGCTCTTTCTCAATCGCCTCAGGCGTTCTTGTTTGAATTGCCCCCAGGCTGTTCCTGCAGCCTCCATCTCCTCTTTAATTGGGAATTCAGCCACATCAGGAAAAGCACACATCCTTTGGCCTCGTGTTTATCAGATTTATTCCCTCTCTCTGGGTATTTGCACTTTTTTCTTTTCCTTAATATTAGCACTGTTGGTAAAGGCCACCCAGCAAGTTAACTTTAAATTCAACCAATACCAACATGAACAAAAGGAAACCAATTTTGAAGATTAAAAAAAAAAACTTTAAGAACATATGGATGGTGGCTTGAGATTTTTTCCCCTTTTTCTCTTTTGTAGGTAGCTGTGCATCTTAGTGATTAAAAAAACAACTGCGAAGGCCTGGAGGCAGCAGCTGCCTTGAGAGTGAATGGCAAAGCAAGCACGGGGCCCTTTGCCAAATGCTGTTCCATTCATTCACCTAAAACACTGACCTTGAAACATCGCCCTTTATATGGGATGTGATGAGGTGTGAATTCAATCTCCATCTTCACTTGGCTCCTGCCGTTCTCTGAATATACATCACCAGCTGTGCCAAGCCCACGTCAGATGGACCTGGAGGTGGGTTTGTAATATCGACATATACATCCCCTGGAGGTTAGCTGCAAGGCCTGCAAACTTGTTTCAGGCATGGACTCCATTTCCATCTTGGCTGAAACAGCAGGAAGGAGACAAGTATGCTACTGGCAACACACTGCAATCGGGACCATCACAGAAAGGGTACAGTGCTAGTATTTGTGTGGCATTTATTTATTTGTTTATTTGTTTACTTATTTATTTTTGGTAAAGGTTTTTCAAAAGGCATCAATTTCATTCCCATCACCCATTTAATTCTTTGGGTTTACTAACCCACCAAACAACAGCAAGTCTTCTAAAACTTGCTTCAAAGACTACAGGGAAAGCTCTCCCTACATTTGATGTCCATCCGTTGGAGTCTATTTTAACATCATCAAATCACTGACAACAGGCATTGATAAAGAGGGGAGAAAGTATGTAGGACAAAGGAAGCGCCAAAAATCCTAGAGTGTACATGTCTATTAAAACCAGATGTGTTCACTGGCTGCACCAAGTTGATAAAGTGCTGGCGTGGTAATGACTGCTCTATAGCAGCAATTTTATCTCATGGACACATTCGTTGGTTTGTTTTGTTTTCATTTCACAGAATCACACATTCGGAGCACAGTGTTTATTGCAATGCAAATGACTTCTTGAAGTCTTTAGTGTGAACACATTATTTAGTATAATCATTATTAGGCTCTCATATATTGGTTTGGTTTAATGTGTCTGTTTATGCCACATTTGCTTCATTTATCAGATCCCAGCAAAAGGTATTTTGCTTCTTAAATTAATAACCGTTGATTCAGACCTGCGATTCAACAAGGCTATTCAAACAGCCTGAATAAATGCTGTGTTTTCAGTGCAGCCAATTAATACAACAGCAAGGTTGCCCTCTTAAGTGCTTAAAATCGCTCTGTTTGCAAAGGTAACGACATCCTGTAAATTTTTAGGATATTATTTGCTTTGCAGTCAGTAAGTTTGTGACAGGAAAAATCCCCTCTTATATTTAATAATGGGCCATTGCTTTCACTAAGTACCATCTGCACTGTTGTTTTTTCTCATTTATTACTGTCAAATTTTCTCCAAAATTTCTTCAGAACTTTGAGCAAAGGATGTGATCCTGCTCACAGCTTCTGAGTAAAAACTAATAGAAAAACCTTCTATTAGTGCTAATGGAGCAAAACTGCAGCTACAACAGACCCCTGATTATTCTTACTTTCTGTGCCCAAATTCATATTTCTGATATATTACAATCAGTCACTGTTACCCATATGGCGAGTCCATATGGCTGCTTTAATAAGCCCAGAAGGTTGAGAGTCAAGCACATATTTAATGTGTTTGTCCCTTCCAAGGGTCTTGTCCACATCTTCAAATTATGCAATTCAAAAAACTGTATTTTATAAGTGGACAAGCAAAGATCAGCAGTACATCCACGGAATCTGGATCAATTATAGCATCTATGGAAGAACTGATATGAGAGACATACCTCCACAAATCTCACCCACTGAACCTTTTTGGATGCAAAACAAGTGGTCAGCTTCATCCAGAATCAATATTAGGGTCTTTCCCCCTTTATAAAAGGATAGATACCCTTCTTGTTTGAGTGACTTCAGTTATTCACATCTTTTGGAAGTGCTGGTATGTTGGATTTGGTGAAAAAGGCTGGAATTAACCTACCTTGGAAATGTTTTAGCCTTTGGTCAAGTAGCTAAGAAGTCCAGAGCATTGAAAGAATGTCATCAATACGCAGATAAGAGCCACCTCTTTCTATTCTTTTTATTAGCTTCAGGTGGAGCTGCTGGACACCAATAAGCTGGATGGGGTCTAATGACCTAGAGCACTATGTCAAAAAGAAAGAAGCCCTCTAGGTCAATAGTTTATCCAAACAGGGTTATGAATAGGGCTTCAGAGCATGGGATTGCTTTGAGATCCAGCATTTTTGATGGATTTGGAGATGGCATCTCTAGCCTATAATTCCTCCCACCCATTTTGAAAGGCCAGGTTACAGTTGTTCAGAGCATTTCACTATCTTTGGAAGGATCACATATCAGGGTGCGAGGTATGCATCTCGGAGCATGTGCAGAGTGCAGAAAATAAGCAGTGCCAAACCACTGCCAGCTGCTCCAGACTGGAAAAAATAGCCATACAGACTCATTGTGTAAAGGCTAAGCACTGTTTGTTCAAACAAAGCACAAGATAAGCATAGGGCTTCAAGCAGCATGCCCAGAAGCAAAGCAATAAGTACAAAAACAGCATGGAAGACAGACAAAGAGTATGGCCAAAGGCAGTACCCAGTGTGGCCTGATGCAGTTTACAGAGCAAAACCTAAGCTTTTTAAGGTGTTAACCACACTCAGGTAACCACAGCGTACATTCTCCCTATGCTGGATGCTTACTCATGAGGCAGGACCTTGCAAGGCAAGCTAGCCATAACAAACCTTGCAGCTACGTTGGCAAGGTCAAATTACCTCATCCTTCTGTCCACCAGAAAAACCTTCTTGGACACACCACACTCACATTCTGAATGCCCTGACACACCAACTGCTTATTCAAAGTCCTATCTTGATCAAGAGAAAACATATAATCCCAATAGTTTCTACATGTGCGTTTTAAGCTGATCCATTCTGTCAGGCAGCCAGGGGAGGGGGTAAGTCTTGCCATGGCCAACCCAGCTTTCCTGATTTCCACATCTATCCACCCGAGCATTTTTTAAAAACTTTTAAATTGTCCACCCACAAGCCTTGCTTTCAGTCCAGTATGGCTGCCAGTCTACAGGCCACTGTCACCAGCTAGATCCCCACCAATCAGCTCAGCACCCAAAATATATGAATGTGCTCAATTGCACATAAGTGGTGGCTTTTGTTTTAATGGTGAGAGTTAATGATTAAAATTTAATCCATACATAAAGATATTACGTTGAGTCAGGCAAGCCCAATATGGAAAGCAGATGTTAATCTCCCCTCAGCCTGAACCATCTTAAATAAAATAATATTTATAGAGTTTTCCTCATTCCAGAATTAACTCTGGAATCAATTGCCAAGGCAGTTCCTCTGACTGTGTGGTAATTTCACTTCATAGTTAGGAACCTAATCCCAACTAGTTAGGTAAGGACCTCACATTTATAACAGGCCCACATGTTTTCAAAAGATCTTAAAGTCTACCTTGCCTGCTCTGTAGTTCACCAAGGAGTATTTAACGTTAGCCACAGATTTCTATTAGACAGAACTGGGATTCTGAGAACTAGCTGGGAATTTCAGAACCAAAAAACAACACTGGATTCTCAGTGGAACACACGAAAACATGCAGATGTGCTGTGCATGCACTTTTATAATTGGGTTCTGCCATGTCCTGCTGTGAAGCTTGCAGACCGAACTTTTCTGCATCCCCCATATCGGAGCCAGTCTGATTCCTTCCGAATCACGGCACCATCCCCAACAAATCTCACATGGCCTGGTTCACGCACAGAAACTCTCTTTACAGTACAACAGTTGGGCAATAAATATCATCCACGTTTGGGGTATGAGGGAGGGAAGAAGGAAAGGCTTGCTTTTACTGTAGACTTCCAGATGTTGCAAACATTGCAGTCTGTATTCAAATAATCAGAGTCAATTTCCTCTCTGCAAGGCTCTTGAGTTGTCTGTCTCATAAACACCAGTTTTAGGCCCTTTTCAGCAGACATTCCCAGTTATTATATCTATTAAAGTTACATCTGGAAGCACCAGTGGAGGCACAAGATTCATTAAACTAGACATGATGCAGAGACACAGCAATGCAACAAGATAGCCCCTGCCCCAAATAACTTTCTGAAGGCTAAATGAAGCACACAGGGAAATGCTGTTGCTCTCTCTTCTTTGCCTCCTGTGTCCCCCCCCCCGTCCTTTTCCATTCCAGGTTCCTCTGAAATCCTGAAGAAATATGCTGTGGCCCATGCAGAACCACAAGAGGCCAAAAGCTATATCAAACCTATGTAAGATTTCCCCATTTAAGCCCTTCAAATCTGAGCAACCAATCTGCATATTATACAAAAATATTCTTATTATGCATAATGTTCTTGGCAAACCCAGTTTACAAGATGGTTGAGGGATTAATAGGAATTGGGAAATTTTGCAAAGTGCCCAAGTAAAGTTCTGGTGTTGTACAAATTAAACAATAACACTAACAATATTTTGTCTGCATAGACACCTACATGGCATTCTCTTCAAATCATAGTTTTTGCTATCAGTTTCTTTCTTAATACATCCATGAAAAAAGGCCACTAGAAGTCCCTAAGAGTGACTGCCATCTGATTCATAGGGGAAAAGGCTGAGGAAAGTGAGGACAACACTAATTAGAAATAACAGTAAATAATTAATTAGTTATAACAGTAAATAATTAAAGAGGGAGAGCAAAGTGTGAATTTCTTTAGATACAGGTTAAATATTTTATTGGAAGCTAGTATGGTGCAGTGGTTTGAACATTGGACTATGACCTTGGAGAGCAGGGTTTGATTCCCCACTCAGCCAAGTGAATCCACTGGGTGACTTTTGGCATGGCACACACTCTCAGCCTCAGAAAACCCCACAATAGGTTTGCCTTAGGGTCACTGTAAGTCAGAAACAACTTGAAGGCACACAACAAATATTTTACTATAACTAGAAAATGGTGTAACAACTTTCTGTGTCCTATTCACTACTACTCAACTATTGTTTGTTAATGATCAGTTAAGGCAATTATAATGTTTGTACTTTTTACATTTCTGTCCCCTCTCAACTCCCTAATTACATCCTCCCCAAACAACTGCATAGCAATCTGTCAACACTCCATGCATCTGATCAAATGGGCTGCAGTTCACAAAAGCTAGAACCAAATATAACTTGTTAGTCTTTAAGGTGCCACTAGGCACTGTTGTTTTTGCTGCAACAGGCAAACATAGCAGTTCCTATGAAAACTTTGAGAAGTTTTCCTTTGTGTGAGAAATACACCAATCCAATGTGGCAGATTTGTTTCCACTCCCCTCAATACCATCCTCCAAAATTTTATTGTCACTTCTTGTTAGAAATCTTTTCCACATCCTCACCCATGGTGCTGCTGATTTGTTTCTCTTCTGCAGTTTACACTGAAGAAGGAAGTTATATTCTAAATAAAAAAATATATAAATCTTCTGTGAACATTACTTTAGATGTAAAACCCATTTAACTTAGTAGGTTATATGTATGAATAAACAGCTCAAATGACCATAACCATACTCCCAAGACAGATAAAAATGTTGTATTAGAGCTTCCAAAAGGATTTTTTCTGTATCATTGTTTGAATCCTTTCCCCATTTCCTCCCTTCATTAAAGTAGCACCCTATTTCAGACAAAGGACTGTTAAGAGCAGTGAATTATGTTCCCTACTCTTCATAAAAGATCTCTACCGCGGCTGCCTTACCTCTATCCTTTGTGGCGTTCTTATCTTCACTGCCCCTTTTCTCCTGCCTGCAGCTGGATTTTGCCAATCATTTGACACTCTCCCCTCTTCACTAAATGGCCACTCTGTTCCCTAGTCACCAAATAGCTGAGGGACTGCATACTTACTCTTTGTGGCAGGTTTGTGGAATGGCGACAGATGCAGTGGCAAAGCTTGGAGTGTGTGAGGGACGCAACAGAGGGCAGGGCTACGGTCCAAGAGGCGTGGCCACTGCGTGGGGTGTGTGGCTGTGGTGCGTGGGGGGCATGGCCAGGACGTGCGGGGGCATGACTACAGGCCGGGATGCCCCCAAAACACTGCCGCCTGGGGCAAATCGCCACCTGCCCCCACTTCCCTACACGAATGGACAGATGTTAAGCAAAGAGCTACTGGATGGCTCTTTGCACAAGAAATGTAAAATGCACATGTAAAGTGTGTGTGTGTATCACCACAATAATCCTATATTCAAGAGATGTGAAAACAAATCAGCAAAAAATAAAAAAATAATAAAACTGACTCCACTGCCTCTTAAATACAAATAATTACAGATAGCATCCTGTTAGGCTAGTGGTTCTCAACCTGTGGGTCCCCAGATGTTCGTGGACTTCAGCTCCCAGAAGCCCTGAGCATTGACCATAGTGGCTGGGGCTTCTGGGAGCTGAAGTCCACAAACATCTGGGGACCCACAGGTTGAGAACCACTGCAGTTACAATGTTGTAAGCTAGGTTTACAACCTCATAACTGTTTGGTATTCAATACCCCAAAGGCACCAGATCCCATCTGACCTTGAAATCAAGGTCAGCCCTGGTTAGTACTTGGATGGGAGACCACCAACTAATATGAGATGCTGTAAGACTATATTTTAGAGAAAGGAACTGGCAAAACCAGTTCTGAGTATTCTTTGCCAAAGCAAACCCTATGACATTCATTGTGTGGCCATAAATTGACAGGAGACTGGCAAGCACGTGCACCCACCATCACATTGAATTTTACAGTCATGATACCATTGTGATTATTGTAAATGCTCCCCAGGCTAACCTTAAAATCCAGGCAGCTGCACTGAGGGATGGACTTCTGTGTTTCTGGTGAGTGAGGCATTGACGGTTTACACATCCAGCCACTTCTCACCAGCAAGCAGTAATGTGACAATGAGTAGTAACAGGAGCTGTCAGGGATCTCAGCTTTTGCTCATCACACCACGGCTCACTTATTTGGGGGGGGACAGGTGTGTCCTCCTTCAGTGTCCTGCTCATCAGTGCCATAGAACTCTTTCCCTTGGTGTGGCTGACTAGATTTTAGGGTGCGATTCACGGTATGAATTGGGAGGGCGATCACAGCTATGACATCATTGCTATGTGTGTAATGCAGAATCTAAGCCTATACTGTGGTACTAGCAGCTTTTAACCAGCTTTGCCCCCCCCCCACCTTCATTCTAATGGCTCCCTCACTTTCTGTGAAATCTTTGCAAGGAGCTCTACAAAATAGCCTCACCTAAACTTTTCCTTGAGCCAGTAAGGTATAGTTGTTTGAGTGCTGGACAATGGCCATTTCTGCACTACACTGTTATAGTGCTATTATTCCACTTTCACCATCCTATGGAATCCTGGGGTTTGCAGTTTAGGGAGGGGCCTTTAGAATTCTTAGCCAGAGAGCTCTTTGGCCTCAGGAAACTGCAAACCCCAGAATTCCACAGGATGTTGGACGTGGAATAACAGCACTATAACAGTGTAGTGTAGAAATGGCCGATGACCCTGGACACCAGGGTTTGAACCCCCACTTGGCCAGGGTAAATTCACTGGGTGTCCTAGGGCAAGTCACACTCTCTCAGTCTCAGAGAAAGGCGAAAGCAACCCCCCCCCCAACAAATCTTGTCACGAAAACCCCATGATAAGCCACCATAAGTTGGAAACAACTTGAAAGTGCACAACAAACTTTTCTTCAAAATCATAATATTGACCCAGGGAATTTGGAGACGATGAGTCAGGTCTACCATTATAAGTCTACAACAATGTCAATCATGGGTTCACTCATTAGCAAAAGGCATTGAAAGGCACTGGCAGGCTTGTTTCTTGTAAGCCAATTAGAGAAAAGAGTGACTGTATATTTTGTCCCAGATCTTAGTTCTTACCAGGCTAAAGGCTTTTTATAAAAAGTAGAAGCTCAAAATTAGGGCTGGGTAATGATCCAAAAAGGTACCAATGAGCATGCTTAGAATCCCAGTAAAAACCTGCCAAGTGGGTACTATGGTAACCCTGACCCACTCCTATGCCGTTTATTAGAGCTACCTGTCAACATCTGGCTGGCTCTATCAGTAGCAGAACTGGGAAAGTTACTGTTAAAAACTAATTTGTTCTTATAACTCATTGCACTATTTAAAAAGTAATTTGTTATCTAATGGCTGCATAACAAATTACTGTTTAAAAACATTGGAATAGTAATGTATCAAAATTATTTTTAAGAAGTGACTTGTTGCACTGCTCATTATTTTATGGTACTTTTGGGGAAGAAACATAGGATTGATAAAATAATAAGAAACTTTTAAATTCCTGTCAAAATGTCTCTAAAATGCTGAAAATGACATTTTAAAGTAACTTTAAAGGTAACAAGAAAACATTGTTCATTGTACCCATAAATACCTCTATTTGCATTCATAATTGTCAGCTTAGTTACACCCTCATGTTGTGACTTATTACTTCAAAGCCCTGCTGTGTAGCACCTGAGACTATCCACACTACACAAGTACACCACTGTAATTGGCTCTACCCTCTGGCATCATGGAACTTAGAGGGACTTAGAATCCTCTCCTAGAGAGTTCTAGAGCTATAATTGAGGTGGAAGGAACTAGAACTCTCTAGGAGAAACTTCTAGATCCTTCACAAAACTATAATAAACAGTATCAAATTGCTATAGCGTAACTGTGCAGTTTCAACTTCATGGTGGTTGCTTTGGTTTCACTTTGTCTCAGCTTTCTTTCCATCTTCATGCACCAAGATATGTGATGATTTTGACCCTTCCACAGCTACCCCCTAGACACCATTTGTCTTTTTAACTATATCACCTTTTCTGCCTTGCAGCCTACTATGCTAAGAATTCCTGCTAAGGACACCTACCCAATACCCTTCCCATAAAGTGTGCAGTGAAACTTTTGATTTCATCCCTTTGTCCTGACAGATTCCACTGAGCAGAGGGACATGCAGTTTCATTTGCCCAAATCCATCCTCATCTGGCTCTTTTCTTTCTCTCTGTGTTTCATTAGCACAAATCTATTGATGTTGTTCCTTAACTTAAGGTTTGTTGGTTTTGAACCACAGAGCTGAATATTTATTCTTGGAGTGAAGCAAGGGAAATAATGTTGCATAGCACTTCTGCATTTCAGACTTTTTTTATGGTGACGAAAGACAAGAGTCCAGGCAGGTAACTGTTACCAAGCCCCCTATCTATTTAATTTTTAAAAAACTAATAATTTAATTATGCAGGAGGATGCTAGTGACATTCTTTGCTTTCAGACTGTTTGGCTTTACAAAAGAGTTTTAATTTTCCCTTCAGTGAGAAGGGAGCCCTTTCTTTCCTGAAGAGCAGCACTTCAAAGGCAGCTCCTGTTTTGCTTGCTCTGAGTTTTGTCTAGCCATTACAATTGCTAAACCATGTACTATTCTTGATCATTGTTGGGACCCATGCACAGCTAATAAGCCTAAATGAAGGGCCAGCTCATACCGTCCCGTAGAAGACTTAGTTATTAAGCAGGACTAAGGAAAGGAAAGGAAGAAATGCTCCACTCATGCTTTTGTAAGCCAGGGTTTCTGTTTCTGGAGTTCATACTCATCCAAGAACCCGCAATCCAGCATTCCATGAACACCTCCTTATATGTTTGGCTGCTAATTTGGGAATGCCCCTTATATGAGCTTTCTAAAGTTTCCTATATGGACCAGCAAATGTCATTGAGATGCTTGAAAGATTTTTCTCCACCTTATTCCCAGACCAACTCACCTTCTTTTTCTTCACGTTGGCATATGGATTGTTCAGGGTGGAAAGCACCGGCTACTATGGGTATTGCAGATGGGTCTGCAAACATCTCTGGGGAGTGATGTGACATAACCCTGTTCCCATAGATACAGAGAGGGGGGAGGCGTGGCTGGCCCCAGGAGGAATGGAGATGCCATCACATCCCTCAATCCCAGGGACATTTGGTGGTCCATTTTTATCAAGGGAAGCAGTAGCAGTCAAGTTTTCTAACCATCTGAAGTAGCTATTACCTATTTTAATAAAGAAAGCAAATAAATATTAGAAACCAGGCTTCAAACCACTTTTAAACTTTTCTCTCCTAACATCTCCTCAGACACAATCTTTTGCAAAGGTGGTCATTCACTTGTCTACTGGAAATCATCCATAATGGAGGGAATCCTGTTGGGGAGTTACAAATGCACACATTTAGAACTCACTGATGCTCATAATACCTACATATTCGCTAGTTAGGGAAAGGCTAGGGACCGTGAAAATCCCCCAATCCCCACTTACCCAAATGCAAACTGTGATTGTTCCCCTGTTGCTCAAGAAGCAGAAGACTGATGTTCCCACTCCCCACTGTGTGAATGCTCTCCAGTGTGAGGGGGAATTGTGAAAGAGACTCTGCTTCTGCCTGTCACAACAGAGATCACTCATAGGAGGGGGTGGGAATGTCAGCCAGCAGCTTCCCAATTGGCAGAGAAATGGACCCCCATCAATCACAGCAGCTGCCTCTCAGTAAGTGGGGATCAAGCCCCTGGCGTCATTGTGTATCCACGTAACTACAGTGATTACACATTTGTAACTTTCCAAGAGGACTCTAGCCAATCTGAATACAAATCAGCTCTTCTAGAAGTTTAGAAAATCCAAATAAAATTCAGAAGAAATGTCTGAAATTTGAACTGAAAAACACAGGGCCAGTCCAGCAGAGTGAGAGTACTACATTAGGCAGCGGATTTTGGATGTCACGAAAGGGAAGCAGCATATAATTAATTGATTGATAGTATATCTCTACTACAAGCAATGGGAAAAGGTGCTTGTGAAATTTTCTGCCTTCCACTAAAATGGCTTAGTACACTATGCACTTTTTCTTTCAGGCACAAGGAGAGGGCACCATTTGTTGCTCCACCACAGGTAGCAAAATATTTTGGGCTTCTCCTGATGAAACAGAGGCTGGAATCATCTTGGGCAGTTACAAATGTGTAACCTAGGCCATTTCCACACTACACTGTTATAGTGCTATTATTCCACTTTCAACATCCTATGGAATCCTGGGGTTTGCCGTTTAGGGAGGGGCATTTAGAGCGCCTCAGGAAACTACAAACCTCAGAATTCCACAGGATGTTCAAAGTGGAAAAAAAACCATTATAACAGGGTGCTGGGAAATGGCCCTAGAATTATATGCTCATGACTGTTTTGCATTCAGACACCCATCAACCATAGCAGGGGAATGGAGGGGTCAGAACGGTAGTCACTTTGTAGCACTGTGCTTGTTCATTCATAGCTTCCCAAAAGGAAGTTTCTAATTGATTACAAACTGTGCCATTTCACTTTTTTCCTTAAAATTTGATTCTTAAAATGAAGAGTGTCTGTTGTGGCTGTTTTTCAATTATCTGTGTATTTATTGTTTTTATCCACTATGTTTTTATTCACTGTGCACCACCTCCAGGGACCTGATAGGTTGAGGGGTAATCAATAAATGCCTAAATAAATAAATAACACTGTAAAGGGTACAGTGGAAAAATTACATATATCTCAGTGTTTCTTAAATGGCATATTTTGAAGAGTCCCTGTTCTGGATGCCATTGTTTCAGGAGCTTCAGGATGTAACATTCTAGACCACAGCATTTTCAGTAATAGTACCTTAGTTATTATGCCTTCCTTGAGGAGACCCTGACTAGTTAGATGTGGAAAAGTAGTAAGAGAGAGAGAGAGAGAGAGTATTTACTGCATTCTTTATTTTGGAGCATGCAATTGGCTATTATGCTTTCTTATACAGTATTTTAGCTTTTAATTGCTTAATTATTTTGGCCTGAATCCTACTCATAATCACAGCTAGAATAAACTCACTGAATCAATGGATTTCAATAAGTATTGACACTATTGCAACTGTTGATTCAACTAGTCTTCTCTAGTTGGGACTACCAGTAGGATTCAGGCCCCAGTGTTTATGTTCTTCTGGTGTTTTATGTTGGTCCTGTGCATATCTTGGGATATTTGTCATAATTTCCAGAAGTGAATAAATATTCAAACAAACTGGGGAAGTAAATTGTGTCCTCTCCCCATACGACACCTTTACAGTGGTCTCCAAATAGTCCCGCTCATTCTAAACAAATATCCTCTGCCATTTGGTCATACACTCTCCATGTGATGTAGAACTCCAGTATAAGAAATGGTGGTGGTGGAGATAATGAGACCACAGCAAGCTATCTCTGGGGAATGAACTGGCCCTCAGTCTTTGACTGATGCTCACATGGTCTATAATTGCTATTAAAGAGTAGGATAGGAGTTTCCCTATTAAAGAACGTGGGCTCTTGGGACCAAAAATTAGAACAGCAGTAGGAATGTTGTTTGATTATTACACCTTTGGACTGGAGTTTCCTCCCTCTGTCTTTGTGTTTACGAGCTACATTTATGGGCTTTCCCAAGCATAAATGAACGTCATATCCAATTTACTAGATTCTTTTGTGCCTCTTTGTGTGTATGTGTGAATGGCCTGAATCCAACATGGCTCAGCGTAGCACTCAGTTCTGCACGCAGGGCTACCACCCATGCCGAGCCATTGACCACCACCTCAGAGCTATTGTAGCCCTGCTGAAGTACTCCATGGCCATCCCTGCCTAGCAGCGAGCAGGAGGGGTCACAGCAACATCTGGGGCTGTCCCCATAGCCGGATGGAAAGAGGTGACCTCTTCCATTGAGTTCCACTGGAGTCCTCATAGAGTTGCAGTGCTCCATCCTTGCTTTCCTTCTGTTGCCAGGCAAAGGCTTTTCAATTCTGAAAGAATTTCAAGTACTGAATATTTTTAAAGAAGGGCTTTTCACAGGGTGCTGTGCTGCTTTTAATTGCACTGGTTTTAAAGAAGGGCTTTTTATTATTTTTAACTGTATGTTTTTAATTAATTTTAGTATTATTGACATTTTAATTATATCGTAATTTTTAAAGAAAATATTCATTGGGTTTTTTTATAAGTATAAAGAAAGGGAAAAATGGAACGAGGGAAAGGAAAATGTGGAGGGGGAGTTACATAAAATGTGAACATGGGCTAGGCATATAAGCTGTCAGGTGGAAGATACTCATGAGTATCTCATGCACAGCTTATCTGTCCCTGCTAGTCAAGCGTGGCTGAAACAATTGATCATGTCCTGCTGTATCGCCTCTGTTATAGGGATATTTGTTCTCTTTTTATACATCCAATTTTGGAAAAGTTCCCAGGCCAATCAAATGGCTTATATACCTCCTTCTTTCTGATTCCTCTAAAGAATCAGTGTTGAAGGTTGCAAAGTTCTGTTTGCAAGTATGTTCCACTAGGAGTTAGTTGGACAAATCCCATCATGACTCTCTTTAACCCTACTGAATGCCACTAGGTATTGATTTAGGAACCGGTTGTTGAACTGCCACCTATGTGTATATATCAAAATCTTTCTATCTTGGAGCTGCTTTTTACCTTTTTTACCTTTATTTTCCACCATATTCTGCTTTTGTTCTTTTATGACTGATCTATGATCACCATCAAGTTGGTTGGTTGGTTGGTTGGTTGGTTGGTTGGTTGGTTGGTTGATCAGCTGACCATATTTACAAAAACATTTTCTTGAAGATGATGGCTGGCATTCCGTTTGTCAGCTCTGATGCTGTAAGTTAGACTTAGGACATTGTGATTGCTTCATATTCTTATTTGCAATACTGGTGCTGTTGCCACAACCACAAATGACTCAGCAACCCACATTAAAAGCTAGTCAGCTATCCGGAGCAACGGAGGTCTGTTCTGCTAGTGATAAGGATGTTGCAGGATGATGTGACCAGCTCCCTCCTGCCAACAAGCGAGGCAGTGAGTGAGAAGTCCTTTCTTCTGTTCCTCACAGATTCACTTGCTGGCAGAAGAGGGCTGTTCACATCATCCTACATCGCCCCGCTCACCAGCAGAAGAGAACTCAATCACTCTAGATTGTTGACTGTTTTTTAAGGTGGGTCTCAGCATTTGAGTGGGGAGTTAAAGCAGAACTATAACACTGTGGTTATGTGTTTTATGCAGGATCTTGACTGACATCTATAAAATACACATTCATGAATAGATAAGGCAGTAAGATCATTCAGTCATTGAATGATAATCATATTTCAATGTTAACATTTTGTAGATTTTAACTATATTGGCTGGCAATCCTATTCAGTATTTATGATATAAGCCCAACTTATGAAATCATACATTTTGAAATTTGTTGCAATGACCTGAACATACTCTCCAAAACCTGCCATAGAGTCCAGGCAGATTTCTGAGGCACCAGAGAGCAGGGCAGTGACAAAAGAAACACACAATCATCTCCCACATGCAAGCTGCTGTACAACAGTGAGGTGCACTCCCAAAATGCCTTGCTGTTGTAATGTGCCTCACATCCAAGATAGGCCTGAGCACATCTTTGCTTACTGGCCCACTCCCCAACACCCCAGAAAACCTACCACTGGAAGGGCTGCCTGGCTTCTATGGTAGGTTTTGAGGGATCATATTGGGAGATGCAGTTAAGACAATGTTGCTCCATTTTCATAACTGCAATTCCGTGTGCAGGACCACAATCATTATTATTTTTTAACACTTGAAAACTGCCTTTGGGCAGTATCCCAACTTTGAGGGAAAATATGGGATATAAATAAAGTTTCATCATCATCACTGAAGCAGACTCAAAGACAAGGAGGAGGAAGAGAAGATGATGAAATATTGAGACCTACAATTTTCAACTGTAGGAAAAGTAAACAACTGTGATAGTAATGGTCCAAAACTCCAGTGGATAATATACTGTGAAACCAATGGTAATAATATTGTATCAGGTTCAGTGCTTTCTGTGTTTGCTCCAGAAAGACCTGTGTCTTGATTTTACATCTTCATAGCACTTGGCAAAGTTATCCTTTTGGACTACACTTCCCAGAATTCCCTGGCCAGCAAGGATTTTCACTCTTTACCACTATCCTTCCCCCCCCCGTTGTATGAATGATCCCAGAATTTTCATATTGCTCAAAGGAACAAGAAGTGTCAGTAATGGCACTGAGAGAGTCTAGACCTGATCACACCATAGTGCCATAGTGTCATAATGATGCATTATTCCCCTTTTGTCTCAGCCTCATTGCACAACATCATTGTTCTCCAGGCACTATTGCATTGAAAAGTCATTGAAAACTGTGTTTATTTTTCACAGTGTAAACAATCTGTTAATAACCCCCTTTCCCACAGTTCAGTAACTAGTTTGGGTGTGGATGTCTCATAATACTTTCTTCCACCAATGATCCATTAGTGGGTGTGTCCAGGTTATACATCCATCAAGTATCATCACATTGTAGAATTGTGAAGTCATACCATTATGGCACTATCAGAGTTAGAAGAACCAATCATGAAGCAAGGGGCAGGGTAAAGGAGTCAGTAATGACACCTGATTGCGGATGAAAAAATCATGTAAATGACACTATTAAAGCACAGATGTGGCTCGGGTGTGATAGAGAACGTCAGCAATCAGCTACCCTCATGAGAATGGCTGGAAAGGATTTCAAATGGAGTAAGGTGGCACAAAGGAGCAGTGTGATATGCACACAGTTCTTATGTCTCTTTTTCAGAGTCATTCCTATGTTTAGAATACAGGCCACTTCCTGAGCTGATCCCCCTGAACTTGACAGAATCATTGTTCACTTGTGCTCTGACCACCAGCAGAACGGATCTCCTGCTTCCCATGCTGATGATGCCTGATAAAATGCAGGAGGGGGGTTCAATCATGCCAACAGCAGTACAATTATGACTAAGTATGGATTATGAGAGAGAAAGAGCCAGTGGTGAACTGTGACTCTGGAGACCACTTGGCCATCGAAACCCACAGATTGACACTTTCCCAGCCTCAAAGAAAGGCAAAGGCAAAACCCCTCTGAATAAATTTTGCCAAGAAAACCCCCTGATGGGTTGTCTTAGGGTCGCTCTAAGTAGGAAATATCTTGAGGGTGTGCAACGACACAAAAATCAATTTTGATATGAAAGAGTAATGGATGAGTAACTTTGGAGAAGGAAGACACCATACCTGGGCAAAAGGCAAGGGAAGGGGAACAGATCCATATGCATTTTTTTGAGACTATTTTCCGTCAGCTCCTAGTATGATCAGAGAATTTTTATATTGCCTCCCCAAGACAGTTTATTTTAACCCAGCATAAAATCAGAAAAAAGGACTTTTTGTTCAGTTTGGATGTGTCCTTAGTCTCAGTTTTGACACTGTTGTCAAATCGTAAGTCCTGCCCCCCCACCTCCCACCCTGGCTTCTTTACAGGGCATTAGAAGCAGGCCCTTTGTGCCGGTGATTGGCGCACGAGTGAATGATATTTCCATCAGGTTTTCAGGAGATTGGCCAGGAGTGGTTACTTAGCTAAGTATACTTAACTAAGTAGCTGATACAGAAGGCTGGCCATTAATTATTTGTTCAAGTGTATAGAATGTGGAAACAATGGAGAATAGTTCACAGATGTCACTAGGACTGTACCCAGGGATAATGGGCCATGCTTTGGTGATCTTCTCTTCTTATGGTGGTGTAGTCACCTAGAATCTGGAGGGGTAGCTAAGGCCTTCACTTTTATGTCACTGGGAGTTCTAGGCAGCTGCTATTTTTTTTTTGTCACAATTGCCTAGAAATGGAAGCAAAAAGATTACCATATTTGCCAGTGTATAAGACCATTTCCCCCCTGAAAAATAACATTTAAAAATATTAAATAAATAAATAAAATATTTAAAAAATAAACATTTAAAAATGGGGTGCATCTTATATGCCAGTGCATCTTTTACCAACAGCTTTCCAATGCATATTGCCACTGCACGAATTCTCAGTGTGTAGCACACATGACCCTCCCTGGATTGGGTGGCCATGCAAGGTTCGAAGTGAGAGCTGCTGGGAGGCAAGAACCAAGCCAGTTCTGGTCTTTGAGGATGCAGTTTATTAAGCAAAGAAGTGAAAAGAAAAATGAAAGGCATACAAGCATACATACACTCTGGCTCCGTCAGAAAGGCAAAGCAGGCAACGGAGCAGGGTTCTCTTTGTTCCAAAAGATTATATAGGCTTTTCATGTGCGAGTGGCAAAACAGGCTGCCAATCCATCAATCCACCGTGCTGAAATGGGCAGGAGGGAGGCTCTCCCTCCTCGGACGCCAATTACTAAGGCACCCATGGGTCAGGTGCATGATAGGCTCGTGGCCAAGTCTCATTACCTGCCCGAGATGGCGGTGGACAGTCCCTAATCAGGCTTCACTGTCCCCTCCCTGTACAGGACAGCACAGGGAGTGAAGTACCCCTCATTAACATTCCTTGACTATTCTCACAGGTCTGCAGCATACAGGGAAGCCTGACCTAGCAATGCACTAGCATGAGCTAACCCCCAAATACGCTCATTAGTGTAAAGGCAAGCTGAACTAAAATGTGTGAGTGTACAACACAAGGCCTGCCCAGAGGGCCTCGGGCCCAACACAGTGCTGAAGAAAAATGCATAGGAAAGGGAGGAGGAGCTCTGGAGCGGGAAAGGAACTCTCACATAAAACTTCCCCCACCCCACTTTCCCTTTTGATTTGCATGGGAAGGGAAAGGAGGGAGCTCTGGAGGGGTGAAAAGAAAGTTTGCACAACTTTCTTTTTGCCCATCCAGAGCTCCCTCCTTTCCCTTCCACTGAAAAAGGGAAGGGAAGGGAGATGGGGGAAGCCATGCTATTTTTTAAAAAACTATTTCCCCCAAAAAATATAACATTTAAAAATGGGGTGCGTCTTATACACCAGTGCATCTTATACACCTGTGAATACAGAACTCACACAGACTGAGTATCAGTAATGCTGGTTTTTAAGGAAGGCTTAGGACAGAACTTGCTGGGTTTGGGAAACTCAGCAACTGCTTGACAAAGCCTGTTAGGGATGCCAACCCATCAGGCTAAATTTCCTACATGATGGTATACATGCTGCTGCATTTAATTCAGTTTTTATTCAGCTCTACTGAAAAATGGGTACATGAAATATTTCCCCAATCATTTTAAGGTAAATAGAAAAAATGCTTTAGGGACTCAATGCACTTGTCTTTATTAACTTCAGAATACAAACTAATACTAAATCAGTGGGGATGTATCATACAATGGTGAGAATCCAGGCCAGTGGGATGCTGTTGCAATATGTACAAAATCAAAAGTGTCTGGGGCTTCAGGCTGTTTTATCTGTACATTGACACTAACACAAACCTTTGTGGCCATTTGTTCAAACATGATTGCTTAAAAAAAGAGAAAGAGAATCAACCCCACAGCTCAGAATAGTGGCTGTTTTCTTTGCCCAAGGCAGGAGACTGGTAACTATGTTTTTAGCCGTGAATTTTAAATTCTCAGTTGGCTAATCAGCATGCTGGATTTCATTTTGGGTTTCAACATGCAGGGAAAGAAATCCCCTATGTGTATGTGTGATTGCTTTGTAAGTGCAGACTCCAGGAGGGAAAATATATGTAGATCAGAGAACTAGAGGCCCCAAAACATGGTTCGGCAATGAGCTCTTATGTTCTTTAATCCAGTTCTGATTATGATCTGTACATTTCTGAATATGACTTAGGCACAAGTGGTATAGCTCCAGCTCCATAAAGCTGCAGCTGGCAGATTGCCTCAGCTCCAAGGCAATCTAATTCTTTTTTTATCCCTTCCCTGGTCCTGTTGTGCATTAAGTTTCCTTGCTTGCTTGCCCACAGTAATGTGCAATAGGGTTTGGCAGCCTGCAATGCTACTAAATGCAATCAATGGAGCCCATTGTTTTACAATACCATATCAGTATGGCAAGCCGAAACCACAGTGATCTCCTCTGAACTGTTATAGCCAAAACCGGGCAATCACTATAAAACACACATGTTGCTGAGAACTGAACGCTCACAATAGGATGGCTGCAGAGGTTCTCTGGATTTGCCATAATAACCATTTCTTGCTTATTGTGTGTGTGTGTGTGTGTGCGCACACACACGTGTGCACACACACACATGCATGCACATTTGCAGGATACATGAAAGCAGGGGAGAGTAAAGCCAGGAAGCATGGGCAGTTCAAGGGAGATAGTTTGGGAGGAAGGAGGAGACTTTAAGACAAGAGAAGCAGAGATGAGAACAGAACAAAGGGCACCTTCTCCAAGTGCTTGTATGGAGGCACACTATTCATTCTGGCACTCCCTGTGTAAATGCATGCCCATACACAGGAAAACCTGAAACTCTGGGCCTTTCCACACTACACTGCTATAGCGCTATTATTATCTTGGGGTCTGTAGTTTACTGAGGCCCAAGAGCTCTCTGGCTGAGAATTCTAAATGCCTTTCCCTAAACTGCAAACCCCAGGATTCCTTAGGATGTTGAAAGTGGAATAAACGCACAAGAACAGTGTAGTGCAGAAAGACCCTTTGAATTTATCAGATAAGTAGTTGAAGAAATGTTTTCCTCCATCTGAAAAAATAATTTTTTTCCTTTCCATCCCAAAACATGAGATTCAAAGCAGGCTGCCCTTGCACCTTGACATAACTTAACGTTATCAATTTCATGATTTTAAACATGGAACCCAGAATATGGCATTGGGTTAGATTCAATGGCCCTTGTGGTCCCTTCCAGCTCTATGATTCTATGAATAGAGAGGGACTGCTAGGGGGCCTAAGCCACCCAAAAATAAGAAGGTGAGGCTGCCCTCCCCTTAAAATGATCAGACAAGATTGAACCGTCAAGCCTCATATGGTTGAGCCCCCTAAGGAATTATTAAACAGAAGTGCAGTGAATGATTATTATTTTGCAATTGCTTTCATGGTATTCACACTAGGTACTATAATCTTTCTTGATTAGAATAAGGCTTCTTGTGGTTGTTGTTGTTGTGTGCTTTGAATCGTTCTCAACTTATGGCAACCCTAAGGCAAAGCTATCACAAGGTCTTCTGGGGCTGAGAGTGTGTGATGCGCCCAAGGTCACCCAGTAGGTTTCCATGACTGAGTAGGAAATTGAACCCTGGTCTCCAGGGTCATAGACAAACACTCAAACCACTTTTGAAAAAGCCTTTTCTGGATCCCCTGGATCTTAATAATTATAGACCAGTATGTAACCTTCCTTTTTTGAGCAAGGTGATTGAGAAGGCAGTTGCCTTCCAACTTCACAATGTCGTGGATGACACACACTTCCTTGACCCATTTCAACCCAGCTTCAGAGCAGGATATGGAGTTGAGACTGCTACGGTCACCAAAGTGGATGACCTCTGTCTTAGCATCAGTGGGGCAAGTGTATCCCTGTTGGTGCTTTTAGTCCTCTCGGTGGTATTCAATAGCATTAACCATGGTATCCTTCTGGAATGCCGGGGGGGGTGGGAATCGGAGGCACTGTGTCGAAGTGGTTCCAGTCTCCCTTTCAGACAGATCCTGTCTGGATTCAGTTTCAATTTCTTTTTCTTCATCCAGCCCCTTACCTCCTCCAAGCATCCATTCAGAGGAGACATACTATCCTTAGCTAAGTGAGGGGAGTCTAGAAGTGGGAGAGATGGTAGTGTTACTAGGGAGAGTTGTTTATAGGGTGTTCTTCATGTGACCACTCTTTCCCACTCTATGGTGGGAGAAAGAGGATAAGCCTCCACAAAGCACCAAGGGCCCTTCCAAACTACATAATTATAGTAGTATGGTTCCATGTTACCTGCCATGGTGACATCCCATGGAATCCTGGGGTTTGCTGTTGAGAGAAGACTATTTAGAATTTGCGGCCAGAGAGTTCTAGTGTCTCCCCAAATTGCAAACTCTAGGATTTCACAGGGTGTTGCCATGGCAGTTAAGGTGGAATATAACACTATAATAGTGTAGTGTGAAAGGGCCACAGGTTCAGCAAGGCTGATACACCCATGCAGTTTTCATGTAAATCTTGCCTCTCAGGTTTCGGCTGACTCAGCTCTTTAGGAACACTTTTAAGAATGCTGAAGTCAATTAAACGCTCTCATTTCAATTTAATGGAATTCAGACTCTCAGAATTACAAGTGCTACAATACAGGGGGACTGAAAGTTAACCATCCCACTTCATTTAATTGAATACCAGAGGTAAGCTGAGGCAAGAAGGCTGGTCAGTTAAGAGAACATGCTTCATAGTTGCCTTCAGTCAGTAGACTTGCTACTTTATCCTGGTTTGACCTCACCATTGACTATTTTGTGTGATTTCCTTGTTAAATATCACTTATTAATGTGGGTAAATTCCTGTGGTTCATTCAAGCATCACCTCTCTCCACAGGTGCCTGTCTGTACAGGCAAAGCTTCCTCAGAGGCCCTTCTCCAGGTTGCCACAATACCTGAGGCACTGGCGGTTGAGGTTTACTGGGGAAGGGCCCACTCAGTGGTGTTACCCCTGCCAGAGAACGCCCTCCCCAGGGACACTCACCTCACATCTACTTTGATGACATTTCAGTGCCAGATGAATGAATGCCTTCTTTATGTTTTTTCCCCCAACTCTTTTCATTTAATTCAGTCTTTTAAAATCTGGCCTGGAGTGCAATATGTTTTTCTGCTGTTCTCATAGATTTCATTATTTTTACTTTTTTGGGGGGGAGTATAGTTTACTTTTAACTTGTTCTAGTACATTGTGAAATTTTGTAAGCCTGACTGGGGATTTGTTTGTAGGGAAGAAGGGAAGAAATCCCTACAACAAACAAACAAACAAACAAACAAACAAACAAACACTCACTAACTCACTCACTCACTCACTCACTCACTCACTCTCCAATTCATGGCATAGGATAATTCAGAATTCTCTCACACCTTGTAGAAAAATAGCTCCTGTGGTTTTGCATCTGGAAAACTGCTTCAACTCTAACCCTCTCCAAGAGAGGCCTCAGGCTATGGAAAACCAGAAAGAATATGAACTGGCAAAAAGCCCAGACGAAAAGCCAGAGCTTTCAAGACTGCAGGCTGGGCCTTGTGGCCAAAGTGTTGCAAAGCTTTTACTAGTGGCTTTATTTTTACTAAGGATGTCAACTGATTTAAAGACTTTTTAACTGATTAACCATGTGCCTCTAAACCAATTAAGAAATCAACTAGACGTGAATAAATCTGTGCATTTCCAAAACTTCAATATAGATCTTTCTGAGACATTAAGGGAAGTGAGAAATTCTTTAATGCTAAATAAAGAACACAATTAAAAGAGAGACTGGTCATCTTTAATCCTTTTCTTTCTAATTACCTGCTAAGATAACATACTAGAATTAAAGCAATATCAAAACATGACCAGGCCACTTCTTTTTTTAAAAAAATTGCTATTACATATTAAAATTTGTTTTTATCTGTTGATTACTTATTGGTGAATTCATTTATTGATATAAGGCCCAACACCTTCTGCATTTTTTCCCTTATACAAAGTGTATTTGTCAGAAAATGTAAAATTGAGAATTTTGAATTCATCAATAAACAACATAATGGTTATTGTAGGGCTGCACATTCAGTATCGTCCTAGGACCTAACGTTTCCAGGCCAAAATCAAGACTTAGGCCCTTTCCTCACAGGGGGAGGGGACGAAACGGGGCAGTGCACACAGGGGCAGAGCTTACCCGCGAGCGGGTTGCTCCATCCCTGCAGGGAGCGTGGATTCGCCATTCTAAACGCCTCTGAATTTCGGCGGCACTCAGCGGCGCCCAAAATGGTGGCTGGCAGCTTCCGGCGGCACTCCGTCAATCAGGGCAGTGCGCCAGCCAGAAGCCCGCCCCCGGGCAGATTTGCAGGGACGCGCTACCGCGTCTCTTCAGTTCTTCACCGGGGGCTGCCACGGGGCAGTGCGGGTGAGTTTTGTAAAAACCACTTGCGAAGGTGGTTTTTATGAAACTTACAGCGCCACCCCCGCGGCTGCGCTAGAGCAGTTTGAGGTCTAGAACCTCACTTTTTCTAACTGTGCAAGCGCACCCCGTGGTGAAGACCTCCAAGAGAGGTCGCCCTAGCGTGGGCAATATGCCCGTGTGGAAATGGCCTTAGGGACAGCCCCTAGTGATGTCTTTTAGTGTTTTGCGTTAAGCACCAATCACAGTTGCTCATGGCTTACCATTCAAACACACATACACAAAACTTATTTGGAAATTAAGACAGAAATCATAGCTAAAAGGGCTGTTTCCAAGTCAAGGTGAAATGAGATTATTCCTTCTCACTTACAGAGATGAGCTAGAGAATATTAAATCTAACTTACTTGCTTTTAGCAAAAAGATGGATTCAGAGCTGACTGGAGGATGAGCTCTACTTTCACAACAACTGGCAGGGAAGAAGGAAACTCAATAAGTCAATACGTGACCGCCCTGGAGTGTCTTTGCAAGTTGTAGACACAAATCAATTCAGATGTGGAAATTTTAGCAAGAGACTGCTTGACTAACTGAGCTGCAGATTTGCACAGAGCTGAGTCCACTAAATCTGAAGAATCTGCAGCCTTGTCTCCCACTTGAAGATAGCCCATGAAAACTGGGCCAGGCCCTGAGATCCAGCAACCCTACTATTATGTATGAGTCTATCAAAGTCTCCTGCCCTTGCCCGTCGGTGAGCTACCTCTGTCTGTGGAAATGTATCTTCTAATTAGGCTTTTTTTTTTCCAGTACTAAAAGTGGTCTTGCATATTTTGCATGTAAAATATGTGGTCTGCCACTCAGTTCCATTGCCTAAGTTTCAGCTAAAGAATAACCAGGAGCAAATTTTTAAAAATTCCTTCAGTGTCATATTGTGAAAAGACTCCCCTGGAAGAAAACTGCCCCAGAGAACTGGGTGAGAGAGTGACCTGAAATAGAACATTAATAAAGCATTATATAAAAATGAACTTAGTAAAAGACTTTCACCTCAACTAAAGATCTGCTTTTGCAGCTCCACAATAAAACTGGAATTTATAACTCTATTAACAGTGTGGTTTAACCATAGGTGCCTCAGTAAAATATATGTGAGGATATTAAAATATAAATCTAAAATTGTTTTTGTTAACAAACAGTGTGAGCTCAACAATTCAAATGTATTTTCTCAAAACATGACTAATTCAGTTTCAAAAGGTGAAGCAGGGACTAGACTGCTGAAAAATGAATCCAAATGAACCATGACCACTGAATTCTGAAAAACTTTCCACCAAATCTCATTTTGCTATAAATGACTAGAAGCCTGGTCCAGCAAAAATAATGCCCCACTGAGTTCTGTGGAAAGTACTGAAAGCTCTCGTCAACATTAATGAGAATAGCAGTCTGCTCTATGCATGTTTACTTAGAAAATATACCATCAAGTTCAGTGGAGCTCACCTTCAAGCATATGTGCACATAAACGTCTTAATTTAGGCTGAAGAAGGATCTACTCTATTTTGAATGAAAACTTTTCAGTCTGGGGAGATATCCTCCACTTGTAGAAGAATATGGTTAAAAAGCTGAAACTTACATTGGCCTGTTGTACGTTTGTACTGTTGTCCTGTAATAATTCCCATTTGCCAAACACCATTTTCCTCCTGAAAGAAATTGTCTAAAAAATGCTTGATGTCCTGCATCAGACATACCTACCCCTATAGCCTACCTCTGAAGCCAGGCTCCCAACCTCCAGAAGGTTTTCCAAGGCACTGCAGACAATAAGGCTGAGCAATAACCTCTGAGCAACCCTCTGATGTCCAGTGGCTTGGAAAACTTTTTGGGATGGTGGTGGTCTTGCTTCAAAGACAGATTTTGATGAGCACTTTTGATCATTGCAATGGTGGAATAACCATAGTGGCAAATTCCAATAATTACAATGTTGTGTGTGCAGCTTATGATAGCATAAAAACTGAGCAGAATGCCAGCTCCTAACTTTGTTCTAATCTACAAGAACCAATTTAGGTATTTCCAATTCAATGTAAATCAGATTGAATTTAAATCAGTTGATAATTTGAAGCATATCAGTGGGCAGATGGGGGAACCAGACCATGTCTTACTTGTATTTTTCTATGTTAAATAGCTTCCATGAAGCTGCTCCTCTCCAAATGTGTGGGGTTACCTTTCAAGATGGAATCCACCTGCAGTCAGAGCTGCCAATTCCTGCCTGAATTCCCATCAGATAGATACTACATCATTTCAAAGTCATTCCAGGGCATTATGGGAAATTAAAAATGGCACATGTCAGCAATGTGGGCCAAGCCAATGAATTTAGGACACTCCTGTGTTTGAAATTCAGCTGTACTCTTGAAATCAACCAAAATACCCCAACACTTTTGCAGCACAGGAATATGACAGTAAAAATTGCTAGGGGAGAGGGGGTGTTGTTCAGCCTGACTTCTGATTCCATACGATGGCCATTTCCGCGCGGGGCGAGGGAATCGCCCTGTGCCGGTACTTACTGGACTTTTGGGCTCGATGCTTCAGTCCAGGCTGGTCCAGAGCAGTACGTGGCCGCCGCTCTGCACTGCTCTGGGGATGAAAATGGTGACTTCCGGTTGGTGGATGCTCTCCACCAACCGCTGAAGCTCACCAGCCTAAACCCTGCCCCCGGCACTAGTGCAAGCCTGCAAATCTGCACCAGAGCGCGGGAATGGAGTGGCGTGCTCTGTGCTTTTGAAAGACCTCTTGAGGTCTTTCAAAAGCACACTGGACGACCACTTTGGGTCGTTCGGGAGCGGGCTGAGGTACAGATCTACAGTAAGTAGGTCCAACCCAGTCCGCTTCCAGGTGCAGACATCCTCTCTGGAGGACACTCTGCACTGTTTCTTTAAGCCTATGCAGAAATGGCCTAAGGTAGAATCACGGACAGGGAAGGGTGGTTAAACTCCCACTCCTGCTCAGGCACTGCTTTATACCCACTGCTCCATCGCATTATACAAATTCAGTAGCAAACATAGTGTAAGCAAACCGGCTGACATTGACTGGCAGCCTGTTAGTGTTGTACACAAGCATAGCTTAACCGTATGGCTACGTATGGCTATTTTTGATCACTGTGGATGTTCATATCCCTTGGACATACCACAGAAACTTCCCCATGTCTGTTCTGGAGAGTAGGGAGACTGCAGAAGCATCTAGATATGTCCTCATAGCCAGAGATAGAATGAGTACATCAGGTGCTGAGACTGAAAAAGACCTCAGCAGATGTAATGTAATGATGTAATCACTTCACCTCTGGCTATGGGGACATAGCCAGCCTCCTTTACAACCCCCCTCCCCTCACACACAATGGCTGTGTGAGAGAGAGGGGTTCAGATGGCAAGTGGTAAACAGTTGCAGTCAGTATATTCTGCATGTGGAACTACTATACTGTGCTGAGCCATACCGGATTGTGGCCATTTCCTCAGAAACTAGATTTGCTCACAGATATGCTCAGCCAATACTCTGAATTGGAAATGATACTCTTCTAAGCATGGAGTTGGACAAACGCCTCTTTTGCCTATTTTCAAATGCCACCAATCAACTTCAGCAGAATTAACAATAGTAATCATTTTGAGGAAAGCGTGCATGCCACCAGCTACAGATGATAAGGAATTGGTGTGATCATGCAGGTTGTGCATGAATATTGCCGTGTTAAATCAATGGAACATTCTGTTTCTGCAGCAGCCAGAAAGGTGACCCTAGAAACTCACTAGTAAGTCATGAAACTGTTCATTATCCCATGTTTAATCCTAGTAACATCATGAAATGTGGAATTTAATTGATCAATTATGGCTAGTGGCAATTGCTAGATCATTCTTTATGAATTTCATCAAATTAAGTTAATTTAATTTGCTAATGGTCATCACCACACAGTATGGTAGGAAATGAGAAAAGTCGAGGAATCTGATATGGTGAATGCTTGCCTTCGGAGATACAGTATTTCCACAGTGCAAGACTTCCTTGAAAGTAGCCTCAGATTTTTTGAGAATTTGAAGATCTTGAAGGCCATGGAGATCGTCTTATCCTTGGACTAGTTTTGAAAGTCTTGGGGAATGCCAGCTCATAGGAACATACACTTTTAGTTATGTTTTGGCTATTTTAATTAGAACTTGGTTGGAGTTTAATGCTATTTTAATCTCCTTTGGAGAAGAGTGGCGTACATAGTTGCTATTAAACTGAAAGACTAAATAGAAAGAAATCACATTGCTTGGAAGAAACAGCTTAATTTTTGGCTACAGCACAGTCTTATGTGGCCTACTCAATGTAAGTACACTGATGAGTAATGTTTTATCAGTTTGATAGGATTTATTTATTATCCCGGTCTATCTGTTAATGTGGGACCCAGGGAAGAGAAAACAAAGCCCTTATAATCTCAGATTTAGTGGGCATGCTCCAGCCAAACAAGTACTCTTATATGCCATCAAACTACATAGGAAAAAAAATTAACTGCTCATTTGATAGCAGACTTAAGTATTTTATACCAAACTAGCGTATTTACCTTGCATTGCCCAGGGTTTTTCTTTTCCTCTTAAGAACTCACCAAACTGTCTTCTGCATTTCCTGTAACTTTGCTCCATATTTCCCAATGCAATCTGTATTTATAGTTGTTAACATACAGAGGTTGGGTTCCTGTGGGAATAAAGTCCTCCTCCTTGCTGCTAGGCATTGTTTCAATAGCAACCAACCTATTCCAGTACCTGTAACTTTTCCCATAGTCCCCAATCCAATCTGTCTTCTTCTGAGGTTGATGTACTGGCTTTTTTAGGGGGGCTTTGCTTTGCTTTCTGTTTTATTTGTGCAATGGTTTTATGTTTTTCTGGAAGCATTTTTTTGTTTTGAATTTCAACTTTAAGATTCCTCACATATGGAACACATACAATCTACTGTGTAAGGCAAGAAGACCTTGTATCTATGGCCATTTCTACACTACACTGTTATAATGCTATTATTCCACTTTCAACATCCTGTGGAATTCTGGGGTTTGTATTTTACTGAGGCCAAAGAGTTCTCTGGCTGAGAATTCTTAAATGCCCCTCCTTATGTAGTGGAACTGAGATAGAGACCCACGGTTTTAGAAAAAAGATTTATTGTGCACAATGCCTCAGTGAGATAATTCTCAAAAGTCTGAGCCCCGCCTCTTTACATTCAAAGCAATTTATACATCTCCAGTGCAAATTCATCACGTGTCCAAGAAAGGAAATTGATACAAACAATAGTTGTCATCCTCCTCCTGCGTAATCTTACAAATGTTGCAAAGTAAAGGAAGCATAGCGAAGCACATGTAAGTATGACCATCAGCTCTCTCTCTCCCAGGGTCTACAATTTATTAATTTATCACATCAAATTGATATCTCCACATGGCTAATATTAGAAATCATTCCATGTGTCTGACAGGGTCACTGAAAGTGCACGCAGGCAGGAAGTTAAAACTTTGGTCAAGTCAAAAGGTGACTCAGACTGAATCTGTCACGTGGGCCAGGGATTCCTGGAAGACATTAGGACCATAAAACAGACAAAAGGGCCCTTTTGCACTGATATGGCAGCTCAATGGAATCACAATCAGCCTGCTGAATGTAGGCAATTTCACTCTACCTGGGCCTTTTGTCTCATTTGGTCAGTGTCATTCACAAAGGACTGAGAAAAACATTTAGCCGGAGATGTTGGTCATTAAAGGCTTTTGATCTAGCCTCCTCTACTATTGTTCTCCCAGGGAGAGAACTAGCCCTCCAGGTATATTTTTTCTATAAAAACCCCATGTTTTTATCTGTTCGTGGGTTCATTCACATTTTCCTCGTGAATCCCTGTCAGTTTGTCTTGCCTCACCCCCCCTTCCCCCATTTTGAGTTTCATCGCTTTGAATCTCCAGTTTTTCAACATTGGCTCCCTTGGGCATTAAATCAAGGTAAAGTATTGCCTCTGAACACCCCAAAACAAAATCCCTATCAATTTTCCTTACTTTCTTTTTCTTTAGCTCTTGAATGAATGTGTGAGGGTGTTTGTTGTTGTTTGCTTTAATTACTGAGGGTTTAATAAAATCTTTAAACTGAACAACCTGCCTGGTTTTTTTTTGGCGTGGTCTGACTCTGTAAAATCTGGGTTACAAGGTCCTGCAAAGTTACCCTGCCTCTCGTATAGCTAAAACAGTGGTCTGAGCTGATTTTCCCCACAATTTTGACAGATTTTGGGAATCCCTTGGGGGAGCCCCTAGCAAGCAGGGTAACACACATTTCATCCTCCCTAACATTCTATTTCACAGTGTCCTATTGTTCTTCTTTCAAACACAGAGTCACTTCAATTGCAGGGAAATTTAACTGCTTTTCTCAACTGCTTTTCCTTCACACCCAGAGGTCATTTGGGCTGACCCGAAACTGCATGTCCACTATATTCCCCCTTCTATGCTGAATTCTTTAGCAATTCAAGCATAACTACTTCAATTGTGCAATCAAAGCATATACAGCAGCCTTCTCTATTACTCTAATTATTACAGATTGGAAATACTTTAACATGCAGAGTATTGCCAAGCAGATTTAGGAAGACCATTATTCATGTATAAAGCAATTCTACAAGCAATGCCTTTACCCATACTTACTTAGGAAACCAGATAATCATGTCCACATGCCTGCAGACTACAAGAATGATTTTCTAATATTGAATACTTCAGAGTGCATTTTCTCTTTTTACATTTTAAACTCATTTACATAATGACAACAGGTTGTATTTAACCAAATACACAGACCCTTCACGACTGAAGAGATAGTCTAAACCTATTTCATGCTGGGCTGACAGCCAACAACGCATCTGCCTTACCTGAAAAGCAACCTCCTCCATGGGGATCATGGTGACTCCCAACCTCTCAGATATGTGCTGTCAGAATCATACCCATCGCTTTCATTATAAACTCTTTTCATTCTTGCCCAGCCAAACTATATTGGTTTGTGTACTGGATGAAAGGTGATACCCTCAGTGGCCAAACCAATTCATCCCAGAAGATAAACCATATACCCATTTACCATTGTAAAAGCTGGTTACTTTCTAGAACTCCTTTAAGGAGGACCAGCCTCCCTTATTCTCATATAACACAATGAAACCATTGCTATAACCAAAGAAGAAGTTAACATTGTGATATTTTCCTGGGCATGCCTCTAGAGATTCAGGGATTTCAAACTTTACATTACAGTGGGGATAGTCTCCTAGCTTAGCACATGAGTACATACCCAGCCATTATTGACATTCAAAGTGTTCATGATCTGATTGACTAGTTGGTGGAATTGTTTCACCTCCCAGCCTCCCTTGTTCTGCATCATCCTCATCATCACCAACAGTTGCCATATACACATATCTTCCAATCCCACAAAACATCCGTCTGTAGTGATAAAACAGGCAGGCCAGGGTTCCTGCCCCTCCTATGCCTGCCACAACCCATGTTATTATCTTCCACATTCAGGATCTGACCGTATGTGGAGCAGTGCTTGCATCTCTGGTAGCAACTGCAGTAGGAATCAGTCCCAATTCTTCTTTCCTCTCCAGGTGGAGATCTGGCCGTGTGCTGGGTGTCTGGCTTCCGGGTATTGCAGACACAAACAGGGCCTAGTCTCAGATCTTCTTACTGCAGTCTGGTGATTTTCAGCCTCAAAGGTTGCCCTGTGATTGGGGCAGCAGTCCAGTCAAAGTGAGCATTTTATCCTAGTGTATTACACCCAAGGCTTCAGCCTGGCCACCTTTACTACAGTGGGAGTTGTCACTACTACCTGATAGGAATCCTCCACCCATGACCAAGTTGCCCCCAATCCTTCACCCGTATCTCCTGGTTGGAAGGGGAAGGGGTGTGCCTGTAGAAAGGGGAGTCCCTGTCTTAACATTTTCTCCCTTGTTTTCCCTAATGCACTAACTCCCTCCTGTAGAGTTATGTTTCCTTAATCCACCCAAAATGGCTTCCTGCTTTGGCTAAAAAGGGGACAACCTTATGGTTCTGTGAGGTGTGCACCTCATTCTATGCCTTATCATAATGGGGCTTTGGGAAGAACAAACACACTCCTGGTTTCTCTGTTGTGAGTTGCACATGGAATGAAAGTGAAAAGTTTCTGTAAAATGGGCTAGGAAGATGAATGTGGTATCATGCCACTTGCCCTGTGGTGGCATCCAGTCCAAAGACATAGCCAGGGCTGTTATCTGGGCCTTACACATTGAACTACTGTGTCTTCAGGATTTTGTTTCATCTTCTCCACTTTCCTTGAGTTCTGAGGTCTGCATCAAGTAGCAAACTGTGCATTAGAGTCTGCAGAACCCCTGCATTCCACTCCATTTTGATGAGGAGAATAACTGGCGGTCGTTCTGTGAATGATCCCTTTCTTTTTGAACCATTGTTGCATGCTTTCCGACAGGAATTCCGCTCCTCTGTCGGTTTGCAGCTTTTGCAGGGAATAATCAAACTGCCTTTAAACCAAGGTACTCTAGTTCTTAAGAACTTGACACACATCAGACTTTTGTTTCAACAAATAGCAGAAAACGTACCTGCTAAAATCATCTACGAAGATGGCAAAATATCTAGCCCCCCAGGGAGGGTTTACTCAAAGGACCTACAATGTCACAGTGTACCAACTGAAATGGGGCAGTTGGCACATGAGAATTAACCCTTGGTGCTGGGAGCTGTTTGGATTTGGCTTGCTTGCAAATTGCACAGTCAAGAAAAACACTACAAGGCTTCAGAGTACACCCTTTACAGCAACCAGCAAGCTTCCTTAACACAGGAAAGCTTGCATGTGCCGTGCGCCGGTGGAGGAGATGAAGGCATTCATTATGTTGTGGGACATTACTATACACATTACACACAGTGTGTCGTGGCTCAAGAAAGAACAGCCTCCCTTCTCGTGTAGCCACAGCACATACCACTCCATCTTTGAGGATTTTACCTTGCTTCTCATAGAACTCAACCTTGAATCCAGACTCTGTCAGCTGCTCCACAGAAAGCAAACAGAAATCAAGAGAGGGTACAAACAAAACATTTTTCAAACCCATGTCAAGTGCAGGGACAAAGGCTACACCTTCGCCACAAACTTTAGCTTTTGTCCCATCTGCTAATGTCACAGTGGAAACACTGGCAGAAATCAAATTGTCAAATAAATCTTCTGAGTTGACCAGATGCTGGGAACAGCCGCTGTCAAGAAACCAAGCGGAATCACTTGCCTCCTCAGAGCCCGACACAGTGTCCGGAACAGCATCTCCTATGGCAACGGCAACTCTCAGACGCCCTCTGGCTCGACCTCCTCTGCCTCTGCCATGGCCCTTGGAACCAGCGCCTGTGAAGCTTTGCTCCCCTTGCTTCAGGAGCGGGCAATCACGCTTAAGATGAGAAGCAGACCCACAGCGAAAGCACCTCCGCACGGCATGGGCTCTCACCAGCCCCTCCTGCCTCGCTTCAGCAGCCGGAGAACTTTCCTCCCGGCACAGGCCTCTGCAGCTGGAGCCGTCTGAGTGGGAGTCGCTGCATTCCTCTCGCGCTTTTCCTCTTCTTCCAGCAGACAAGCAGAAACTAAGGAGATGGTCAAATCTCTCTCTGCCATGGACTGAAGCGAGGACACGACTAGATCCCAGGTTGAATCGAGGGAGTTCAGGATGCAAAATACCTTGTCACCTTCAGGCAAAACTTTGCCTCTCTCCCGAAGTGATGAAAACAGCTCTGAAAACTCTGCCAAATGCTGCCTCATTGGGACGCCAGGGGCCAATTTTGTGTTGTAGAGGCGAGAGCAGAGTGCATGCTTGGCGGCGGCCGTTTGACTCAGAAACAACTCCCTCAGTTTCACCCAGCCTTCTCGAGGGGTGGCAAGATCCTTAATATATGAGAGCTGGTCATCTTCCACAGCAAGGAAGAGGATAGACATAGCACGCCTCGTTGCTGCTGCTATCTCCGCAGCAGTCCCTTGGAGAGCCATGGGAGCTGTAAAAGCACCCCATAGCCCCTTGGCTTGCAAATACTTTTCCATGCGAGCCGACCACGCCAGGTAATTAGTTGCATTTAGCTTAACAAGAGGCAAGCCCCCAGGCGTCACTTGAGCCATTGTAAAAACAGTTCAAAAAACCTTTAAAAAACACCTCTCAAAACCATCCTCTGCTACCATGTCAAAAACCCGCCAGAGGCATTCTTGCCATCAGAACAAAATAGACTCACATCTGAACCCAGCCAGCAATCTAACAGTCTTTATTGCGGGTAATATATCAAGCTGGTTAAGTCACAGCAAAGCGAGCCATCTCTAACAGAACAGGAAAAAGAATACAGACACAGTCCATTCAGTAACCGTGTTTAAGTATACATGCACTATAACACGAGACACCCAGGTAGCAAAAAAACCCCCAGAGACATAACACACGAACACAGCTGCATGTTCCAGAAGGCCTGATAACATACAGCACAACATTCTCATGGGAACCTCTTTACCCTGCTAGCCTAAACAAATTCTACAAGCAGTTTTGCTTTCTCACACACTGGCAGTGGGAAAAGGTGAAGCAAGGAGTCCACAATACTCCCCTACATTGTGACAGTCTGCAGGTACAATGTGACTACTCCAGGTGATTCCTAGAACAGTGGATCAATCTTTGATGATCTTGTGGACAAATGCAGGTCTGTTGTTTCAGCCTATATGGTGTGGGCCTCTTTGGGGCTGACATTGGTCTCCTGGCTGTCTCACAGCCTTCAAATGTCCCTTTCTCTCTGTCCTCCGCCCTTTCAGTCAGAGTCCTGCAGCTGCAGTTCCACTTTCAGCCTGGAGGGGTGCTCTATTGCCTCTCAGAAGTGCCCCATTACCTTCTCCCTCCCAGCTCAGAGGTGTGCCATCACCTTCTTCCAGCTTGAAGGGGTGCTCCATCACCTCCTTAGCCTGCTGGGGCTGAGCCAGGGAGCCTTACCAATTGCCACTCTATCGGGAACTGGTGGGGGGGGGGCAATTTGGACTGCCTTGCATCTAGGACTCCGCCTTTTCCTGTGTTCTTCATGCTCTTGCTGCCAACTTCTTCCAGAACGTCACAGCTGCAGGCCTTTGCCCTTCTTTGTCTGAGGGATGGGGGACAAAACTTTTTCCTCAGTCTGCCCTTGTCAGCTGGCCACAGACACCTTTACAGCCTCTGCTTCTCTCTCCTTTCAGTGCCTTCATTTAAGCTACCACAGAAGCTTGCTGCTTTGCAAATCTCTCTGCTCTTTTGGCCCCCTTTTTTTCTCTTCTGTCCTATTCTAAAGTCCTAAACATCAAATGAACTAAGAAAGAGGGGGGGTGGATCCCCCCTTTTGGGTCTGACAAGTTGGGAATGAGAGCGGGATGGTGGTAGCCTCCCCTGCTTCTGCTTCGGCTGCCGTCCCTATTCCCTTTCCATCTCGCCCAGCCTCGGCTGCATGTGCCAGCCTCCGCTCCCCTTCATCGCTTTCCTGACCTCTTGGCTGGCGCCTCAGCTTGGGGGGGGGAGCTGCCATAGCCATCGCTTCTCCCACTCTCACTCTCCTTTCTTTCATGCATCGCAGGTTCCTTTGGAGGTGGGAGGGGCTGGCTATTTCCTAAAGAGTCACTGCTGCAGCTTCAGAACCTCTGTGGGGCTTATCTAACACTTCACTTGTCTGTTCTTTGCATTTGTAACCCTTAGGAGGAATCTATTCAGGTACTACAATTCCCATGTGTCCAAAGTTTCTATGCCAACTGCTTTTTCCAAAAATTCATTGTCAGATAGAGCCCTTTTTTTAAAATTCCATGTCGGGGGGGGGGGCAAAAGTCAGTCAGTCCTAAACTTCCCTCTTTTCCTCCTCCTTTCTATTTGTTGAATTAGAAGGGACTGGCTTTTTCCTGCTAGGAAGAGAGTGTTGTAAATTAACACCCCATTGTTCAGGTGCTACTTTCTGGTTTATTAATGCAATTAAAGTTTTCAAACTTCCCTGCTGCCAGTCTTGGCATTAGAATTGCAAAATCAAAGGGCTGTCAAGGTTTTTTTTCTCTCTCTCCCTTTCAGTAGGGAGGGGCGAGAGGGGATTCCTGGGAACAGCAGAGTTCTCTTTTTCTTCTTCTTCTTTTCAGATGCAGCTTTTTTAAAAAAGGACTCTTTAAGCTGAACTCTGTAAACTGAATTGTAATCTTTTGCTTAGAAAATGTTGCAAAACGTACTGGAGGAGAATCTTCAGAGTTTTTAAGCTACGTTTTCAAAGTTTGGAGGCAGATTTGCTGAGCCCAGGACTTTTCCAGTTCCTTGCATGTCTTCCCATTATTCAAGATCAAACCTCCCTTTTTTTTTCCTTTTCACTATTTCCAATCAAACACCTAAAGGTTTGTTTTCTCAGTAACTTACTAACTTAATTTCTGCTATTCCCAAATCTCTTGGCTAAATGAACTTCTAGCCCAAAAACAGCAACTATAGGGTTAAATCTTGAGAGCCTGAGGAGGAGGGGCTGTGGGGAAATGGCTTCAAGCACCGAAAAACAATTGCAAACAGAAAAGAGAAGCAACATTTTTTCCCTGGAATTTTCCTTACACACATTAAAACATTATCTGACCTCAAACCATACATAAAGGCACAGGAAAAGGGGGGAAAAAAAGCTTTCTTGGAGTTTTTCTCAACATACATTGAAGTAGAGTCTGTCAACTGCCTCCCTCCACCCAAATTCCTCCCAAAATGACAACACACAGTAGGGGAAGGGGGTGAGCTGTGGGTAGGGGGCCCCAACAGCTCGAAACAATGAGGTAGACAACTTTCACATGTGTTGACTCACACAGCCGGATGTTCCGACGGTCTGCTAATGGGAACTGCAATGCCAGTCACACTCACACCTTTCACGCTACGGACACACCCTCCCACCTTTCCCGTGTGTGTGTGTAAGGAATCCTGCGGTTTCAGTAGCTCCACCTGTTTGGAGTTGCTATACTAGGGCTGGATTCCAGGGAGTGATCAGTCCCCTCTTCTTCCCCAGTGTCCCACACTTTAGGGGAAGGCCCTTGACACACCTACCTATGGCTCTGTTCTGTGGCTGTGTTCTGTCAATTTTCCAAGCTGTTCCTCGGTTCTTTAGCTGGCAACCATTCCCCCGGCCTTCACACCCCCACGAATAGGACCGTCCGATAAAAGAACCCAAGGTCCTTATCAATGGTGCACAAATGCCAGAGGAAACAGCTGCCGCTTCAAGAGGGCAAAAAGCCCATCTATCCCGGTCGAGCCCCCCAAATATGTAGTGCAACTGAGATAGAGACCCACGGTTTTAGAAAAAAGATTTATTGTGCACAATGTCTCAGTGAGTTAATTCTCAAAAGTCTGAGCCCCGCCTCTTTACATTCAAAGCAATTTATACATCTCCAGTGCAAATTCATCACGTTTCCAAGAAAGGAAATTGACACAAACAATAGTTCTCATCCTCCTCTTGTGTAATCTTACAAATGTTGCAAAGTAAAGGAAGCATAGCGAAGCACATTTCATCCTCCCTAACATTCTATTTCACAGTGTCCTATTGTTCTTCTTTCAAACAGTCACTTCAATTGCAGGGAAAATTAACTGCTTTTCTCAACTGCTTTTCCTTCACACCCAGAGGTCATCTGGGCTGACCCAAAACTGCACATCCACTATACTTAAACTACAAATCCCAAGATTCCACAGGATGTTGAAAGTGGAATAATAGCACTATAACGTTGTAGCATGGAAATGGGCTATGTTGTGTATGTCACTTTAATTTTTCTCACATATGCCTCCCAAATGTTTTCTGGCATCCTTATTGATGGTAGGCCTCATCTCCATAGCAACTGACCTGAGGCCCAGCTGAGAATTCTAAAGGCCCCTCTCTAAACTGCCAACCCCAAGATTCCATAGAATCTTCACAGCCAGCCAATCATATGAGGTCTTCTCACCTCACTCTGCCAATCGTATGAGGTCTTTGCCTGCCTGACGCAGACAAACTCACAGACAAACATAGTAGTTCAGTCATGGCTGATATTTCTCAAGGAATCATGCTGAAGAATCTGAATACTCCTTTTTAAACTTTATCTTTTGTCTTAGATATTGTAGGCTAATTTTATTGAGCTAAGATTCTCTGAATTCTGCTGTGAAAAATAGGACATATAAGATGGGTTTACCTGCTCATAAAAAAAAAATCCAAAAGGAAAATTGGGGAAAAAACACACACCT
>CAOKZL010001615.1:60000-358879 GCA_948472985.1 Iguana delicatissima
TGTCCTGAATGCTCTGTGAACCTACTCTTAAATACCATCATGTAACAATCACAACAACTTTTGCTAAAGGCCATATATACTAATAAAAAAAGACAGTGGTGCTTCCAACATTCTGAAATGCTCCAAAACCCAACTTTTCCAATACTAAATACAACAAAATAACCTTCATAAAATATAACTTTTCTCCATTTACAATTTCTTTTAAAAGGATTAGTAACCTATGCTTTTCAAGCATAGTGAAATATCTCCTAAACATGGACAGATTTTTTTTTGTTTGTTTTAATACATAAATTAAGAAACTGGAGAGTTTTAACCCAAGTCCAGTTTCCAAACAAGGAATATTCTTGTTTACTTTAAAAGTGAAAATGACACACATTTCCATTATAATTGCTAAAAATTAGCTTTACAAACGAGGGTGCTTTAAAAAAAAATCTTAACAAAACTATACAGTGTACAAATTACTGTCTACAAGGTAGGTGGTTCATTAAGAAGATTCTCTGTTCTTCTCTACTTGCAGCTTCACAGGTTCATTCACATATTTTAAATGGAGCTGCCCACCTGAACGCACAACTATATTGCTATATTTAATATTTTGCCATGTCTTTATGTACAGTCTCCTTCACTGCCTTTTTTTCCTTAGTCAAGCCTCAAATGTTCATGTCACTCTAGGGGAAAACACACTTCAGTGGCACTGCCAAGAGGCCAGGGCTGCAAAGCAACTGAATAAAGGCAGAACAGTGCACATAGAACGGGGTGGCTTGATTTAGTCAGAAGATACTTCCTGATGAAGGAGGAGGCTCAGACTAGATTTGAGTTTGCAACATTTCATTAAATGTCTGAATTCTCAGCTTTTAAGAAAAGTTAAGAATAAAAAGATGTGGTTCTAATGAGTCTTTATATTAACTAGGAAGGCAGAAAAACCCACAGAGATCACCCTCCTCAGAGCACTTGAATATATTCGGTGTTGTCAGAATGATGGCCTGGATCACCAAATAATTCAACAGGAGGGGAAAATAAGATTTCACAGACCAAGTTAGTCCTTTTAAAATAACATCTTCCCTATTTTTATAAATCCATTGCACGTATACAATAGATCAGGATTATTTGAAGAAGTTCAGTTTAGACTGCCCGCTGTATAGGGATCAGTATTTTTAAACTATTGCACTTCAAAGTCTGAACTCATCATCCTGTTTTACTCTCCGAAGTTTGAGTAGCACTCTGCTGAACACCTTTGCTATTGTAGTCCTCCAATCAACCTTAACTACGCAGTCCATACCTGTTCATTATTAAATTATTTGCTGAGTGAATAATCAATGATTTCTTTTACTGTGCTACGTCCTAATCAGAAAGAGACCTGCTTGAACACTTCAGTTATTTCCAGCAGCCATACAGTTAGTGAATTAATTCACTTACAATTGGGCTCAGAAAAAAAGAGCCAACGTATAATCGGTTGCATTCCTAATGTACTTAAATATAAACCTTACAAATTAAAAAAAAAATCCTGTATCTTTGCAACTGCCATTAAGCCTTGCAGATGCAACTCTCTTAGAGAGTTCTATAGTTGCAACCACAAAAATTAAAATTGGAAGTCAGGATAAGGAAGCTCTAAAGAAAGACAATGTTCCATCAGCTGCTTTTCCCATGGCTGTCACTATTTTAAAACGTATCCAAAAAGAAACAAACAAGAGTTAATACAGAATTCACCATTACTGGTGATGCAAGTGGAAACTCACAGAGATGTAGGCCAAAACCTAAAAGTTCAGACAGTGAGGTCCACAAGTAAAGTGGGATTCATCCATCTTTATTATTATAACTTTTTTTTTTAAATGAAAGCTTTGGCCACTTCTTATCAAACTACTTTTAAAATTCAGCGCCTTTTCAATAATTGTTTCTGGTTCAGCACTAGAAAGTTTATATGAAGGAAAAAAAGCAAATAGTTATGATTCACACACACATTCAGCTGCAAACATATAAAGTAGTGTTCAATGCATTTAAGATGGGTTGGATAAGTTCAGCAAGTCCAGAAGTTAGTATCTCCACCTGGAACCCTGCAGGAGCTACATGGACTGCCAAAAAGCTAAGCTAAACTAAACAAAGAACAGAAGTGACTGGAAGTCACATCAGCCACCCTTTTCTGACACAACAGGATGAATTGCTTTTCTGGAAGAGTCCAGGAAAAGAAGTTTAGCTTTTATTTAAGTAGATTGCAAAGGTCTCTTCCACTGTTACTAGTACCAATTTTCAAAACCAGAAGTGACTACTTCTGGTTTTGAAAATTGGTACTAGTAACAGTGGAAGAGACCTTTGCAATCTACTTAAATAAAAGCTAAACTTCTTTTCCTGGACTCTTCCAGAAAAGCAATTCATCCTGTTGTGTCAGAAAAAGGGTGGCTGATGAGCCTGGAGGGCTCAAGGGCACCAAAACAAACTAGGACAGGGAATTCACTTTGTCCACCCCTGGGTTCAAGAGTGTTGTTATTTTCAAGATAATTTTCTCTCAAATCATTTTTTTTAAAGGAGGACCTATTTTAAGGGCCTATTTTTTTATAACTTGATTACACTGTATAGAACTGCCTTTAAGTGTTTATCTCGTGAAGTCAAACACATCAAGACTTCTTTCCATGGCTGCTCAGATAACATTGTCTCTACAGGTACAGATGCTCAAGGAAAAATTGTATAGTACCATGCCAAGAGAGAAGAATATGCCCAGATGTGAGCACATATCTATGGGGAGGGGAGCAGTGTGCCATCACATTGATCAATCTTCTCCACCCCTCTGGTGCATGGATGGTTGGTGTACTAAAGAACAGGGGTGCTGTTGTGATCTTTGTCCTTTGAATTAGAGCATTAACGGACGGTCTTTTTCTTATCACAACTTAAACAGAATTTAAGAGTCTTGTTAAATGCTGCAGTTAGTCATATGGAAATGGGACGGCTTTGTCTCACTCACCTGAACTCTGAAGTGTTTCCTCCCTCAACTGGAAAAGACTGAAGCAAAGGCCCACCCCTTTTATTCCTGCCAATGCTAGGAACATAATGTGGAAAAAATAGCTTTATGTAACAGACTAAAGGCAGTAGGTTCTGCCAATGGAGTACGCGTTTCAGCCTTGCTGTGAGCAGGGAGAGGGTTCAGGAAAATTGTTTCATGGTGGTGGGATCTCCTTTGTGGGAGATACTTAAAGCAGAAACTGGATAACCTGCTGTCTTGGGTACTGTAACTGCATCCTATGTTGTAGAGCCTGTACTTTGCCAAAGGTTGGGCTAAAGATCCCCTCTAACTCTACCATTCTTAAAGAAGCAGAGCTGGCTGATTTTCATATGTGAATAATTACAACGTGTAGTCAGGCTCTGAGAGAAAGAGAGCTTCACAATCACATGGTATATTGCTCCTGGGCATTTGCGATGAAATATGAAAAGTTGTATGGTAAGATGTTTTTGGAGGACTTTCTACACACACACACACACACACACACACACACACACTGTGTGTGCGATTCTTAACTCCAATTTATGTTTTTTTATGCCATGATGAAGAGATGATGCATCTTTTAAAAGGCTGTTGCTCTCTGTGGGTCTTGATGTCTCAAATTGAAAAAGAATAAATTTTCCCTCAACTCAAGTCTGCCTCCAACAGAATCTATTATCTATCTATTTATTTATTTACCATCATAATCATTATTACTACTATTATTTTAAAACCAGAAATGAGTTCAGCTTGCACCCCAGGTGGAAAGTTAAAAAGAAGACACCTTTTTGAGATTTTTATCACAGTAGGCAGAAGAGTCGCTTTGCAGCCCTCACCCAGCCAATGGTGCACTGCTTCACAGCTACACTGTCAAGTGTTAAAAATCCTCCCCACCCACCCCAGAATATATAGATATATGTATGTATAAAAAAAATCCCCTGTCCATCTCTTAGTACACAAAAGGACCTCATCACACTGCAAAAATAGCAGTACCCACTTTGGTCAATTAAAACAAACAAATGAACAAACGAAAAGCATACATTAATCTTTTGTCTTTTAAATCTGTGTACTTACCTATAATAACCAATACAGCTAAAAGCACTACCTACATAGGCAAAACTTGGTATTGCATAATTCGTATAAATTTGAATCCCCTCCCCCAATATTAACTGGAAGATGAAAAAACATGAAAGATTAATAGAAAAAACACCAAAATACTGAAAATATTGCTGGTCGATTACAATTTTTAAGCGGCAACTATACACAGCCATGATATGCTTTATAAATGTGAGATAAAGTTATAACTGCTTAAAAAATCCATGATGTCACTTTTTTTTTGTTTTCCCATCTGGAGTACAAAATATTTTTGTCATAAAAATGGTAAAGATTTAAAATGATAATAAATGCAGCAAAACAAGTGTAGTGATGTCACTTTTTAGATTTCAAGGCAAGGCACGTTATGTGGACATTATAACTTCGTGCAAATTAGGATTACTGGATAGAGTAGGTTTAATTAATTTTTTTTTATAGAGACATAGAGGCAAAATGTATCTGCCCATGCACATTACTGTCAGTATGAGAAATCTGTCAAACAAGGCTAATTTCTGAGAGCACCATGCAAGTTTTCAGCACCCTGTCATTAGGCTTTTATAGAGTGCATTTTTTAAAAAATATATTTGAATCCCCCCAACCCAACAACCTGGCATTCCCATTTGTAAACGGTAAGCTTTGCCCCAGTGACATGGATTTACCTCTCTCCGTCTCTGTGATGAAGATTTTATAGAACCTTTCCTATTCTCCATGGGTTCTTGATCCAACCAGTAACTTTAAATAAATAAGATACCTCAAAGGAGGCAGAAGCTAAATCAACATAAGTGCTGTGTTTCAATTAATTTCTTTTTCTCAAGTACATGATTTGTCTTGAATTAATTAATGCCTTTTAATGCCCCCCTTTCAAAACTGAGGGAAAAATAAATTTGCTTGAAATACTTTTGAAATTCTTCTTGTTTTTTTAATCCCCTCAATTTAGAGTCCAAGGGCTAAAGGACTTATAACAAGGATCCCCTTTAGATATAATTTTTAAATTGCACTTGCCTCTAAGTGTTTTCCTTAGTGGGGGAAATTATTTTTAGTGTCTTTCTCTTTTTTGTTTTTACTGTCATATGAGAAGATAACAGTTTTTTAACCCTAAAGTGAGGCATTGATTCTTTAAAATGCCTGTTTATTTAAAGGTCTTCCTGAAAATTTCAAACAGGGTAACACATTAGGAAAAGTTTGGGTTAAGGGCCGAAGTCAAATAAATTTGGGTTGATAACTAAAGGCTAAATGGTTTCTGTTTTTTCCTTTAAAAAACTTTTTGAAATCAGAGCATTGAGAAAAGCTGGCTCATGGCCCTCATTCTCCTGCAGCTCTGAGGATGCCTCCTAGCCTTTGTTTTGAGAGCTAACTAGGAATAGTGATCCCATGCGTAAACAACAAGAATACTAAACCAATAAACTAGCTTATCATGCAAATATTAAGGCATCTAGAAAGTCAGTTAAAATATATTGTCAGAGACAAAACATCTATTTCCCAGTGGATTTCATAGAACAAAGGCTACTTAGGAGGAACATCTTTCTACTCATCAGTGAAATATTGTCGACCCTTTTTTTTAAAAACACCATTACAGTTTCAACCTTAAGGGAATTAGTGATTGTAAGTGCTGCAATTGCTGGTCTATGTTTCTTCTTTCTTCAGGTTCTTTTTCTTCTGTGTTTTTTTTCTTTTTCTTTTGTCCCGTCTTCCTTTCTTTTTATAGTAGTTTGTTCAGTTTTGATCTCCCTCAGTTGCTTGTTTCTGCTTGAAGGAAAGGCTCTCCAATTAGGTTCAAACCATAATTCTGGACATTAGTGGGCAGGATTGGTGTCCTGTTTGATACTTGAAAAGGAACCAAACTAGCCCAGGTACCAGGACTGTTGAAGGAAAAGAAAATAGAAAGAGAAAGAGAGAGCAGAATAAACAGTTACAATATTGCAGCAGCAACAACCTAAACAAGAATGAACATTTGAATAACAACCCAACCTCACATTGTTATCATTCCAATATCTCATTTCACAAATACATTTAAATATACAGATACAATCTGTGAGAAGTGTTACCATATAAAGTCATGTATAAGTCAACCTCGCATATAAGTCGAGGGCAGGTTTGGGGGCCAAAATTATGGATTTTGCTATGACCTGTGCATAAGTCAAGGATAAAACTTAAGGGCATGTAATAAACAAATCTTTTCCACTCTTTTTAAAAATACATAGGGGGAATATACTTAGGGAGAATTAAGAAAAGGAGACAATTTGTTTTTTTGAGGGGTTACAATTGGGGGTGTAAACTGCATTGCTGATTTTAAAATGTCTATATCAGTACAAATAAAGATGGGGAGAAGAGCAAAGAAAGTTAACTTGCCTCTGTTAGGAGACCAGTGTGAAAGCAGTGAGTGACAAAAGAAAGAGGTAAGAATACCCTCTTGGTATGGCAAGGCGTGGAAGCAGTGCTCCCACTCATTATCCCATTGCCTGAACTGGAGAAAGTAAGGCAGTTCTTCCTCTTTCTCTCTTTCCCCATCTTCTTTTTTCAACCCAAGTAGGGTTCAAAAGCAATTTAGGATACCCTGAAGAATGTGGCATGGGTGGAGCAAAGTGCAGCAAAAGAAGCAGTGGACATTTTTAAGAAGAGCTTATTGTATAAGCCTCATCTTGCGAGGCTTGCAGAGAGACTGAGAAGCCTCATGAGGCTTATACAGTAAGCCCTTTTGAAAATGGCCACCACTGCTCCACTCCACCTCAAATGCCCAAAATGCTAGGCATGCCACATTCTTTGGGCTTCCCCACATTGCTGTTGAGCACCACCCAGACTGAAAATGAAGATAAGGAAAGAAGGAAGGCTGCCTGTCTTTCTAGTTTGCTTGGGCAAGAAAGGTGTAAGGAGGTGGGAGCACTGCTTCCCAAAACGGTGGGGAGCAAAGAGTTTATCCAGCCAGCATCATTGTCATCTCTTCACAGCACTGACCATGGGATAAGTCAACCCAAGTTTTGGAAGGGGGTGTGTGATTTTTGTCAAAATATTTTTGACTTATACACAAGTATATACAGTAATAATTCTAACAGGTCAGTCTGAAATCTAGCAATGCCAGTAAGGCTTTTAATGTTTTGATTACCAAACCAGAGTAATCTCACCAAATGGTTTGTTCCTGAAGTATAGAATATTATGTCAATATAACAGATACAAATATCAGTCTCAATCATTTACCTGTTGTTTTGAATGCTAAGAAAAGACATAAACCCAAGTATGTATGGAAAAAAAAAGATAATCTCACTTCCCTTCAATTGATTGCTTTTTAGGAATCAGGCTTCTAGGGCTCAAACTTCATTTGAAATTTTATTTTTTAAGGCCAATAACTTTCTAATGGTTATACTGGGCAAACTGAAAACATTCTTCTGAATAAAGAACAAACTAGTATTAACAACAACATCCTAATTTGTGCATAGAAGTTTTGGTGAGAGAGTAATACTAAATGAAGATAAATTCCATTAAGTGACAAATACGATTGTCGTTAAAGCATAGCTAACAAATTGAATTTAGATATTTATCTAAGCCTTTCAAACCTCCCATCTCACAACTGGGTTGAAAATGCACCATGCAATATGTTTGTCAATATTATTTATTACTCCTCAGGGATGTATAAATTTTGTATCATAACACAAAGCAGATCCCATAAGAATTTTACAAGCCTCTGAGACTAGCAGAAAGTTGGTTAAGCTGAGAGTTACACAACATAGGAGTTTCTGTTGGCATTATATTTGAACATGTAAAGATTGTATGGGGATAGGGCTGTACGTTTAAAGAAATGGTGCTTAAAATAGTAGTAGATGAGATTTACAAATATTTTGACTAGACAAAATAATAATTATGTATTAGAGTCCTGCAGCCAACAAACTAGTAGACTTAAATACTTTGACAAATGAATCTTTTCTTTTGCTAAAAAAGGTTACACAATGTTACACTTGCAATGGATGTATGATACAAAGATGCTTCTCTTTGGTGAGTGATCCCCACCTCTATGTTTAAAATAATATACCATGCAGACTAGCCATCATTACAACCCTACACGACCTTGCTTGATGTTACTAGTGCAGGTGGGAATACATACAGCCTAAAGACCAGGTTGCTTACCTGCATTTTTTTAAGTGCAGAGTCCAAACAGAATTGCACAAAAACTACAAGAAATGAGAATGGTTGTAACGTGATGGCTGCACTGAGACAACTACCAAACCAAGGCTAGGAGGACTGGAAGAAAGCCTATCCTTATATGTCCGTCCTACCTTCCCTTGTACATTTGGCTTAATGTGTTACTTCCTAGTCTGATCAAACCATAGTCTGCTGTTGCACCTGTTTAAATACACCATTACTTACTTGCAAATTGCTAAAAAGCTAGAGTGAACAAAAAACAAACCAAAAGGTAAAAGATTTAAGTTGTGCGGCTAGAAGTGGAAGATCATATAAACACAAGAATAATTTCTGATCCTCCAAACCATGATTTGTAAAATTAATGCAAAACAGGCAATATAAAGCAATTCTAAAACATGACAGAAAGCATATTGCATTTGCAGTATGGAAGCTTTTTGCTTGGTATCACATGGCAAGTGTAACATGTTAACTGGCCCTAAGTTGATTTTGCTTCAGAAATAGGTCTGTGTGCTTGCAAGATTATTTCTAGCAGGATGGGCAGGATCTGAAGGACAAAGGGCCCTTTTCCGCTTCCCTGGACCTTGGTAGGTCCCTGGCATTCCCCAGCCTGGAATACCTCCAAAATGCAATTCATACCCCCAAAGCCTCTGGAAAGAAGAGCAATTGACCAATTCAATTTAGATTCCTCTGCTGGTTCTGGTAAGTAACCTAAACAGCCACACTGGATATCAGCATGCAATTCACAGTGCGTTTTGCCAACCCTTGACTTTTGAGTGACCAGTAAGATATCCAGTGAAACGATTGCTTGAGACCATAGTCCCAGGCATACAATTCCAAACAAGATAGCTCATGTTAAAATCCATGACAAAGGAGGAAACTGCAAGCATCTTTGTCCTGGAAAAGTTCTGAAGAAAGAACTTTATTATGAATAATAAACTGTTGACAGTAGACTACTTAATGCCTGGAGTCCTTTTGTAACACTAATAAAATGACCAAGATCAGTTCTGAAGCTGTATTTAAGAACTCATAAAGCAATGAAAAGAACATAGAAAAGGTATGCATACTGCTTCATACAAAGTAGTTTCTGTTGTGCTTATACTATCTCAATGCTTCTAATACACAATAACAGCATTAAAAGTATGTCTTTTTGTAGAAGTACTTTTCAATCAACTATTCAAAAAGGTGTTGAACTACAGCCCAGAAGACCAAGGTTTGATTCTTTACTAAGCCATGGAAACCCACTGGGTGACCTTGGGCACATCACACACTTTCAGGCCCAGAAAACCCCATCGTAGGTTTGCCTTCAAGTCAACTCAGAAACAATAGCAGCAGCAGCAGCAGCAACAACTTTTCAATCCCCTTTTGCATTTCTGACTCTAACATGGATGGCAACTGTAACTTCATTTATCATCTGTATATTTTTTTGTAAGCAGAAAAATAAAGAGGTTTAAGGTGAACTGATTAGTTTGGGAAGTGCTGGACTGTTTATTTCAGGTGAGTCAAAGTCCAGAGGATAAGTGTCAGGGCTTAGGCAGTAATCCTTCTGAATAACATGAGGAGGTTCTAGATGTTTCATGTACTGTGATACTAAAGAGACATTATAAAAGTACCCCATAATTGTAGGGGGATTGATTGTTATGGAACAACCACTGCTTGGAAGAATTATATAGCACTAGCATATTTACCCGGTGTTGCTCGGGATTTTATTTTCCTCTTAAGAGCTCACCAAACTGTCTTCTCCAATATCTGTACCTTTTCCCCATATTTTCTAGTACAATTTATATTCAAAGACATTTACATACACAGTTTGGGTTCCTGAGGGAATACACTGTCCTCCTCCTTGCTCCTTGCTCCATAGCAACCAGCCTATTCCAGTACCTGAAACTTTTCCCCATATTCCCCAATCCAATCTGTATTCAGAGTTTTTAACATACAGAGGTTGGGTTCCTGAGGGAATACACTGTCCTCTTCCTTGCTGCTAGGCATCATCTCCATAGCAACCAGCCTATTCCAGTACCTGTAACTTTTCCCCATAGTCCCCAATCCAATCTGTGTTCTCTGGCAATGTTGATGTACTGGCTTTTGATTTTTTTTTGTTTTCTGTTGAGTTTGTGCAATGGCTTTATATTTTTCTGGAAGCATTTTTTGTTTTGAATTTCAACTTTAAGATTCCTCACATATGGAACCCATACAGTCTACTAGGTGTGAGGCAAGAAGACCTCGTAACTATGTTGAGTATGTCACTTTAATTTTTCTCACATATGCCTCCCAAATGTTTTCTGACATCCTTATTGATGGTAGGCCTCATCTCCATAGCAACCGACCTGAGGCCCAAGAGCTCTCAGCTGAGAACTCAAAAGGCCCTTCTCTAAACTGCAAACCCCAGGATTCCACAGAATCTTCACAGCTAGCCAATCATATGAGGTGTTCGCCTGCCTGACGCAGACAAACAGACAAACTCACAGACAAATATTGACTTCAGCCCCATTCTCATTCGTGGCAGAAGCTATACTTCCTCCCTGGTTGGAATAATATCCTTAAGCAGTCACGTGCATGAAAATGGGAACTGATAATGATGTTATATAATTACATCATCTCTGACTGACTGACTGACTGATGAAAAAGAGCTGTTTGGGGCAACCATTTTTCACGTAGAATCATTCCCAGAATATTCCTGGCTCTCTCTTAAAGGTATACTGACATATGTTTTCTTACCTTGAAAAAAGGTTATCTTGACATAATTGTTTAGTTTTTAATAAGGAAAAAGAAAAGTCTATGGACCACTTGGCAGCTATAACCTTGAGAGGTGCGTGTGTACATATGTGTGTGAGAGTACTTTTGCACAATTGTTAGGCAGTTTAGATGTGCACTATTCTAACTGTTCTCTAATGCAAAATTGTCCACCTATGCAAAGTACTAGTGCAAGCAGTACCAGAACATTTATTATGAACCAATACAAAGAACAGAAGTGGACATCTATATGATCAAAGGAGTCATATATTTTTGCCGGGGGACAAACATAGCAAGGCTACACATTTGTGGCACAGATGATGTCTCCTATACATACACTGCTCCCTTCAAAAAGCTGGAGAAAGTTATCAATAGGAGAATGTTTTAGAACTCAGACAACAAAGTTGCACTTTGATGTTGGACAATGTTTTCATGCATGATGTTTTGATGACAAATATAGTCTGATCTTATCTCTGCCTACTTTCTCTCTTGTCAAGAAAGATGTTCTGAAAAATGTTCTAACAGAAACAACTATGGAAAACTGGTGTATGGAGCCTGTAACAAGCAATTTGAAGAACCTCAATGCAAGCATATATATTGGCAGACAAGGCTTTAGAGATCCCAGTGACAGGACTCAAGAAGGTCCAGAGAATAGATGGAAGCTATGCAAAATGTACTTGTTGCATTCTCCATTCTCATGAAATTCACTACTTCCCTTTCCAGTGGCAGTCATTTATATGGTGTCACAGGACAAAGTTAAACTAAACGTATTATGAAATGAGTGTGAGAAATTCTGATGTGAAGCCATTCTGATGATGTAAATTTGCTGTCTGAAAATAACAGAAATATATTAAGATGCTGGTTTCTGGCTCATATTAAGTAATGGTACAGCATGTAACACCCAACTCTTCTTATACAGCCAGGACTTGAACATAACAGCAGCTAATGAATTTACAAATTAAGAAACCACTTTATCTTTAGTCGCTCATTTGCATGTGACCACCACAAAAGGGACATGCCAAGGATTTACTGAGTATAATAACTTCAATTTATGGATAAATCAGTGTTAATCACCTGACTGTGATCCTGTACATTCTGATGTTCAAGAATCCAAATCTATAAACTGCAGGTATATAGTGATCAGAAAATAATAAACTAATAATGTGAACCAAAGCATCTCCATGTTGTCCAAACTGAAGCATGCACCTGAGACCTACCATGTGCTAGACAAGCTATCCACCATGCGTGGGCAATGCCATGCTTGTTTATATGTCTAACATTATAGAATTTCTGTTTTCAGCGCCCCACGAATAGGACAGCCCTCCCTTCACAGATTTGATTAGGGCCTGCCATGTTTGTTAGGAATGCTTAATGCAAGTGGGCACTTAATTTTACTTATAGATATGAAACAAAAAATAGCATCAATATGATTTATTTAGAATTAGACAGGAATAAAAGTGAGAAAACTGCACTTATACATGTAGTTTTACTATGCCATAGAAGATGTTTATCAATGGAATTTAAGTTCTCAAGGTGCCTGTTCCTGTTTTTCTTAACCCTCGGTTGCTTCTTCTCAATCCTCTCAAAATTATTTTTTAAAGAGGTAACAATCACACGAGCACTTGCTATTTTTCTCTTATTTTCTATAACTATTTATTACAAACTTCTGGGGAGATGATTATGGAGATAAATATTAACATTGTGCTGTGATCAATAAACATGTTTAAATATCAACTGAAAAGATTATTCATATGCAACAAACAGTTTTATAATTGGCAAAGACAAAATGTAAGAACTGACATTCTGGAATCATCAAGAGGTAAATGGTATACTTTCCAGTTGTGATGATATTATTATTATTATTATTATTATTATTATTATTATTATTATTATTGTTATTGTTATTGTTATTGAAAACTCCCTCCTCCTTCCATAAGAACAGTGCCAGAATCTTCTGATAGGAAACAAAGGATTAATTCATATTACCTGGGTGAACAACAGAATGTTCAGAATGAGCAATTGGTTTACTGTTTATTAGCACTTTTCTAATCCTGCTGGAACCTGTAGTGCAACTTTCAAAATATAGCTGAAAGAGTTTTCTTGCTATCATTTTGTTTGCAGATCCCCCTATTTTGGTCACATTGTAGTTTTTGCTGCTGCTTCCATAAAGGTTAACCTAAAGCTCCAAACATAATCATGTGGAAAATGGACATTATTGATTCGTATGGTCCATTGTTTCCCCATTCTAAGTCCCTGAAGTTCAAGTTCAATCTGGAATTACATCATGTCTGGTTTCTCCTGGTTACCAGACGGCTTGAGACGTGACCACAGTTACAGAAAAAACAAACAGCCTTCTTCACGCTTCGGCTCCCCTATCGATTCAAACAAACTTTTTTCTCCCTCTCAAGTATGCTTCAAGTATGGAGCATGGTTAATTTAGAGATTAAGTTCCAAATTAGATTATCTAATGGCATCTTAATGGATTGCTGACCCATTTCCTATGGGATGGCAGCATGCAAGTCTGGCTGGAATACAATTAATTTCTTAGGAAGTGTTCAGAAGATGTTTGCTTAAGATGGGAAAGGAAAAACACTTCTCCGCACATCTTTCCCTGTTAGAGTTGAGTGAAAATTATAACAGAGACAGTGACAAACTCATAGAAGCTAGAAATCTTTCCAACTTTCTCGACTACTAATGATTTTATCAGTAACGTTTTCATGTCATTGGTCTTATTTGCACAAGTTAAGTTTGCATTTTTATCCCAAACAAATATAAAATGAAGAAAACAAACCCCTCTGGCTACTATTTATTGTCCAAAGCGCAACCCTATAAACAAACCAACAAAAACAAAACAAAACAAAAAGTCAGACAAACCCACAGCTATGAAGTTACTTGATACTCATTTGGATCTTTGAAAGTTTCCATGCCTGTTAGGCTCTGAAATCTACAGGGCTGCTCTGACATTAAGAAGTTCCCATCCTCCCTCCCCGCAACCCTGTAAACCAAGGCTTATTCCATTTCACTGCCTTATCAACATTATCATCACAGCCCTTCAAGTGGAGCTGGAGGCAAAAAAAGCTGCTCTAAAAAGTTGAACATTTTGAATACCCCTACAGCTAAATCTGAAAAGGAAATTCAGCACTCTCAGAATGAGGCTCTCCTCAAGAACAAACCAGCTGTTGTACTGTACTTCTGTGTCAAGACAACAAAGTGAAAGCAGGAAATGTTAGCCTAATGGTAGCAGTCTTAAATTGGCAGTTAACCCTTCAAAACAGCATCGAAAGGCTTTGCTTTTTAAAATATAAAATACAATATCCAACAATGAATGTTTTAACATGTGTTATAGTTTTGGAAAGGCTTGGCAGAAAGCTCCCAAATTTCACAACTAATAATGACCCAACCCTTTCAATGTTTGGCCTACTTGGATACTACACTAACATCACCACAGCTGCTCAAAAATCAAACTTCACAAACATTGGTCACTCTTGTGTTGAAGCTATTACCTGCATGGCAAAGCCAAGCAGGCCCTCTTGTATGGCATTTCTAGACTTGTAACTTGGTTTCGGTGCTTATTTTGATCAGTTGGAAATTTGGATTGTTAGTCACAAAAACATTTGGTAGTTCATACTATTATAGCAATTCCTCTGACTTTCACCAGATGAAGACATCTGTTCTCAAGTGAAACCAGTTTTGTGCAACACTTCCAAAGTAGTGAGGATTGCATTATGCTGTGTATTTTGCTCTTTACTACATATATATGAAAAGCCCTTTCTCTGCTTACACTGCTGAAGCTAATGTCCTCATGTATTCACGTTTATGGATGGCTCACAGGGACAAAAACATGGTCTGGTCTGGTGTTCCCCAGAGGCTGTTGTGGGGCATTCAGGGGATTGCAGTTAGGGAATGTGGCCTCCCAAAGCCCCCAAACCCTCACAGTCGTCTGTCCTTGATCTGGAACTTTAGTCTCAGAGGTATCCAATGTAACTATTACATATCAACACTGAATACTGCTTGTCACGCATCTCTTGAACATTAATTTTTTTTTAAAAAAAAAAAACCCTTTGATCTGATACCTCAAATGAGAGACAGCACCTTCTGAGCAAACAGTGAACAGATATGCCAGAATTTTACACATTTTGGACTATTTGTGAGTAACAGTTCCAATTGGCTCTGTATTCACTTATGTGAAAAAAGGAGACCATATTTTTTAACATTGGGTATCTTTACATGCTGAGTGGATATGAGGTTAATTTATTAGCCTTTAATTCAAGTCTAAATGCATGCAAAACACATTTCTGAAGAAATTTGGGCAGTATTTGTTGAGAATGGTCTAGAAAGACTGCCTCATTTTTCTGTTTTCAAGTAATAAAGGAGTACTTCACCCAGGATGGAAAATGTTCTCAGTATAGACAGACACAGAGTCTATATTTTTTTTAAAATAGAATTTTCCAGGGTTATTTTCAGGTAAAGCCTAAAATAATCACATAATTTGCTAATTTATATGAATGCAGATCCTCCTCCCAATTTCATCTAAAGCCATCTTCAGGAAACACATATCACTTCAAACCCATGTGGTCAACAAATTCCATCGGCAGACTCATAATGATGGAATGAACCTTTGGCTGGCAAACCCCACCTTTGCCAGTCAGAATGGGAAGAGGAAAGAAGTTCAGAAAAGATCACTGTATTTCTGTCTTAAGGATGTACAGTCAGTTCATCGCGGAAGTAAGGTATGAACCAAGGTCAGTGGTTCAGCCATACAGAGACAAACATAATGTAGACTCCTGTGTTTCTTTTCTGAAGGTTTCTTTGAGTTGTCTCAAGCCCCAACTGGACAGCCTTCACAATCAAGCACAGAAGAACAGAAGGAAGGAGGAGAGGCATTGTTTAACATAGTTTGCATCCCCAAAGTTTATGTCCCAGACATGGAGGAAATGATATGGCAGAGATGGGCAAACTCTAGCCCATACGGCACATGTGACTCCAAGGCATCCAACAATTAAAAAAAATAAACAAACAGTTAAACTCAAAATGTCTTCATGCTCTCTAACCAAGAAATCTTGTAGTTTATTAAGGCACAATTCCAAATTCAAAAGGACAATCATGATTATCACAATAACAAAACATGTAGATTCCATTCACATATCCCTTGAATACTGGTGACTAGTGGAATATACGAAGGGGACAGTCTCTTACAAAAAGAGGCCATTTCCACACTACACTGTTATAGTGCTATTATTCCACTTTCAACATCCTGTGGAATTCTGGGGTTTGTAGTGTACTGAGGCCAAAGTGCACCAGCAATCCATTGGATGTTGAAAGTGGAATAATAGCACTATAACAGTGTAGTGCACAAGTGGCCTAAGAATTCTACTTTATGTTTAGGTCAAACTAAACATTAGGTACATCTTGTGTAAATTTCCTCTGGCATTTTTTTCCAATCAAGAGGAGACATGCAGGAGGCAGCAACTGGAGCAGAAAAAGAGAGAGTGGGTACAAGGCGCTACTTCCTGCAGGAATCCTTTCCTTCAAAGGGGAAAAAGGGCAGTTTTGGAAATGTGCATATGTATTTCTTGCATATATGATTTTGACCAATCCTCACTCCTCCATGAAGAGCCCAAAATAAGCTTCACCGTTCACCTTCGTGCTAAAGACTGCAGACTTCTCTGTTTTTTGTTGAAAAAAAACCAAAGATACTGGGAAAATTAGACATGACCATTTGTTAACATGCAATTTGGCCCCTGCAACCTATAAAATGTTTAAAATAACCTCTAATTACATTAAACCTATATAGCTCATGGATGACAGGAGTTCTATATTATTTTCAATGATGAATAAGTGAAATTAGTTCACTTGCAGAATAAATACTATGTCACTAAACAGTTTCTTTATATCACTCTCTGCCTGCTAATGAACAATTAAATGGAACTTAAATAAACTCTTTTGATCTTTCAGGATGAAAAACTTAATTAACAAGTTTCTTCAACTAGACTTTACAATTGGTACAAACTATATGTGGCTGCTAATCTATCTCTAGAATCAAAATATGTAACAGTATTATTTTATTGGTCCACGCTGGAAAATTTGAGAAATTTTGGTGTAAAGAAGATCTACAATTCTGACTTCTGTTTCATGACAAACTTTGCAGTTATAAATATCACAAAATCTGCTGTACAAATGAGACTCTACTGATCAATACACATCGCTGCAAGTCATCTAAACTCTTAGATTGGATCCAGAGTAGCATGAACAGGCTTCCACTTGCCAACAGGCATTTACTATTCTTTCTCCCCACCACCCACTCTCCACTCCCATCTTGAAGGATAGGAATCTTTTTGGAGTATTGTTTCACAGGGGAAAGAAGAAAAGAAACAACAAATGAAAATTTCTAGAATCATTATCAACTAACATCAGAGGCAGCATTGCAAGCAAAGTGACAAGAAAAATGATTTTTCCCACAACAGAATTACCAAGCTGTGTGTCTCAACTAAAATGGTGACACATTTTATATCTATCTATAACCATATCTTTTCAATATATATGTATCAATTTCTTCTTACCTGCAAAGAAAAATAATTTTTATGACAGGAAATGCTGGTTAATTCTATTTTACTTTAAGACATACACTTTTTCCCCCCAATATTAATATTATACGACCTGTTCCCATCAGATTGTTTCTCTGGGTATCAGCTACATATATTTTTCTAAATTAGAAACTTCTTATTTCTTTTCTTTTATTTAATCATAGCCTCTCTTTATAAAAATTTGTAGGCTCAAGATATGGAGCTGCCTTTTTTTTTAAAAAAAAAAAGAGCTTTCTTTGTCAAAACGCTACAACCCTTATATTTGGCAGCAAACATTTGGTATCCCAAGTGCTTAATGGATAAATCTAATTTCAGCTCATCTAAACTGTGTACTTCAAGAGATATTACAGAGTTATTCGTAGTTAGATTTTAACAAATATATTTCTGGAGGCCAAGTAGAACAGAAAATGAAGAACCCAAGATAGTTTAGGTTTGGAAATAATTAAAATTTTACCTTTGCCAAGTAATTCCCAATGTATCCTCATTGGCACTGGGGTATAAATGCCTGCCGTTTTGATTCATGGTCCAGTCACAAATCCTCAGCTGTCAATTGAAACCTAGCAGTCAGATATGGATCGAGCAGTACTGCAGTGTTTAGTATTTAAATGAATGCATGCAAACTAGCACTTAACATGGCACAAACCTTACATCCCCAAGTAGAAGTGTAAAAAGAAAAACAATTTTAAAATAAAATCGGAATGTTTAATACGCAATACAAAATCCTACTTTTTCTCACATCACAAAAATGCTACTTAACTGTGCTTCTCCGTTAATAAAAGCATAAAAGAGTAACTAGTATTTAGCAATTAATTATATAATAAACTGAGCTGGAAAAAAAAGAAATGTTAATGTTCAATAGTGAAAATTTTTAAAAGAAAGAAAATAAAACCACTTAAAATTATTCAATATACAAGAAAAAGAACAACAAAAAGAAATCATTATTTTGAAAGCATGCATTTGGTGATACATAGATGACATGCAATTTACAGGAGAGGGGATCCAAAATTACATAATGACCTTATCTTGCTGTTCAAGAAGGGTGGGTGAATTTATAATAGAAGTTGATTAATTTAGTGTTACTGAATATGGCATTACTTAACATGCAGCAGTAAAATAATCTAATCTGCTTCTAGACTCAAAATAATAGCATTTAAGACTTAAAATACAGCAGGGAGTGCATTACATGTAAGTTGAAACAAATTCTTCCCAGATCACCAAATCATCAGGACTGCTCTTCACAAAATTATTTGTGTAACCCTATATAGTCATTTGTCTAGCAGCTGCCCTAGAGTGCTAGCTGATTTCCTGCAAAGATAAGTGATTATTTTTGTGTTTGAGAAAATAAGCCTCATCTACCTTTATGAGGAAAGCATAGGGAAAGTATGATTATAATCTCTGTACTACCATGCTAATATATGACCTTAGAATACATCATGCATCTAATGGCACTCTGAATTAAGTAAGATAATATGATGAGTATGATTAATTGTGTATAAAAGCACTTTCTTCCCCCTCCCATGAAAAGCTCTAAGTGGCTCTAAAAGATCCATATTATAACTAAAACAATGACTTTCACAGCAGTTCAGTTTATTACAGTCTTTTCCTGAAAAACACGTATGTTGAGGACAAGACAATATCCCTATCTTGACCCTGTCTGACTGCTACACTCATTTCCTGCTGTTGAGTCTTCAGAAATCCAAACAGACCTTTCTTGACTGTTTTGTTATTTATCACCTGAATAACTATGTGAGACCTTTAAAAACAAAAACAAAGGCTACATGAAATTAAGCAGGAAAGGAATATTCCAGCACAGAACAGTTCTTAAATGCAGCTACAGTACAAATTATGCTGTGAAAAGTTGAATGAATCTAACCTTGACCTAAAAGAGATACTGCTGATGCATATGTGCTAATCCACCTTCCCCCCCCCACTACTCGCCACTGTTTTTCACTTTTCAACAACTCTTGCTAAACCTGGAAGTCCTTCCTTTTTAAACCTTTTAACTTTGGTGAATGTAAATAGTAACCTAGGATACCGCAGGCAAACTTAGGGTTGGGGAAGGCACAGGCTGCCTATCTGTTCAGCACACACTCCTCTTTGGGCTGAGGCCTTGGCCCATTTATGTAGGTTTGGTACTGTCTTTATTTATTTACTTATCCTTCACTAGTTCTCTAAGATACACCAACCGGAGCCAGAAGCATAAGACATACTTAAAAGCGTTCTCAGTTGTGAGTGGAATGGCATCTTAGTCCTTGGATTTTATTTTTTTAAATCTACTTCTGCTTACCCTGCGACTGTTTCATTTCAGCAGCACAATTCAATGCAGGGAAAGCCAAACCACGGCTTTTAATGGACAAAGCATTGTTTCTGATTGACCAGCTAACCAAAATCAGAAATCCCAATTTGAAGGAAGTTTTGGACAACATTCTTTGAGTCGTTTCTGTTATGGCACGAGGGTCTGAATTGACAGGCCAAGTTTATGGCAGTTGTTCTACTTCTACAGGAAAAGATCAGAATGGTAAGCAGGCAGAACACAAAAGCATACAGGCAGCTTAAACTACAGTTTGCCTGACTGTTTGAAAGATCAAACAATGCTCTAAGCCAATGCTACTCAAAAGTGGTGGTCCACGGACCAATGCTGGCCTCTGAGCCATTGGCTCCCAGTGTCTGGCATGTTATGAGGAAAGAAACTTGCAGCCAACAGGGACAAATATGGTACTGTATTCTGCCACATTGGGAGAAAAACTGCTAGTCCCCTACAGCATACAGCTTGAGATATATTGCTGTAAACTATGGACTGCATAAACCAGTGGCAGGCTGAGTATCCCCCAGAATTCCCACCAACCTCTCCATTTCCACTCAAGCAAAATAACAATTCGTGTCCCAGAAGCCTCAGGATTTGCCTTTTCAATACTGTCCTCCCTCCACAATCACAAGTTTGACCTTTATGAATTTGATTATTTGCAAGGTGCGCATCTGCCCTATTCTCCTCCTCCCATTCTCTTGCCTTTTGCCAGGTGCAGAGAAGGAAGGCAGGTCCACCCAGGAAAAAGGCAAGGGAATGGGGGTAAGGCATGCATGTGCCTTGCTTCTCCCCTCCAGAGGTCCCCTCAAGAGAATGAGCATCAAGGTAAAAGGAAAGGGAATGGAGGGGAAGGCATGCATGTACCTTCCTTCTCCTCTCCAGAGCTCCCCCGATTCCCTTGGCTTTGGTCCTGGCATAGAGAATGCTCACAAAGGCAAAAGGCAAGGGACTGGGGGGAGGCATGCATGTGCCTTCCTTCTCCCCTCTCTTGCCTTTTGCCCAGTGTGGAGAAGAAGGCTTAACGCACCAGGGCAAAAAGCAAGGGAATGAGAGTGGGAGCTCCAAAAGGGAATGGAAGTGGAAGTGCAAGGGGAGTTATTCGCTGTTTTTCCAATTTCATGAGGGCTGTGCATCCTGAACCTTCACAAAAGTGGAGAGACCACTGTATAATTTTGCCTTCCACATTCATTTTAGGGTTCAAATGCCTCTTCTGCAAAGAAATTAAAAAACCTGGAGGTGATGGGACATTTCTAAGACCTTTTTATGGATTGTACCGATATTTTTACAAAGTGTTGGAAATATGGTACAGATTTCAAATTATTTCTCCATGACATGATCTTATTTTTAACACATATCAAAAGCTTATTGTCCACGTTATTTCACTACCATGGCTCTACATGATATGCAGCAGTATCATCTACAACATTATCAAATATCTGGAAGAACAACTGGATCCTGTTCTTTTAGTCCTGCATTCAGTTTCAAGAAGCAGTAGGCCTGGAACCTCACTACTCAAGGTATGGCAGTGACACCTTTAGCTTCTGGTATTTAAATACTGCCCATAATCAAGAAAGGTCCATGTAACCATGATGGGATGAGTGGAGCAGTGACTGAGCCTTGCTTTCTGATGGTACTTGCAAGAGCTGGCTGACAATAGTTTTTTTCTTCCTTCTTTTCTGCACGGGGAATGGGGTACAGAAATGAAGCCAGGGGCCCACCTGAAGCACCAAATGGAAAAAGCTTCACCCAGCAGATATCTTGTCACTTTGGGCAGGGCCACGATATAGACATAACATCCTAATGTCATTTGGCTAATGGAGAGTCCTAACCCAATTCAGGTTCTTTGTTCCTGCCTAGGATCCATTTGCCTTTATCTGAGCATACAAGAGTATGGGTAAACTATAGCAACAAAGTGCAAAAACTAGTGAAAAATCTAGGCATTTCTGATAGGAAAAGCAGAAATCCAGCATTCTACTTGCAGATCTTTTCTGAAAAATTCTCATAGATTATAACACCTTAATGCATGCAGTTTTCATGTGTTCCAAAAGTGTTTTTTTTTAAAGTAAACAGTCTGATGAAAAAGCCAATAATGACTGTCAAAAATGCTATTCAATTATCATTATATTGCTGAAGCGAGACTTTCAACACTTTTTTAAAGATGGTAGCCTTTTACAGTCCTTGCTGAAAATAATGTTCCTGCTGTTATCTACTCCCTGTTAAGTTTTAATTTTTCCTACCAGTGAGTCCTGTAATTTGACTCAATAAATAAAGGAAGTTGAAAAGATATAAAGGAAAACTTCCACACTCTAGTCTAGGGAGATGTCTCTTAAGCTATCAACTATTCTCCTTTTAGGAAAGAAAGCAAAGTGTTTTATTTAATGATCAGCAATTGAGGCCTCCATTTTATGAGAAATATTTACATGAAACTTTTGACAGGTGCAAGTTTCATACTATCTGTTATATTGCAATGAATCCTGATTATCATCTGTGAAAAGGGGTGGGAGGAAGATAACTCTTCTACCCCCTTTTTTCCTTACCAGATATCACAGACCTCTCAAAATGTTCAGAGAGTCAGGTGCTCCTTTTGATCGGACTGAGTTGTGGGCATTGTAGGGGAGGGCAGAGAGAGGAGCAGAAAAATCACTGCTGTCTTACCCTCTTCCGCAGCTCAATCCTATTTAGTGAGTTTTTAATTCTATATGCTACAATAGTCCCACCTAGCAGTCACTCTTTCTGTATTCCCGAAAATAATGGCAAATTACCTTATTCTTTCTCTACCTAGTCTTGGTATAACCCCTAAACAGAGTAAATAAACACAATGTTGATCACATTTTGTTTATAAACCCATATGTCCTCTGATCCAATGAGCAACTTCCATGCAACCCACAAATGCAAATTTAGTAATTCACTATTGTTGAACTAGTTCAGAGTGATGTCCTAACTCAAACATCACCATGAGAGATCTGGTTTATGGAAAGATTTTAAAATTATTACTGTGACAACAGGTGCAGATTATGATAAAACCTTGAAGCATCATTATAGTGTCATTTACTGGCAGCATAGCAAGAGTATTTGTAATTTGTTCTTTGAATCCCAAAGTTCGATTTAATAAAATATGGCATGGTGGAAAGTTCTGTTTTACCATTCTTAATTGTGCTTAAATACTCAAAGCCGCAAACACATAATTAATTTTCTTAGATGTATGTATCATTTAAAACTGCTAATAGAATTGTTAAGATTACTCTTCCTTCTTTTTTTCCTCAGTAGTATTTAAGTAAATATACATAAGGAAAAGACAGCAAGTGATACTGGATTTGATTTTTTTTTTGTTGTTGATTGAGAGAAGACTATAGATATTTGCATATTCTCATTGTTTTGACTGAAACTTCCTTTAAATGTGTTTCCTTTCCAACAGGAGTATGTGAAAGGTGACCTCTTATCCATTTGCATGCCTCTCTCTGACTGTCACATGACTAGCTTTTACGTCAAAGTGTCAATTATGATGAGAAACACAATACAGATAGCCTAAGCGTCGATAACCTGTTTCCGGACTCTATTAAATTTTGTTTGAGAACCTACTGCAGTCCCCTTTTAGTTTTTTTCCTAAAACAAGAACATGTGCTATCCTGATCCTGCTATCCCATCCACTATATCTGTACAACCATTTCAGTTACACCTTTATACAATATAAATAAATCATAGGGAAAAATTAGTCATTGTTAAATGCACTCACTGATAAACCTAAAGGATGAGTCTCGACTTAATGACTTCTTACTGGAATGGCTGCTATGATTTGTCAGTTCTTGGTGCATAAGAATTAAATATGGTATTAGAATTAAATGTGGTATGATGTCAAAGCAGTTTCTAGTTTCAAAATACATCTCATATGATGCACAAAAGAAAAGCTCAATAAACAGTAACATGTCTACTTAGAAGTAAAGCCTATTGATTGATTAATTTTACATTCCACCTTTCTCTCAGTCTGGGACTCAAGCAGCAAGTGAGTTCAATGGGACTCATTCCCGAACAAATGGGTACAGGACTTCAGCTTAAGTCTATAGGAAAATAATGCTATGTATACCTATAACCACATCCTCAAAACCCATGAATTAATAATGCTCATATCACAATGCCATGTAATGTGAAGATATTAACAACTGCCTAATTACTGGACCAATGCTAGCACATGAAGGATTGAAATTTTCAATACCATGGATAGCTTCTGTTTTTTGGTTTCACATTTTCTTTACTATATTTTTTACTTTTGTATGGTCCATATGAAGATGGATAAGAGATAGTAATAGATCTTATGGTGTATTTTTAAAACCCTGAATATTAACATTTAGCAAATGAGAAAACAATTTATTACAAAACATTTCCAAACTAGTGTAGTAAGCTAATACACATGTCTGATTAGTAAAAATCAGGGATGAATGTAAATCCCATTCCCTTGTAAATGAATCAGGATCCATAATACTTAAAATCATGCCAGCCAAGTGTATGGGCTGGCTACACAAGAGGAACAAGCAGCCTATTTTAGGTTAGCAAAATGTCCACTTCAAACACAGAAGCTCAAAAAAGTTAGGAAGTTGAACTATTTAAATTCATTACTGCATTAGAGCCACTCACTTTCTAACCCTCAGAACTTCTCCACTCAAAAGTTCTGCCTCTTGTGGATCTTTTATTCTTTGCAAAGATAGGTTCCAGGGTACATTCTCTAGTTACATCAGTTGCCCACAAAACTAACAGAACTTGATTCTTTTGCCAGACATATTGAAACTGTACCTTAAAAGACTCCCTTTCAGCTATGATTTATAGAGAAAGATTAGTAATGCAGACAAACTACCTTTGGGGACAGATTATAAACCAGTCTCAGTACTGGAACTTTTAGAAGATTCTGTGGAACCAATCACTGTTGCATTATTCACAACAACATGATTTGGTACCAAAATGAAAAACAAGGAATTCATGTTAAAATATTTTGATAACTTGGAAAAAAGGAGATTGCTTTAGTCATTGTTACTCCACAAATTTGTGGCAGCAAATCCAGAACAATCACTCTGTTAACTAGCAATATGGAATTCTTCTTTGCAATTAATGACTCAAAGAAATATTTTATACCCAAGCCTAACAATTATGGGGTGTATTGTAGTAATAAACATTGACTATCTTAGAAAATGTCATTGCAATTGACTGTTTAAAGAAAGAAAGAAAGAAAGAAAGAAAGAAAGAAAGAAGAAGGAAGGAAGGAAGGAAGGAAGGAAGGAAGGAAGGAAGGAAGGAAGGAAGGAAGGTTGGTTTATAACACTACTGTTGTTTCAGTGTGGAAATATTCAGCAAATCAAGGCAGTTAGGTTCTATGACCATCATAGAAAAGGGAATGCTTAGATTTATGATTCCTAATAATAACCTTGACTTTGTAACTATCAGTATATTAAGTTACATGTTTAATAACATGCTTTTCATAGCATCCTCAGCAATAAATTAAAATCTGTTGCTCATGTTGGTTCTTGGTACATGTGATCTTTCAAATCTATATTTATAATGCTTCCATAAATGCAAACATTCCAGCAACTTTCAGTAATAAATTGCTTTATTGGAAATTCTACCAAACCATTATTTTGTGGAGAGACTATTTATAAGAAGAATCACCAACTACACAAAGCAGCTTAAATTTATGGTCATTATTACAATTTATATAGTCTGTGTTATGGTTCTTTAAACAAAAAAGCACTCAAGAATAAATGTCAATACCTCTCATAACCAAAGAGAATAAATCTGTACAAAGCCTACTCTTGTGAAGCAGAGAATGTACCTGTGACAATATTTATTCCTATGGGGTCAAAGTATATTAAAAGGAATGGCGAATGTTTAAAACACCTCTGGAACTAAAACCATTGGCTTTCTAATTTAGAATTTCTCTCAGCTAATATAAAATGATTGATTGCCTTTATTTCATGTACCCCCTGATTTTTCTTTTCATTCATCATCGTCTACTTTAAACCAAATGCATTTAGGACTGGCCACAAGAAGAGTGGTCTCTTTTAAACTGTTGTAAAGTAATGAAAAGACATAATAAATCAATCTTACTTTTGCCTTACCAAAGCATAACCTTTATTCTATTGAAGTAATTTAGACAGTTTCTGTATTTCCCCCCTAGACAATAAAATTGTGTAGCACTGTCATTTCTCAAATATCTTTAGATCTCAGGTTGGTATATGAAAAAACGTTGTTGGAACTCTGGTGTGCATTTAATATATTGTTTCTCCATGGCCCACAAGGCGTGTGATCTTAGTTTTAACATGTTTCACAACTTTATTATTGTACTATCTTCCTTCTACTGTGACATCTATACCCTATCCCATAGCTATTAAAAAATTGTAGACCTGGTCCTTTCACTCCTGCATTATGTTTCTAGCAATGGCTACCTGGAAGCTCACTACCAAGGATTACCAGTGATGCCTGTAGTATTTGGTACTGACCATGAAGGGTTCATATAGCTAGCACCCATATTAGACCTACAGTATATTCCACGTATTAATTTAATTCCTTTTGAAAAAGCCATTAATATGCTAGCGACCACTGACACATCTTTAGGGAAGAAGATGTAGATTAGTACATACCAAAATGTACACATAAATCTAAATTTATATGTACATAAAAATAATACTGATTCCAGTATAAAAAAATAAAATAACAACAAAAAAAACTGTATATTTTAGTTTTGCTTCCTCATTATGTTGCTACCTGGCACATTTAAGTAAACATACAGAATATTGGAATAAAAATGGATTTTCATGTGATGGTGATCTATTTGCATGGTCATGACCCTAAAGTAATTTGCGTTGTGAATGGCTTCATATACAAAATTCTAATTTGTACAATTAATTCCCTTAAAAATGGAAAGCAATACAGACCATTATGAACTTGGCATTCCCCATGAAATGCAAGATGTCAAAATCACGTTAGCTAGATAGGGGGCTAAAGAGAGCACTGCACACACACACACAAGGATCATTTTTTGTCTATGGTTTTCGAAATTGAAAATTATCCATTATCCATATTAGAGATTAATATGACCAACCAATCAAACAAACAGCCCCTAAGTTTCTCAATTCCAAGACTAAAACTTTATGTAACCCCTCAGCTCTTTGCATTTTAGGAGTATTTATTCTACAACCAAGAACAGTGGTATATCTAACATATTGATAATTTGTCATAAAGAAAAAAAACTCAGCAGAACATGAGTTCTTCCAATGACTGGTCGGTAATATCACTAAAGTAAATGAAATTGTTGCAGTAGTTTTTCTAAGAAATTACTGTGTAATACACAGCAGAGGAAAAACTTTTTTTAAAAAAATTACAGTTCTGCAGTCACACGACTTCAGATATCCAGGACATGAATATTGCTGCTGGTTTAGTTTTAAAAAAAACAAACAAACCAGCAAATAGCATATTTATATGTAAAACAGAGTGAGTTCATACTGTACCTTTATCAAACTATAAATATAACATCTGTTTTATTTTAACATGTAAAGGAGAGTATTATTGTTTGGAACTTTCAGATCTTTTTTACAGACTTTTCTAGTAAAGTTTCACTGGTTAAAAAATTTAAAAACCATTATGCAACATATTACTACAATAATTTTGATACATTATCATTGGTGGGTTTTACTGAATTCTTTAAGATAGACAAATATTGACACTTTGGCCTTGGAAATCAGGAGGAATTTCTAGATGCACTACTGTCCAGCTTTGTCACTACATACACTGAACAGGTATAAGCAATAAATGTTCATGAGAACTTAGGTCTATAAGGCTATAGTACTGCAAGTGGTAAAAACAGCCTTATGAATCATTATGAAGTATTCTGAAGGACCAGAATTTAGTTTTTGTTTATCCAATATGGGATTTGTGGATGCCCCTACTACTGACTGTGGATTAATTAGCAATAGCTAGTTTCAGCAATATATTTTCAATTTGGAGAAATATTTTTTTAATGACTTTACAGCCTAAATGAGATATAAACCTTACAAAGTTCTTGAAATACAAATGCACACAGAGACTGGAATAAAAAGGCAGTTTCCATCGCAGAAACAGCCAATTATTTTAACAGCATGATTCTATGTATTTCTACTAAAGTCTCATGCAATTCAGTGGGCCTTAGTCCCAAATTAGTGAGTTTATGATTGCACTGTACACATATTAATCTATAAAGATTATATTCTGCAACAGAATTTGTTTGTAGATATTTTGAAACATTTTTAGTTAAAAAAACAGCCAAAAGTACAGTACTGAATGGCTAAAGAATCCAATTTCAAATTACAGAGGCATTCATAACAAATTATCAATTCTATTGTCCCAGTTCCCTCAGAACTTTAATAAGATAACGGAAACATGTCCTTACCCTAAGAAACATCACACAGCTATGTAGATATCAAGGACAGATACAGTTTTTATACAGTAGTTGAACCCACCAGGATCCTGTTCTAGTCTAAGATGTAAATGGTAGCATGTATGAAGGAACTCATCACAAATACTTGTGTTAATACCTATGTGAAGCTTGCCCACCTGTTGTTGGTGTAGGAAGGAAGGGTCTCTTGGACTTAGTCCCACATATCGATTTGCTTGGGATGTGCCTGAGGCTGTGTAGGCTGATTAAGGAAGAACAAAACAGATTGATAAAGATAGAAACCTATCAATGGTCTATCTTGTATAATTCAAACATGAGAGATTCAGAACTATGCTGCATTAATTTGCCTTTGGAGTGTGATTCTACAGTACCTATTGACTTCAATGGAATGTGCATGAAGGTAGAATTACCTTCAGAGAAGTGGCAAAGTGGCAAATCGAGAGGATGTTAAGTATTTTAGCTGTTCTGTTTAAGAGATGTTCAACCTGATTCTCATCTCTCTAACAGCACTGTAAATTAAACATCAGTTAATGGAGCCATATAAACAAGAGTAAACTTCTAAACCTAACAATTTGATACAGTTTTAAAATAAGGGCTCCTGTCTCTCAGCAGTACTGAGACTCAGAAAGTAAAGGTTCATTTAAAAGTTGGACCTAAACATTTAAAATAAGTCAGGAACTTTTTTTTACACATGAGTTAGTGAGCAAGATGTTCTTTTTAAAACAGTTGATTAAGAATATACTCATCATAGGTGCAATATTTAAAATGGTGTTACTGTGTGCATCAGAAAATTGTGGAACACTTGTTGCACGATCAAGGGGTCTAATCTGTAATACAAATACTCCTAAAATGTTTTCCTCCTCAAATAATGTGTGCTTACTGGCATATGCAACCTCTCTCCCTTATAGATTATGTTTTGAATTGAAAATTGTGGTTATTTGTGGTGGCCTGCATCGAATGATGAAAATGATCCTACTCTACTTCCTAGTTTAGAAATATCCACATTACACAAGCCTATTGATGGCAATACCATTTTGACTGTTCACCATCTTGACTGAAACAGCCAAGCTCTAAAAGAACGAACAGGCAACAGCACAAAAGATGATATATTTGTCTTTTAAAAGAACTGTCTCTTTTAAAATAATACACAAATTGTGCAATCTTGTACAAACTTACCTGGGAGAAAGCCCCATTTAATTTAATGGACTAAATCCAAAGATAATCCCAGTTAGAAAAAACTTACTTGAAATAAAAATTATTTGTTAGTAGTCAGTAACATAAATTCTACTAATTTCAGTAGGCCCAATTTAGCTAGTACTAACACTGGACTTAAGCCTATGTATGGTGCTTGCTTCTGAGTAAATACACATAACACTGCATTGGTAATCTATTTTCTTTTATTAAAAATTCTACTGAGAAACCCCATAAAAATTGATTGGATCTTTTATGTAAAGTGAAGTGGATTGTCAAAATGCACTGTTTTCTCAAGACTACAGTAAAAGTCATTTTACTTATGATGTTTTTAAATAAAAGACTTAAGTAAATCAAAGTTGGTGTATAGTAATTAGAATGAAACTCTACAACTGTAAATAACTAAAAAGATTGAAAATATTCTGAATTATCACAACTGATGACTTTGGTGACGTGCTGATCTTTCTAAAAAAAATTGGAAATAAATCTGAAAGCAAATATTTTAAAAATATTATTGATCAAATGATCCTGACGCACAGGTAAAATATCTCTTTAGGCATAAAGATTAATTTTAAAGGTTTTAAATTGTTTCAGATAGAAGTGGTCCTGCCTATAAAAAAGATAAAGAATCATCAGTCTCCTACAAGTGGTAGATTGTGCAATGTAATATTGTGAATATTTAATATTAGAATTCATGCAGATCTTACACACAAATAGAACTTCTTTATATTTTTGATAATTTACAAAGAAATATTGTTAACTTCATATTCAGTGCGTAGAAACCATATCCTTTTTTAAAAACTTGCAGTGGGATCCATTAATAAAGTCACAAAGTTTAGGATTCCCTAATCAGTATTTATTATTACTTGATTAATAGTTAGCTGGTGTCAAATTGCTTGAGAGGAACATATATGAGATGTGATGAAAGCATTAATGCACTGTTCCCATTCTATTCTGAAGGATGGGCTACTTAAGTGTATTAAAAGCTTCTTTATTGCTATTGAAAAACATGTCTCCTTCAGAAATGGAAAATCAGAAGAAAAATTATTAAATATGCCACCATTAATTGATTCATTACTATATCACTGTGTCTGTTTTAGCCAAGGGCAGAGATAGCTCTCTACCAGCAGAGGAGACATATCCAATCCAAAGGGAGTGATTACATGTGAGGAAAACTCCACAGGTGTAAATCCAGTGCTGTTGGTAGACCTGATGCACAGCATTCTGTGGCAGGGTGTTGGGCTGACTGCATCCAAGGCCCCTCAGTTCCTTGATTTCCAGGACTGGGATTGCTGTTCATCCCAGCCTCCAGCTGGCATAGGCAGTTTCCCTCCAGTGGGAAGCGATTTTTTAAAAATGAGATATTTCAGGTAACCCGCCTACCCAATCAACCTGGTCAATGCAAGCTAACAGAGATCTGGAAAAGACTATTCCATTTTCCCTGCACTGTTTTAACAAATATAGATGCCAGCCTAAGAATTTAAGAGTACGTGTAGATGTAGGATATTTTTTTCTTAAAGTTTCTTTTTTAATTTTAAACATTATAGCTCTATGTAGCAGCCACAAGCTGTGCTAAACAACTGATGTGCACATTTCAATGTAGTGACTGATGATGCTTTAATTCACACAGATTGTGAACGGCCAACTAACTGTGGATCATAGATATGATTCAGTAGATTTTAAAACAAGACATGCTTTCTGCATGGAACTTTACTCTGGAGCAATAAGCTCTCTATCTGTCTGTCTCTCTATCTCACACTGCTTTCCAGCTCAGCAATTTAAAAGCTACCAATCTAGAATGCTTTTCAGTGTTATTACAATGTCCATCTTAAAATGAAGGATCAAGCTTTCTTTCTCTTTTGGCAGTTGATACTCAGATTAATTTTCTTTTCCTTCTTGAGATTGTGGTTGCCATTTCAAAAATGTCACATGTAACTTCAGTTATAATAAGTTAACTGAAGAGTAAAAGCTTTGGCAATGGTCTTTACTATTAAGTTTGAGCACTTGCCTGGTCAAATAGCAGGAAAGGGCACTTTTACTGGCCTTAATTTGAAATTGTCTTTTGTCTTTTGATGGACACTTTTTTGTTTCCTAGAGAAATACTTACTGGTTGCTGTAGGTGAAGATGCCTCACCTTCAGTGGATGTTGTGATGGGTTTAGTGTCTGTCATGGTCAGGGTCACAGGTCGCACCGTACTGTGATGGGGAGAGGGTGCCAAAACTGGAGTAAAATGGCCAGGCATTTTCCCTACTACTTGACCACTGCTGTTAGGCTACAAAACAAAACCAGAAGAATGCCTTGTGAAATATACACATAGTGCTCAAGAGAGGTATCTCTCTACCTTGAGGTTTACAGGACCCCTTTGCTCTTGTGTGCCACTTCAATATGCAAAAGTATATCTCTCTGCGGAGGATTTATTAGCTACAATGTAAATATGGGTGTATTTGATTGTCGGTGAGTATTTTGTCATGAAGATAATTTTCCTAAGTTCCTACAAGAGATTCTCTTGTGAAAGACATGCTATTGTTGCATGCTTTTTAAAAACAACAGGACCAATAATACCCACTATTTTTTTTTACTTGCATTAAACGCTGGGTAATTCTAATGGGTTGAGAGAAATAAAGGACAAAAAGGGAACCCTGAGAATCAATCTAGGACATTCATAAGAATGCTTCTACCACTGTGCATTTCAAATGAAGATACACAAAGAGTGTGTTTAATACTGCCAATACTTTTTGTTCTAATAAGTACATATTAAAGATTTTATATTCTGAATTCCGCAATAGCACTAGTCAAAAATATAGATTAACCATACCACAATTCACTCCTAGTTAGTTGAAAGAGGAACTGGTGGTTTTATGTATTTGCCCAAACGAGTTCAATTAGCAGCGATGTAAGAGAAGGCAGAAGATTCAATGTGTTAATGTTACACCTATTGTTTCAAATACTTACTGTAAAGCTCTCAAAGTATCTTTGTTAAAGCCTAAAATTCTAGATTTTATTGCATTTTATTGCTTATTGATAAATGTAATCAGAAAGTAGAAAAGGTGAAGAAGGTATTGTAAAGGTCAAGATCTGTGAACAGCTAGCACAACTAAATATAACTCATGAAATAGATACAAGCAAACAACAAAACCTTTCAGATGGCCAGAGCAATTGTAGAAATCTGACACATTCCTGCTATTGACTATAGCATCTAAAGAGAAATTGTTTATAAATATCTAAAGAGAAACCATTTATAAATATCCACAAGATACACACAATTCATATACACACAATTCAAGTGTCTTCTTGGTTTTGTTTACAACAGACCACTTGCTAGTCACATGTGAATATTTTGCAGTTTCTGTAAACTCCATGAAAGAAATAGCCATACAAAATACACTCTGGGTTAAAAACATTCAGTATCTTTTCTTAATCTGACTTTGAATAAGAACTCCCCTGCCCAACAAGTCTAACTTTATTTCACAAGTGCTCATTAGGAAAAACAATGGCCAAGATCCTGCCTAAAAGATGTAGCTATTATGGCATAGCTATGATTCATCTCCTGATTTGACCCCCCAAACCCACCCTAGAATTCTGCATGGTCCTGTTGCAACTGCTTGTCACACCACAGCTCACTGGTGGATGGGGGCTGGACACATCATCTTCAGCACCCCACTCACCAGCATCTCAGAACTCCTCCAGCTGATGAAGCTCCCTGGCTTTTAAGGTGGATTTTGAGGAGTATGTGCAATGGTGCCATAACTGCAAATATGAATTGCAAAATTTACAAGGTCATGAATCTAGCTTATGATACTGCAAACACTGAACAAGATATCATGTAACGTCTTTCCAAGGTTATATGTTTACATTTGGAGTTTCAATATGTACAAAAAAGGTGTCCACTTCCCCTGATGTTGTATTTTTCATGAAATATATTAGTTAATATGTCAATCTTTGAAGATATCTAGAGGCTAAATACCATTATTAGACCCACTGAGAATAGATCATTCCTCAGGTAAGGTGAAGCCACAGATTGTTCTGGGCATTTTGCCTAATTATTATGTTGGGGCCTCCTCATATTCTTACTGCTATCCAACTAAATAACAAATATAATATGCAAATATAAATGAAGTATATAGCTAAAACAAGACCATGTCCCTTCTACGTGCTCACACACACACACACACACACACATATATATTTTAAAAAAATCAAAATAACTTACTCCACGGAAAAAGCTAATATAATGAGGTCTCTTGGAAACAAATTTATTCTAAAGCAGGGAAGCAGTCACCAACAAAGCCTCTCTGTACATACTTGCATTATTAGTTTATATAGAATCAGAAACCCAAACTGCTGCCTGTATTCAAGCTGCACAGATTATGATGAGACAGAGAAAATAGGATAATAGGAAGATTAACTCAGGGGCGAGCAACTGTAGAGGGGCAGATGCCATCTCCACTCCTCTACAAGCCACACAGTTGTTCCCTGAATGACTGGAAGTGCCATCATACCACTTCCAGTTTTGGGAACCAGTCCCAATACAACTAATTATTATGGTATTATGGTATGGAGATAGCTGTGGCAGAAGGCAATCAAACCTCACCTGCCATGTTCCTGTGGTGATTTGGGTAGGGTTTTTTCATGCTTTGGGGCAATTTTTTCCAAAAAGATTTTTAAATGGGGAGGGGGGATGATTCAGTGGTCTCCTAGGGGATTTAAGAACTATAGTCTGCATTAGGTATAAAGACCCTATATTTATATTTGAAGAAGAATAAACATACTTGCATTATTTAGATCTTCTGTTTTGAATAACAAGAAACAAAAACTATTGGTACAGTAACACAGTAAACCCAGAGCAAACAAAAAAGTGATAGAAGAGCCATTACCACATCCAGTTTCCTAATCATTTGGCTGAAATCACAGACAATCATGGTGGGGGAAAAAAGTCACTTTAAGCACCAGAGAAGGAACTGTTTAAAAAGACACTCAGTAACAAATGATACAGGTACAGGAAACATCAATTCTGTTTAGTGCCTATCTGTTAATTATACAATACAAAATGCTTAATATAAGTATACATGCATAAACATGTATCACGCATACAGACATATATGCAAACATGAATGGAATGCAGATAATTAGATTAAAACTCCACTGAAATCAATGTAACTCATGTGTACTGTACACTGAAGCCTTAGTTTAAATGGTAATTGCACAACAAACTTATGGATTAGGAGAGACATCGAACTGTTTCTACTTCATGTCCTTCCCCACCCCTCATATTTTACTGAAGCACAATTTAAGGCATATATTCTTTAGTAAGTGCTATTTGCCTGACCAACCATAGGAAGGGAGATATATAGAGTTCTATTGTTGCATTGCACATTGGACATGTTCAGGCATCAAACAAGGCAGAAGTGTATAGAATTCTGAAAAAAATCTACCCTATCCATGCAAAGCCATTGGTGCCAATGATATCCATCAAAACTCCATCTGTAGTTTGCTGCAGATGACTTTCAAATACTTGATTGCCTTCCTGTTCATTTCTGGTCACAATTCAAAGTGTTGGTCATGACCTATAAAGTCCTATACAGCAAGGAAAGACTTTCTCTAAGTACTGCTACCATCCCAAGCTTGCCACTGAGGACATGGAAGAGATTCTTCTCAGCGGCTGCTCCCACCCTCTGGAACTCCCTTTCTCGGGAAGCTGATACTAGAAGCTAAGCAAGGTCAGCTCTGGTTAGTATTTGGATGACAGACTGCCAATGAACACTTGGTGCTTTGCCTATATTTCAGAGGAAGGAACTGGCAAACCACCTCTGAGTACTCCTTGCCTAAGAAAACCCTTTGAAATTGATGAGGTCACTATAAGTTGACAGCAACTTGGAAGGCACATACACGCACATATACAAAGAAAGCAATACCATCTTTCTCAAATCAAATGATCTGAATAATTGTTCATTAATATTTGTATAATGAACACCATCCTACAAAAATGTAGTGTCAGAGAAATCACACAAACATGTTAATAAATGTTTTCATGCATTGCCACTGAACCAACCTGTACATTACTCCACATCCCCAATAGCTGTTTAGGTCTGTAGTCTAAATTTTTAAATATTTTATCTACACATCACCTGGATTTATATAAATCAATTTGATGATTGTGATAGTCTTTTTCTTTGTTTTTTGCTCATAGTCACCTCTTATACATTTTGATACCTCAACAATACCTTCTAGTACAGTGGTTCTCAACCTGTGGGTCCCCAGATGTTTGTGGACTTCAGCTCCCAGAAGCCCTGAGCATTGACCATAGGGGCTGGGGCTTCTGGGAGCTGAAGTCCACAAACATCTGGGGACTCACAAGTTGAGAACCACTGTTCTAGAATATCCTTTAAACAATGCACAGGCATACCTCTTTTTAATGCACTTCCTTTAAGAGCATTTGCTAACAAATAACTTTTTAATTATATTCAAGTTTATTATTTTCAGTATTTGGCTTGCTCTTAAGGGGATTTTCAGTAGTGATGTGCACATCAGCTGACTTTGAGCTGAATTGAGCAAGTCAGCTGGTGCCATTTTGTTAACCATGCTCAATCTGTAAATATGTTTTTATATGCAGTGGAAAGTGTGCGGGGGGAAGGGTGTGATTTGTTTTAAGGTAATATTTGTTTTACAGTGGTGGTCTGGGACCCAGCCTGCTGTATTAGTGAGGTATGCCTGCATGATTGTTTAAAAAGAGGGGAAAAAAACCCCTAAAGTTTCAATGAACACATGGAGTAACAGTTTCGGTATCATCAGCTTTCTTAAGTCATTCTGTTACCAAAACACAAACTCAACTTAATTAAATAGACACAGCTGGAAGCCAGCACTATCTACAACAATGTATCACCAATATACTGTTCCCAAATGATTACAATGAGCAAAAACAGAACAGCTCATATGGAGCCCAGCTCTTTCTTGGCACACCAAGAAAATCAACCATTTAAACTGAAGAACTGAACCACTTCTACAGCACACTGTTGATTAGAAAAAGGAAAGAAAAACGGTCACAGATTTCATAACAGATGCCACTTCTGAACTTGTAAGCAATGACACTACTCTATTCCTTAAAACAGGAAGTACTGCATACCACTTATTATACTAAATGCTTATTGCTAAATATATGATGCACTGATACTTCAAGAGTGCTAGGATCTTTAACATACTGTTTTGGGGTGGTGGATCCAAACTACCTATACGTTACTCTTTCTATTGAATTATGCCATTTTTTTAAAGGTAGTTTTATACGAACTGTTCACATTTATTTCCTCAGAAATGACATGCTTTTGTGCCCACCATTTTAATGTCTCTGTAGTGCATTGTGGTCCCGACTGCTTTGAAGCAATCCTCCAAACTGATCTGAAACAATACCTGGCAGGTGCAAGTGGCAGCATTTGCCATCAAGACCAACTTCTGGAATACAGCTGATACCCACAAAGTAAAGGGAAAGAAAGAGTTTGCAGGGGAAGGGAGGTGGGGCAGAAACCAAATAAACAAGTAAGAGGAAATGGGTAGTAGATGCATGGGCCCTTAAGAAGGCTCAGGCCTGAGGATGCCAATGTCTTATGAGAAGCTTGGCCATAGTAATCTATTTCTACTATATCTACTTCCTTTGACAAGGTATTTTGTCAAAAGGAGTCATATTAGTTGTTCTTTTCTTTGTTTTACAGTTCCAGTTTTAACAATCCTTTCTATCAGTTTATTGGGGAAATAAACCAACAACTCTGTAATTTTCTGACTCATGCCAGGTCTCACTTGAAAAACTACTGTTATGTTAACAATATAATAATTCTCTGCTAAGGAGACTTGTGTTAATAAGTTGCTGTATTTTTGTTAAACATTTAAATTTTTAAGGATTCAATAGATGAGCCCTAAAAGTTCTCATGCTATTTCTGCCATAAGAAAAATAAAAAACGGCCAGGGAGTTGAAGTGAGATATATAATTTCTTTGCACATAAGTACTATGGAAATCATCAACTGCTGTCATAATTATTTTGTCAGAATAAAGGTATCTTCATACTTGCTTTGGCATCATGGACTATGCAAGAATAAACAGCTCTTAGATAAGAAAGGGCTGTTGTAGCATACTGCCATAAAATCCATAGTTCAAATCTCTGCTCAGGTGTTCAGTCTGTATCCATAATATAGAGATAATAGTAATAATAGATAATAGCTTCCCTTACCATGGCAATCATAGAGATTATTGAGCTAATATCTGCGTATCATTGACATTTATTACATTAATTTATCAATACTTGTCCAAATATCTCACCCACACACCCACACAAGTAACGTTAATCCTAAAGCAAAACACCTCTTTGGATCAAGCATGTGGGGACTTTGCACTTTGTATCTCAAAAAACAGAACAAAACAAAGCAAAAAGAGAGAGAAAACTACTGGACCACCTCAGCAAATCATGACCTGGTTTTTAAAAAAGAACCCTTAATACAAATCCAACAAATCCTGGATTATTTCCATCTCATCTCCTTCTCAGTGAAACTGCACTTTTGCATTAGAACTCAAAAAACAACAGAGAACCATTGCATCACCTCAGCAAATCCATGATGTGGTTTTTAAAGAAGAACTTTAGTACAAACCCAACAATTCACTACAAACAGATCCCTAAAAAGAAAAGAATGTATGGACACAAATATCACAACAGCCAATGAAACCTGACAAAAAACAAGGAACTACATCACAAGAATTCAAGTTTCATTAGACCAATCTGGTTGAGCACTCTATCCTCAAGTTCATTTGGCATAAGGAACTACCCAACTGTTTAGTTACATGTAATTAATTGTATTCAATATTACACTGAAAATACTGCAGATGTGTTTTCCTCATGGAAATTCATATTAGCTCTGTATCTTTAAACTGATGTAGCTTAAAATATTCAAACAAATGCAGCAACTTACTCACTATAAGCAGTGAAAGCACTACAGCAATTAGATTCAAAATTGCTGTGGGGAGTGTAATGCACCTTTGGTTGTCTTAAGCTAAATTAGAGCAATATTAAAAGATATTGGGGAGGAAAAGTTCACTGTTAGGCTATCATTTCTTTGTTTGTGTGCAAGAAAGAGATTTATCACAATACTTAAGGAAACCCAAGTGAATGAATATGCTTTGAGGTGGGAAGGGACTGACATGACATTCATACAGATGCAATTTTCCAAATTATGATAATCAAATTTGTTTAAATAAAAAACATGTTTTATTTAAGGAAGAAATCTGGTTTGCCTCAACCCATGACGTCTTATAGAATAATCCCCCTTGGTGACAAAAATATCTTACGTTGTTGTTCTTTTCCTTTTTGAAAGGAAAAAAAATGTCATTCTATACCTAAAAATCCTGAGGTCACTATATACTCAAGGAATACATAATATTCTGATGCTAGTCTTACAAAATCTAATTCCAAGGTTATTTGAAAACAAAAACACAGCTGATACACACAATTCATTTAGCCTCCATTATCATCAAAATTCAGGTGAACAAGCAAATATTTCCATGTTCAAACATTTCCAATACACTCAATTTTATTGTTTATATTTTATTGTACAAGTTTAGCTGATTCTTTTGTGAGCTACTTTGGGTCCCATTTCTAGAGAAAGGTACCATTTAAATGAAATAAATGATAAATAATAATTCTAATAAAAATGTAGAATTGGTCAGCAGACAGACATTCATTAATGTTCACTACAAGCAAAAACAGTCAGCTACCATGTAAAAGACATTGGACAAGATGCAAAAATTCTGTTACATGAACAGAATGGTTTTCTACTCAGAGATGATTTCTTCCATAAACCGAAGTCCTTCCATTCAAGGAGTGAAATGTTTGGATTCAACTCCATATCTCAACATGAATTTGGTTTATTCCAATGTATTTCTATAATAAAGACAAGCTTTATTTAAGACTTGAAACCTGCTAACCTTTAAGATTCATGCAGATGTAGAAAAAGCCACGAACGACAAAATCTACTGCTCTCTAAAATAAATTCAATTTAAAGAAGCTATTAATAGAATATTCTTTTGACTATAAATGCTTTTTCTCAAGGTGAAATGGTACTTGAGAGTTAGCCTGCTATAATTATATTGGACATGTTCCTCAGGTTAAAACCATAGCAAAAAGTATAAAAATCAAGTTGCAATTTTTTTTGGAAAACCTTAATACAAACATTATTACAAAATAGATATAAACTCTAAAAATGAAATGTTTAAGCAGAGCTATCACTCAATACACTAGAAAGATGTACAACACAACAGGACTGATTTTAATTTGCATATTTTTCACATAGTATTACCTAATTGAGACATCACTTTAAAAAACAATAGAACTCTTAGATTTCCATACTGAATTAACATTAGGGAGTTCTAATGGATGTCTTAATTGGACTTTATTATTCATGGAAATTTTACACAAATTAAAATCAGTTCCTATCTATCCTGCTCCCAGCTGAGTCTCAGCAAAAACATCAACCAAAAACCTGTATAAATTTTAATCCAGACACTGACAGTAATTTGTAACTTAAAATCTGACATTCAGCATTTAATTAGGATTAATATTCGGGAGCGGGGAAGAAACTTCATTCTCATCCAGGCTTTAGTGCAAATCACATTCATCAGGGAGTAAATCTGACTGACTTATTTCCAATGGAGATTCTCAAGATTAGACTGTTAAAAGTTATTTGAAAGTAAGGAGCACACATTTACTGTCAGTAGAGAATGGTCCATCAGTAAACTCCAATAAACACAGTAGCTTCTAGAAACGTCAGGAAAAAGCAAATTTGTTTTCAGAGATGTGAAATTTAAATTATTCACAAATTCCATTGCTCCAACATACAAATCACATGTTAACTTTTTCTGTTTGTGTGAAATAATTTCCTATCCAAACAGTAAAGTCCTGCTCTTTACATCACACATAGGTTCCAGATGGTGGTGTTGGGAGATTACTGTTCAACTCCAGAAGTTGTGTTGAGGGTTCCATCTTTACCTGCACCCAAGCTATTTAATGTCTCTGCCAAACTAACATTTTTCAGAATTATGGGGTTAAGTATCTCAGTATGAGGATCATTTCTACTTCTCTTTCTCATCAGACCTAGCTGAGACTTATATCCTTGAATATCTGTCTGAATTAGATGAGGATAAATAAGCTAAAATTCAACCTACTCAGTCATCCTTGTTTCTGAATACTTAGAACTCAGGATTCTGACTGTTCTCTAAAGGGTCAAATCAAGGAGCTATATTCCTTGAGTAGGACTCAAGATATCTTAACATATTTTATATATTTTACATTACACAGATCTGTCCACTGCCTGCCTTCAGGGTAGAATGCTGCTTTGTCTAATGGTGGGGTAGGTCCTGTCACTGACAACATGGTGCACCTGTACCTGGACAAGAACCATGCTGCTGGATCATATATGTTGCTTACTTATCAAGTAGACTAGTCAATGGTATCGAACTTGTGACTGCCCCTGAACAAGACTTGGAAACTGCAGTAACTTGGAATATTGCTCTTGAGTCACATACAGGAAATGTATTATACCAAATTTGTGAGATTTCTATGATTCCTGCTTTGTTTTCAGATTCAATGTGCTAATTTTATTATTCAATCTAAGGCAATTGGCCCTCCAGATGTTTTGGCCCTTCAGACAGAGAACCTCCCAGTGTTTTCAACTTTACCTCCTAGAAGTCTTAGCCAGCACAACCAATGGTTAAAGGATAATGAGAACTTAGCATGAAATATTGGGAGGGCCAAAGGTTCCCTTTCCTGTTCTAAAGCCTTAAATTGTCTGGGTCCAGAATATTTGAAGAAATGCTTTCTCCCATATTTATTTCCAAAAATTAAATAAAACTCTTCATTATGAGTTCAATCACTGAAGAGCGGAAGATAATAATTTAGTGCATTCTCAATGGCAGCTCAGGTTTTGTGGAACCGCTCTCTGTTTCCAATCAGACTGGAAACCCCCGTTTCCAATCAGCACAACAGATTTCTTTAGGAGAGCAAGTTCTTCCAAAATTTGAAAGCTTGGTGCTCTTTTCTTTTCTTTTGCAATTGTTGCTCTGTGCCTTCAAGTCATTTCTGACCTACAGAGACCCTAAGGCAACCCTATCACAGATTTTTTTCATTGGATTCATTCAGAAAGGGTTTTCCTTTCCCTCCTCCTGAAGCTGAAAGGATGTGACTTGTCCAAGATCACCCAGTGTATTTCCATGGCCAAGTGTGAATTCAAACCCTGTTTTATATTGTCTCCTATTAGTTTTAATCTATTTAATAGTTATAGTTTTATTGCTGTTATTTTCTTCTACACTTCTTGAGAACCGAAAAACAATTTATAAATCAAAGTGGTAAAGTATAAAGAAAACAATAATGTTCTATAAAGGGAAGGGAAAATTAAATATATTTCAGTGTGCTTTACTAGCAGTAACAGAGAAAATCTGCTTGGAATTTTCCTAAAATACTGCAAAGTGACCTAGGGATATTGACAGGCGCTCCAAAAAGAAGTGAGTAAAAGTAGAAACCATACTTTGTAATTAGACTTGCACTGCAAATATCAAACAGATTACACACGAAACAAGTGGATGCTGTCATGAAAACACAACTGTACATGGATGCTTTACAAAACAATTATCTGCTAACAACAGTACTGATTACCATTTTGGAAACAAGTGATCTGTCACACATTTATGAGCACCTGTTCTTGACTAAACTGAAAACTTTTATCTTCAGTTATTGTGCAATGCTCATAAACATATATGCAAATATATGCAAAATACTACAAAGTAGCACACAACTCAAGAAAATTGATCTAAATAGCTGGTTTATAAATAGGCCTACGTGCTTTTGTGTGTGTGTGTGTGTGTGTGTGTGTGTGTGTGTGTGTACATTAGCATATTTCTTGCTTCTCCCTGGAGGAAGCACTTTGTCTCTAACTTACGCCCATAATAATTGCCACAAATGGCTGTAACCTAAAACACCAAAGAAAGATCTATCCGCTAGAAGCTTCAGTTGAGAAAACTACAGGAACCCACCTTGCATTATCAGCTACAGAAAGCAGAGAGAGATACACAAATGTGAGTAGATTCCTAAGTGACAAAAGAATCCCCCTATTTGCACAAAGGAATAATTTCACTGGGCTGTATTTATTGTGCCCTACTATGAGTGCAAAAAAGATTAGCCTCTTGTCCATTCATCATTCAAACATAGCAGATTTGCAATCACCCAAGCAAGAATGAATACAAGTGGCCATCCCACTTATGTGCAGGCATGCTAATGGAAAGCTACAGAAATGATGAACTTTTTACACTACAAAACCCAACTTGTTCATAAAAAGTGCAATCATTGGATCTCAAAACTTTCACATGACACATTCTTCCTAAGATTACTCACAGATTATTTGTTGTTACAGTACCTGGCTGGTTTGTGGACTGGACGGGTCATAAGAATAATTCTTCAGAGTATCCTGAGGATTCAGGTGAGGAGGGTATCGGATTGTTGGGTGAGAGAAGTAGCTAGTCGGGGTAGGAGGGAGAATAGCTTGTGGTGGAAATGGCAATGGTGAAGGTGAAGGTGGAGCTCTAGTTGAGATGACTAGAGGAGACAAAAAATAGGAAGTTATTTAGGATCTTTCATTTACGACAAACTCTCTGCACATGACAAAACAAGGGGGGAAAAGCAAGATAGGCATGGACTGGAACCAATTAACTTCCTTGACTTCCCCTTAGGTTTCATCCACAACATATTTAATCACCAGTCTTTCATTCCCACAACTCCCTATGGAATAAAGACTATTGCTATTTTCTAAGGGAATAAAGAATCAATTTATTATGCTATACACATTTAATATAAAGATTTCCTAAATATATAAATTACAGCCCTATAGCAAACTTACTTTTGTTTTTAACAAGTATAAGATAAAATCTGGGCAAGCAATTAGGAAGACAAACCATTTTAATATCAGAATAATTTGGAAAGAGGGGGATGAGAGGGGAGACAGAGAGAGAGTCCTAGGATTCAGTAAATGATTTCATAATCCTTTGTGGTACACCCTGGTTAATGTGTAGGAGGGGGTAGGGAATAATTACTGAGCAATAACACCATGAATAATTAGCTGCCCATTGTGAAAATGCTAATGAATGTTCAACTTCAGGGCCTGGGAAAATATCTCATCCAATAGCAATATCTCTAGTGAACAAAAAGGGTATCATATCCTGCACATATTTTTTTTCTTCTTGCATTCTCTTTCTTCTCTACAGATTTCTCTATCAAGAGATTGTATGTAATGTCTAAAAGCACTGTAATGTCCTTAGCAATGAAAGGAATGTACAGAATGTCCTGTTACTGCAGAGTTATTACACCAGGCATGGAAATTATGTTATTATAATACATAATAATCACATTCCACTTATATAAGGGACAACTTTTGTGTGAGAAAAACATTTTAAGCAGGAAATGAGGAAGAAAAAATTAAATGTACTTGAGAAGAAAGTTACACTATAACACTGCTATGTGGTGTTCATCAGTGCTATTTTATGACATTTTATTAAAAGGTTTTATACAAAAAAGCAATCCCCTTTTGTCTTCTCAGATATGCCAACCACTATGAAGCTAGTTATATTTCATCAATATACTTCTCATGGTTCACTAAGCACCACACATTCAAAAATTTTAAAGCCCTCTCATTAGCTAGGTCTTTTGGTTATGTGTATGGATGCCGTTAGCTGGGGCCCAAGTATTCATGGTAAAAATCCCCTGAAATGTATAGGGGGAGTTGAAAATCATGATTATCCCAAAATGCAGCCCAAATGGGTTGGGCAGGCCAATATCAGTGAATTACATATGACCTGAGATATCTGTACTTTTATCAGTTATCACTAGTGAAAATAACCCAGAGCCTGAAAGAGGAGAGAGGTCCAATACAACATAGGGAATCACATTTGTTCTTTGAGGCACAGCCTCACATCCACTACTGAAATCTTTACTACAGATGACACAATTCTAGTCAGTTCTAAATTTGGAGTTGGAATCAGCATTTATGAGAACGTAGGATTTAGACCAGGCCCAAAGTATTCCAGATCAAACATCACAGTGCATCTGCTCCAAACCAAGTAACTTTCATGCAAGCAACTGTAGTTAGGAGCCCAAACTGGAACTCTCTGTAAGAATTTAAGATCCAAATCACATGATATGTTGATTGCACTGAAAATTTATCTCTGGACCCAGCTCAGCCATATTACAGGTCTGCTACCAATTTCAATGTGTGGGTTATCTGACAGTGTAATCTTAGTATAAGAGAAGCAATCAAATCCTGGTGGTGAGTGAGAGCCATAGTCCTCTTACAGCTATCAGTGTAGGTTATTTAAGAACTGAAATGGTTTGATCCCAGAGTAGCCCAACTATGCGAGGCTGGTGTGGGTAACTGTTGCTCATAATTCCTTGCCACTATACTATACTATACTATACTATACTATACTATACTATACTGGGAATGGCTGATGTAAGTTTTATTCCAGCAACATCTGGCAGGCCACAGTTGCCATCAGTAGTGTAAGAGATCCACTGACGGTCCCTCCAGAAAAGACCACAATAATATCTCTCCTTTGTATGTTTAGCTCCCAAATCATTACTCGGGACGCTAAAAAGGCCCTATGATATAGCTGAAGATCTGGAAAATTAACCCTTTCTGCTGCTTTTTAGAAGTAACTGAAGTATGTCATAAGCCAGTTGGAGTAACTCCTATTTCACTCTTACTTTCAGGGACAAGAATGCCTAGAACCTTAAACACTTAAATATGAAGCATTACTAGGAAAAGAAGACTTCTCTTCATGGCTTCAATTTTATTCTGTTTGATCTTGCACCTAGAAACAGAGCCAACTGTTTAATTAAGGTTATCAGGTCTGAAACTGAGTTTTTCAAGTTTAGCCAAAGATAAGCATAAAATGCTATTTTATTTCTTGGGTCTCACATTGGGTGCCACTGATTTTCTGAGACTGCTGAACTGCACAAACCAGTGGTTCCAGACTCCGAAGTGAAAATAAGGGAATAGGGAAGTATTGCTGGAGCGTGCTTCAGCATAGAAGGAAAAAGGTAGAACAGATTCCATCTGTGACCGATATGAGCAGGGCTGGTGATGACTAGGGCTCTTAGAGATCTCTCTCACACACACAGGTTCACCATAAATTGAAATGATTTGAAAACAAAGAACAACAACAAAGAAGGATTTGAACTAGGTCACAAACAAAGTAATGAAAAACACATCTCCCACACACTGTGGCCATTAAGGAACTCCTGTTAAATACTCCAGATAAAGGCCCTTTCCACACGTGGAGGGAGAAACGGGCTAAAACACGCAGAAACGGAGCTTACCAGAAGCTGGGTAAGTCCATCGCCACGAGGAGCAGCGCAAGTTCACTGCTCCACACTCCTGCAGCATCTGGCAGCGTCCAAAATGGTGGCTTACGGCTGGCGGAGGCTCTCCACCAACCAGAGAAGCTGGCCAGCTGGAAGCCCGCCCTCTGGCATATCTGCAGGCATGCACTTGTGCACATCTGCAAATCTACACTGGGGCGCTGTGATGGGGTAGAACGGGGCTGCACGCTTGTGTTTTATAAAAACCACTTGAAAAGTGGTTTTTAAAAAACACGCGGTACCACCACTTCCGGTCTCTTCAGGGCGGTTTGAGATGTAGAACCTCACAATTATAAACGCCCCAGCGCACTCCACGGTGTAGACAACCTCCGTTAGAGGTTGCTCTATACCGTTTTAATTACCCCGTGTGAAAAGGGCCAAAGATGAAAGAAAGAATGCATTTGGTTGATCCCAGCAATGGCAACTTTACCAGTACTAAGGGGTCAGAACCCTGATGATGCCTGGCCAAGGACTCAACTTGTGATGAATGTTCCATAGTACCCATGCACCTATTCAGCCAACACTACTGGAATAATCTTGCTATCAGCCTTATTTTAAAAACTTTAATGGTAATTAGCACACAGTTGCAGGTCTCTGGCAGAATCCGGAATCACTGTGACCTTCATATGTAGTACCTAGGAGTCTGGATCTTTAGTTGTCTCCAGTCCTAAATCTACCAACTTGAGATCAATATTCCTCAAGCAAGAATTTTACACTATTAAGTGTCATAACTTTCAGGCTTTTAATATTCTTCATTCTTCTTTCTAATTCTATGCTTTGTTTTATATGCTGTGTGTTGTATAGCTACTTTGCTGCTCTGCAGAAACAGATGAGAATTGGAGATTTTGGAAGAAGACACCATCTCTGCTCAGGAACTTTATACAGAAATCATTAAATAAATTATTACCTATACCTGTAGACTCTCGCATTCTTCCTTGACAGCAGAGACCACTACTGATTCATTTAGCTCTATATGCTAGATATTTGCCCATGTTTTCTCCTGATCTTAAAAACATTTGTCTACCACAGGTCTATTTGATGTATATGCAAACAACTTATGTTCATATTCAGGACGCTTCATGGTTTTACAATTTTTATTTATGGGATTTTGACATATATATTAATTGGCTTCTGAAAAGCAACCCTTAGTACCCTCTTCATTTCTTTCATGTATTTTCTTATGGCTTTTCTTAAGGAATGCATATGGGCTTATCATTCTTGATATATGGCTTTTGAGTATCCCAGAGCAGTGTCTCTTTTATTCTGGGTGGAGGTCAATATTTCCCATGCCCCATTCAGTAATGGGTCCAGAACTTCTGGAAATAAATTCTCCCTTATAATGATGGTGGCACACTGTTGAGGTACAGCCTTTGGATGGAAGTAAAAAATATATATATAATTTGGTAGTTCCTGGTAGTATATCTAATAAAATTCTGATATGACTTCAGAGCAAAATCCAGCAAATCTTTTTATTCTTCTTGACTGCATGCACAAAATAAGATGCTTGGTTTTGTTTTGTTTTTCCTCTCTGTTAAACATGTACGTAAACAAAGAGGCACAGAGTGAAAGAGAGAGACAGAGAACCAGGAAGCTTTAAAAGTAAACTAGAGGCCTATATCCACAGTACAGTCTGAATGATAGGGACACATTGATCTACTATACGAAACAATGAGAGAGAAATGAGGCTCCAACTGGTGATGTTTTGGATCCATCACTCAAATTTCTGAGTCTATACCTATTCTATTCCTTTCAGCCATCCTGCTTTGTACTGCATTCCTTGGTCACCTTCATGTTGTACCTAGACTTGCAAGATTTTTACATAACAAATGCCTTTTCATTAGCCCCTTATTTGTTCTGGGTTCTGAACTTTCTGGCGGTTTTTTCTCTAGCCTCTATTTCCTAGACCTACACTTCCCCCGAGTTGCTTTTTCTCAGTCCATTGCCTAGCATATTTCCCTTCCGTTAGCTTCCACATCTCTGCACTTCCTGCTACTCCATTTCATATGCAATTTCTTCTCATCAGCTTTCTAGTCCTCAATGCCATAATCTTGCACATACAGATTTTCCCCTACGTGTGTAGGTTTCTGATAATTTACTCTCAGCCAAATTCATTTTTTTACTTTACCTAGTGAATCTATCCTGCAGCTGATAAGCCATGCAGTGAAAATTTCACATTGTATCAGCTCATCCAATAGAAATGTCATGTCTACTACTACCACAAAACCTCTTAAGGTAGTGATTCTCAAGTTCTTGCTCAGCAGATGTTTTGAACAGTCAGCTCCCAGAAGTCCTAGTAGCTCTGCCAGTTTTCAAAGACTCTGAGAGTGTAAATCCAAAACGTCTGGAAAAACAAAAATTGAGGACTGCTGTGTATCCACACTACACAGCATCAGCACTTTCATACCAATTGAACTGCTGTGGCTCTATCTCAATGAATCCTTGGATTTGTAGTTTGGTGAAGACTTCAGTGAGAGGTCTCTCTGCTAGACAGCTCCAGTAATGCAGTAGGTCAGGGAAGGCACTAGAACTATTTAGCAGAAAATTCTAAGTGTCTCACCAAATTACAGCCCCCAGGATTCTGTAGAACAGTAACAGTTAAAATGATAGCAGACTGCTGTCACAGAGTAGTGTAGATACATTCTAAGGGAGCATCCATACTGCATAATTATAGCAGTGTGCCATTTCTTTAACTGCTGTTATCTCATCCTAAAGCATCTTGGGGTTTGTAGTTTGGTAGGATACCACATAGAGAACTACATGTAACTCACCAAACTGCAGCTTCTAGAATTCTATAGGTTGGAGTAGTGGCAGTGGTATGAAAGTGCAGTAACTGTAAAGTGTGGGTACACTCAAAGTTATAGTAGAGACTTGAGGAGGTGAACGGGGGGAAGTCCCTTCTTAGGCCCTTTCCACACGGGGGGACATGAAAAGCGGGGAAATGGGGCAGCGCACGTGGAAACTGAGCTTACCTTAATCCGGGTAGCTCCGTCGCCGCGGGGAGCAGCGCACGTTCGCCGCTCTACATGGCAGCGGCGCCCAGCGGTGCTCAAAATGGCGGCTGGCCGCTTCCAGCGGCTCTCCGCCAATCGGAGAAGCGTGCCAGCCAGAAGCCTGCCTCCAGGCAGCTCTGCAGGGATGTGCTTGTGCGCCCCTGCAATTCCCCACGGGGCGCTGCGATGGGCTAGCGCGCACATGTTTCATAAAGACCACATGAAATGTGGTCTTTGTAAAACATGCGGCACCACCCCCGCGGCCGCGTGAGGGCAGTTTGAGGTGGGGAAACTTAACATTTCTAACCGCCCTAGTGCACTCCACGGTGTAGATGACCTCTGGGTGAGGTCGTCCTACCCCGTGTTACCCCGTGTTTTCCCCCATGTGGAAAGGGCCTTAGTGTTGATCTTCCCAAGCAGATCTGTGGATCAGAGCACTGGGACTTAAGGTGCTATTTTGTTTAATGCTTTAAAACTTGATAATGAAATTATAGTAACTGTCTTAAAAGTCTACACAGCTTAGGCTGAAGACAACTGCTACTAACACAGGGTGATTTTACTGAAGTTTTACGCGTGCAAAGTACATGAAAATAATCAGTCTTCAATGGCTAAATATGTTTTAGATGTCATGTATGTTTGTTTCTCAGCAGAAAAGAGAAATATTGAAACATTTTTGGAGACTTTTTACCCCAGTTTTAATGACATCTTGCAGCATTTTGAGTTATCTACATGTATCAACATCTGTATCTACTTTTGCATAACAAAAATAAATTGGGCACAGTTCCAGCACGTATTCTTTGAGCTTGGCCTGACTAGAGCTTGTGGGAGCCTTGACCATAAAAAGTAGACATTTATAAGAAGAAATGATACAGAAGAGGAAAGGGGGAAATAAAGCTAAGGCATGAAGTCCATAAACACCACAAACTTAGGAAAATTGAGAGTTCATAGTTAGGCAATGTAAGACAAATAAGGGATGTGCTCATCTTATGGTTCTGACAGGTGCACATGAATTTAGCAGAAGTGCAATCATTCTAGGATGGAAATAAGGATGTATTCAGAGTCACTGTGAGAAACAAGCAGAATGTATGTCAGAAGGAGAGAACAAATGTGATTATCTGGCACAAAGATGAACACAAGGGGGCCTAACTAATGAGAATTTGGAATTCTTGAAGCAATCAAAAGTGGTATAGCATTAGAGAGAAGGGATATATAAGGGATGCTAATTGGATCATGCATGGTTCTCTCATATTAGGAGACTTCACTGACAGCTATCTGCTATAAAGTTTAGTCTTGTTTGTTCTAAACTGTGTTGCACTACAACATGGTTTATCACCTTCATTCTGTCCTAATGGTCTTAAATAAATTATGCTTCAACTATTTCTGGAGCATTTGTGTTTTCAGCTCAGATGCTGTGCTAGAAAAACCAAAATTCAGTTCTGCAAAGCAGGTGATATAGGAGCCTGATGGTAGTGAATCCTAAGTTTTAGAAATACTAGGCATGCATTAAAAGACAACATTTTTTCTCTGTAATACAAATGCTGTGAAACATTTTGTAGGATCTTGACTTTCTCTAAAGCATTTCATTTAATTCTTTTTTTTGCTGGCAATAGTTTTCTTCAGTGGGTCATATGCTGACTGTTTGTACCTTCTGTTAATATCTACAAGGATGCATTTTCTCTGTAAGTGTCTTTTCTTTTTAATTCCTTCTATGTATGTTAATTGCACCAAACTCTTCCTTACCAGCCCCATTCATTCTTTTCCCAATGCAGCTGTTCAGGGTATAAAAGGCCATTTAAAACAAAACTCTTTATGGCTGATTTGTCTTTAACATCAAAAAGAAAGGAGAAGTTAAAAATCAGATGCTAAGAGATGTCTGTGAAAGCAAAATAAAAAATAAGGTCCCTTTGTGTTTATAATGTAGCAAGGAACAAATCAGCTATTAACTAAGGAAATGTGTCCTGAAAAATACTGAGAGGAAAAAAAAATCCTTTCTCTAGATCACCTTTTCAAAACATCTGCACTCTAAGTCTTCAAAATAAAAGCAATTCAGGTTGTATTTGGGCTGTAAGATTACTCTTACCAGAGTGAGCACCTTTGAACAGCCAAAGACTAAACTATCAAGTAAATATGCATAAGAGTATAGTGCCAAAGTGTAGTGTTAGAGTGTAGTGTTATGTTTCTGCCTGTCTATGGCTTACATACTTACAAGCTGAACTGAAGGAATTTAGGAAGTTCTCAATCTACATAACAGAACAATTCTCTTACTGTATGTATTAATCTGAATATGTTTCAGAATTTATAATTTTACTCCAAAATTCTTTGAATATATCAGGACCCTCAGTTCAAGTCCACACTAATATGGAGAGAACAGCAAGGAGGCTCACAGACACACAGGATATTTGAAAAGATTATGTTTTATGTCAATTTTGAGATCACCTTTTAGCCCAGGATACCATACAGGATTGCTGTGCAGAGAAGTGTGTGTGTGTGTGTGTGTGTGTGTGTGATGTATACCACCTGGAGGAAAGGTGAAATGTAAATATAATAAATGAAGAACAAAATACAGTTCTAATGAAAAATATATATATAATTCAAGAAAAAGAAGAGAATTGGTTTTGCTGGATTTAAGAGAATTATTCTAGCTGAATTGCCAAGAAGTTCTAAAAATCTCATCCTTTACTGTTGTGTAAAATGTTATATTGAGAAATAATGAAAGAAGCATATCAGGCTGAAGAACGAGTGATTTCTCCTAGGTTGCTGAGCTACAGTTTATCAGCCCTAGGCAGCAAAGCCCATTGAGTGGGATAAAAGGAAACATGTCTGGTAACATCTGGAGGGCTAAATATTACCCATTTTTGAAACAAATGTTCCTACACTATTGCATTTCGAAAAAGGCTAATTAAATACTGAGAGTTTTTCTATCATTCTTGTATCCTCACCACTGTGTGCAACTCCTGGGATTCCTGGATGGTGATGCTGGAAAGTGGTCAGTCTTGGAGAAGAATCCTGGGGAGATGTAGTGCTAAACAAAGGCTTTTCAGGTTTCTTCATAGTAGGAGAAGACATATCTGCAATGACAATGCAATATAATACATATGTTAGCTTCACACATTATTTATCATGACAGTAAATGATGAACTAATATTCCTCCAACAGTCTCTAGTCAGAAGTATCTGCTTGAAAATAGGAGTTATTTAAATGCACAGCAAAAGTAAGCACTGTTTTTTTTATACCTACTAAGCAAACCCCCAAGATTCAGGATCTCTTTTACCAGCAGACTTGTTGGGGAGAGTGACTTGTCTTAAAGTGTTATATGTAAAACTTGCACGTACCACCAAAAAGAGCCTTTCGTTTGAAAACTTTTTTTTTAAAAAAGTAATAGTAGAGCCAACATGGTGTAGTACTTTGTGCACTGGACTATGATTCTGGAGACCAGGATTCAAATCTCTGCTTGGCCATGGAAATATATTGGGTGACTTGAGCAAATCACATCATCTCAGTCTGAGACGAAGGTGAAGGTGAAGGCAAAGGCAAACCCCTTCTAAATAAATCTTTTCAAGAAAACCCTGAGATAGTTTCACCTTAGGGTTGCCATAAATCAGAAATGCCACAGAACAATGAAAACAAACTTCCACGCAAATCACTCAGTTTTTGAACATTGAGATGTTAACGCTGTTAGTATGAGAGCTTCTCTCACCTTACTAGGCTGAATTATACACACACAAGACTATTATGGCAGGAGCCAAACCTTAGTTTGTCAGTCTGACTAATTTCCACACTACACTCTTATAGCATGATTATTCCACTTTCAACATTGTATGGAATCCTGGGGATTGCAGTTTAGGGACGGGTCAGTTGGCCCCTCCCTAAACTGCAAACCCCAGGATTCCATAGATTGTTGAAAGTGGAATAATCGCGCTGTAATGGTGTAGTGCAGAAATGGCCTAAGGCTCACTTTATACAATACACTGTTCAAGTCTCCCTTTTGAAACAAATCTTTGCAATATGTAGAAAGAGTAGCAGCATAAAGACTACCCTGTCAAGGCATCTATTGCCACTGAAAAACTATACAATATTTCTTAGAGGCCTGGAAAGAATGGAAGCTTCTATCATACCTGTAATCTCCCCTTGCAACTGAGAAGGCTTGAATCAGATGAGGTTGCTGCCACCACAGCTCTCCTCGCACATTTGTTTTTTGTTTGCTTTTGGTTTGGTTTGTTTGCTTATTTATTTGTTTGTTTCTGAGGGGAAAGGAGACTGGTAATAGAGGAGGACTGGTAACAGTGAAAGACCAGTGGAGAACTCCTTAAAGGGGCAGGATCTTTGTGACTTATTTTAGAAAATTCTTGGAAACACCCATAGAATTCTCTGATAAAACTTAGAAAGATGAGGCAAATTACCATGAAGTGAACCCACCACTACTTGCAAAAAGGTAGCCCGTCCACCAATTCTTGGTGAGTGTTATTCCATGACATCAAAGGATTGCAAAATATTTTTACAACAGTCATTTTTATAACAATTCTTAATTTGTTTTGGGTCCTAGGAATTAAGGTCAAGTAATCAGTGGTTAGAGTACTAGGTTTGAAGAACCTAGAATACATCTTTGATAAGTTATCCTTTATCAGAGTATCTACTTGTTAGAACTTTTATGAGGAAAATGGGATTACATTGTCACATTATATCCTTACAACAGTTCTAAGAGGTAGACAGTTCTAAGAGGCAAGCAAGGTGGAGCTAGACAAAAATTTGATAAAATATAAATTGCAGTATATCACTGAACTCTGTATGTAATGACCCAATCTTGCTTCCTCAAAAGTTGCAAATAGCACCAGTTTCCTTATTTTGTTTGAAGCTTTAGTTAGGCCGCAACACATTCTTCATGCCAACACAAAGGCTGTGATGAAAAGGCATTTGACAAATGAAAAGAAGTATTTGCTTTCAGCATCCTTCCTTGACTATCTGTTCTCAACACCGAGAAAAACATTCTAACTTTGTTGTCTGGGGAGAAAAACAAGTACATTAGGAGCAGTTGTGCCTCTTTTAATAGGGTATGGAGCACCAAACTGTCATCAGGGGCAAAAAGGAACGCATGTATCCCATCCCCTTATGGTTGGAGGCTTTATTAGTATAAGAAAATCGTCCAGGCTTTGTGTATTCCTCATTAAAACAAAACATTTTGAGCAATGCAAATGAAGGAGTATTTGTGGCTATTTGGTCACTGTTGTGGAACTGTTGAATCAAATAGCAGTTGCCCTTGCTGCTGGTTGCAATTTCTTTAACCTGGAGGCAGAGTGTGGGAGTTACAGTGGACTACAATGAAGAAGAGCTATGCCAGCTTGGGGAACAAACAGCTGTCAGTAAAGTTTTTTTGTTTTTTTAAAGGAAAGCAGTATTTATTTATTTGTTTGTTTGTTTGTTTGTTTGAAGGGACAAAGTAGCAATGAAGAAAAATTAGTTGAAAAACAAGTAATCTGGAAGGTTTGGTTTTTGAACCTCAGCTCTGACTTAGATTTATACTCTGTGACTTTTGTTAAGTCACCTGTTTCTCAGCCTCAATATTTTGCCTTCCATCAGATAAACACCTTGTTGCAGCTGTAAATGTGGAAGCAAAGATGCAGCTTGGGAGTTGCAGAATTTCAACTCCACCTCTGCCTTTTACTCAGTTTGTGGTTTGGGGCAAGCCACTTCTTGTCATCCAGTCCTGCATTATTCTTCTAAACATTTCTGCTCAAATGCTTCTGAGAAGCTTATTGGCAGGATTTAAGAGCAAGGACATCTTCTTCTCTTTCAGCCTTAGCCACTGGTGTTCAATGGTACAGTGGCTCTAACTGAACATTTTATTCAATTGACCAGAAGATCTCCTTGGGCAGAGGTATCATCAAATAAGTAAGAGAAGAGTTTAGTGTTTAGAGCCAAAGAAAGGTATGGTGGATAGGTATGGAAAGAATATTAGAAAATATTCAAAAATTAGGTGATTGTGTGTCAAGAAACCCTGAAATGAGGAGTCCTAGAATGAGATGAATTCTAGTACTTCAGGACTTCTTTTACACAGAATTTGGACCTCTGTGTGTGTGTGTGTGTGTGTGTGTGTAGAACACAGCATTTTTTGAACAGGAACCTCTATTTTCCATGACAAAAATGTTGTTTCCTCTGCAGAAAATGCTTTGGTCGGGGATTTAATCTGGAAAAAAATAATCACAAGTAATATTGTTTTCTGTGCACAAAAGGCTGTCTTCTGTACAAAAGTACTATACACAAATTTTCTGCAGAGTAAGTCCCAAACTGCAATTGTCTTCATTGTTTTTAAATACAGTAGGAAGAAAGCTATTAAATTACTCGTTGCTTTCCTGAAGAAGAAAATTAACAAAGAATTACATCCACAGTGGTAAGAGTTACTTAGCAGAGGAAAAAAATTAGCAACTTTACATGTTGGAAACACAGACCGCCAAGCAGACCTCCAAGCTTCTATGGGGCGGGGGTGGGACAACTTGCTCTGGGGTTAGAGCTATCCAAGCTGCTGAACTCTAACTCTCTCTACCAAGTAGATTCATCACCTTGGACTGCTGTGCGCCTTCAAGCTGATTCCAACTTCTGGTAACCCAAAGGTAAATCAATAATGGGGTTTTCTTTGTAAGATTTGTTTAGCCTCTGCTTTCCTCTGAGGCTGATAGAATATGACTTGCCCAAGGTCACTCAGTGGTTTTCCAGGACTGAGCAGAGATTTGAACTCTGGTCTCCAGGGTTGTAGTTCAACACTCAAATCACTATCCTACACTGGCTCCCAACATGGAAACCTTTAAAGTTTGAACAAAAAAGCCCAGCATTGATTCACTGCCCTACTGACACAGAAGCCACCAGCTGCCACTGCCACTAAGAGCAATCTTTTCCATTTGCTGACTAATGCTACTGCAAAAGTAGACTAAGTAGCATTTTAAATATCTAATGTAACTTCAAGAAAGACTGAATATATAATGAATATAGTCCCTAATGAGAAATAAAATAAAGGTACACAGGTTTATAGATTATTGGCAGGTATGGGGGAATCTTATGGAAAACTCCATTCAACAAAAGTACTGCTCTAAGACCAAACTGCTTCTTCTGCTGTTGATACTACTGCTGTACAGCTGTTTTATATGTGCGCAAATCTTATTGTCTAATTGTAGTTCAAAACTGTTGCACGCGCTTCAACTTTCAAGTTAAAGTTACAACACAAAAAATATAGTTACCATTATATATTAAGATTTCTGCAGAATGGATATACCAATGGCAAGCTATTACTGTAAACCTATTTTCCTGCTATGGCACATCATATATCACTCACACACATACAAAAGGGTTGCATGTTTTAAGAAAGAAACACAATATATTCAATATACCAGAATGAAATATGGAATTCACTGGATCAACAGTATATGCAGAACTTGTAGCCACAAAGATCAAATGGCTGAAACACTCACAGAAGTTTCCAATGTCCTTAGTATTATGAAGTAATTCAAATGATTTCTCTGGTGTCCCTAGCATGCACTGACATCATAATGGAGTATTTATGTTCTATTCAGAGTGGAATAAGAGGCACAGTGTATGCCAGTGCCAGAACAAAAACTGTTTGTATACGTTATGGAAAGGAATGTACCGGTTCCTTGACCAAGATGTTAGACACAGTAAAACAAATAAAGGTGTGGAACAAAGTTTAAAGATTTGTCTGATTTGAGTTAAAAGAACTCAAGTGTGATCTTTCAGTAATGTATGTTCTCTACTAATAGAGCACAATGTACTGATCTCCTATAAAACACATTTATCAACAGTGTTTTTTTAAAGAATTCTGGTATTTTGCCACTTAAAATGTAATTCAGTCATCAACATTTTTGCATATACAATCAACATATTATCAATCATAATGACTGAAACAAATATAGATATAGTTTCAAGAACACAGAGTCAAAGTAGCATTATCAGTCAGATTTGTTTCTGATTTGCTGTTTTTGGAATAAATATTTAATGTTATTAGAAAAATGTTGAGTGTTGAAATTTCCAGCTGATATCAGTTATAAGTGAATATGATAGTAATAACAGATAATATCCAAACATGTTCCTAAATAAAATGGCAGAGGGAATTAAAGAGAGGCTTGGCTAGATGAAAAGCTTGAAGTTATTCTTGCATAATGCTATAAAGGTAAGGAACATGCATGTCTGGACTGTGTTATGTTATAAATTTTAAAGCACTAACACATCAAAGAGATAAAGGCTTATGCAAATTGAAAAAAAAAAGTAAGATCAACACATCTCTCGACAAGGTAATTCCATCTACAAAGGAAAGCAAAAAGAGAGTTGCTGTGAAGCATAGCGTATGTAGCCTGCTCAACGGCAGCTTGCACAAATGGTGCTCCAGATGTATATCTGTTCAAGTCAGCCCAAGGCAACTATTTTGATCAATTCTAATGTGATAAAAAGCTGCAGGGAAAATGCACAGAAATGTGTTTACGTCAGACTTTAATTAAACTGTTGTTTGCTTCCAAAGAACCTTAGGAAACACTAATGAGACATGAGTTTCAGCAATTTCCTCATCAAAAGCAAAGACCCTCTGCCTCTGTATGGAGCAGCCTCTAACTGAGCAGATCCCTCGATAAATGTCACATGGCACACCAATCAGTAAGCCACCTGTTCATGGAACTTTACTGGAGTCAACTTATGAATGAGGCAGAGTTCAAGAATCCACCTGCCTACCTTGGACATCTGCTCAGTTTTCACAGACTGAAACGCAACATGTTCACTCTCCTATAAAGCTACAGGAGAGCCACAAAGAGATAAGACAGAAAAGCAGAATAAATAACGTTTGCATCTATTTTATCCAGTCCAGCCTAAATACCAATCAGATACTCATTTAGTCATAGGTTTGTACTACTACATTTAAAAAATTTCTTCCTTTGCAATAAACATAGGATTGGATACAAATAACCATGTACAGAAAGATAATAGTAACTACTGTAGTTACACAACTGTGTAGTTACACAAACACTTGTGCAAGAATTCAAAGCGCTTTAATAGGCACATTCAGTAGTAGTTCTTTTATTTTCACTTGCAGTAGAAGATTGGGCATGCTGTTATGCAACCAGGACATCATCTCTGGATTTAGTTTCTTTCTCTCCTACAATGCTCTAGTACACAGCATCAAAAATCATTCGGTGACCAGAAGATCCATTCCAGATGTGGACCCAGCTAGTAAGTAATGTTTGTAAGATGCTACCCAGTTTTTTAGTCCCTGTCCAGTTTATTGTTTCCCAAATAATCAGGAAGAGATAAATCTTTTTAAATGTACCTGTGCACATGCAGGTGCATGCACACGCTGAAAATAAAATCTACTTTAAAATACAAATTACCACAATTGAAAAATAACAACTTCTTTTGCTTGCTTGAACCTCATGAACTTAAGTCAGCTCAAATGGGACTGAACTGTAGCATTTTCAGAATAACAGCCAGACTGATGAATTGCCACGAAATGATTTTTCAAAACTATGGATAGTAACACAGTACACTTTATATTTATCTACTATAAACCTTAACTACTGAACTGTACTTTTAGAAAAGAGCTCTTTCAATGTGGTACCTATTCATGGGAGGCAAAGCTAAGAGGTTACATCTTCTCAAAAGTGGGCTACAGACTGAGATTTAATACGGTCAATTTTACTGTATTACATAGCACTTGGACATACCACTATAACAGAGACAAAAGTTACTATCCAACACTTGGAGGAGAAAAATTCTTTTAAAAGCCTCTTAGGAAAATGGTGGGCAGATTTTATTCACCTATCTTTTTTAAAAAAAGTAGAACTCCAAGTTCTAACAAACAGAGCCTGATGGAAAGGACAAAGAATTCTGAGTTTAGGAAATTTGCTCTGAATACCAGCAACAAATAGACAATACAGTCCTTCCACTCTAAAATCCATTTCTTGTTATCTCAAGATTTCACTGTTTCAACAATGTAATTTAAAGCAGCAAATTATTTCTTTTATGCTACTATAAAACAGACAGAATAAAAAAAAATGCTGGACTACTACAAATTATCCAAAGATCTACCAGTAAATGCAGATTTACTCCTTCCCACCCATGTCTTAGGGGCAACAGTGTTTATCTGCATCCATATTTTCACAGTTCTCACAATCTCAAATGCTTATCACAGTTTCAAGAGGTCCTTGTGATGTATATGCCTTCTCCTCAGCAAACCCATCCTAGTGATGGGCTCTTCTTCAGTGTTCTGTAAATGTGTGAACAGAAAACGAAAACTCAATACACTTTATTAATGTCTCCAAACAAGACTAACTACATTGTTCCGCAATGCAATTATATCTGTTCACAAAATTCTACCAAATGCTAATAAAAGGCAATTAGGTTTATAAAGTTTAGAAATATGTTGTGGATTACGTCACCTAGGTCATTTCATCTAATAATTTCATAACCAACAGACAGAACTTTAAAAACAAAAAATGAATCATGTTGACTTTGAGGAAATTTAATTGTAAAGGCCAAACACATTGCACTTGGTATGGAATAATACATTATTTGTCCATTAAGAACTGGTTATCACAGAGGTCCATAATGCCTGTAAGGTGAAAAGAAAAAAATTGCACAGTGAAGCACTTTATTTGTTAGTAGGATATGTCTAAGAAATATTGGCCTACCTCACAAAATCAACAAAGTGAGAACATCGTGTGTGTGTGTGCATGTGCGCGCACGCGTGAGAGAGACAGAAAGATGTATCTTTGTATATGGTTTGGTGACACATGACAGAAAGACAGCAAAATATGTTCAGAGCAATCATCCACATTTCCACTGAAAAGTAGTTCCCACTGAATTCAGTGGGTCTTACTTGTAGGTGAAGATGTTTACCATTACAGATTAAACATGCATTTTGAAGCATGATATTGAGATATAAATTTTAAGTCACATACAGGATAAAATTCAGCACAATGAATAACATGCTCAGTGAAATAAATGATCTTCAGCAGGCCTATTTTTATTTTGTTCTGTGAGTACAAAGGCTTGTTCAGACATTTCCATTTAATCTTCCTAGTTGTATAAAATGTTTTTCATTTATGGATTTGGACAAGAAAGTATATGAAGCATGACTTGTCCAAATTAATCATATTGAGAGTTTTTTTTTAAACAATAGTTGTAGTTCAAGATGGTTATAGTAGTACCAAAAGAACATGGACAAAACTGAGAGATTCCAGATTTTAAGGGAACCATACCTACACTACTGAGGTCAAAAATACTATCTGAATGTCTCAAATGTATTACTTCTGGCCAAATCATACTGCACACACTCTTTCTAAGACCAAAAGTGCATGCCTTTGTTAATTAATAATGAATATATCTTTGGCTGTCTTGAAAAATCAGAATGTCTCATTCATGGATCATTTCTGATTCCATGTTTTGGAAAAAGCATGCTTTAGAACATATTTATGTTAAGAAACTGGTATTTTTTAAGCAACTGAGTAACAGATATGGCAAGATTGAGTAATCTGTTCTGGAAAGGGGCTACAAATTAGTGAATACAGCAGAAAGCCTAGGTCCAACTTTCCAGAACATATCGCTCAAGGATCTCAAGGCCAAATTAGATATGATCTGAGATTCATAATCAATATGTTGTCTGGGTGGTGGTGGTGATTTTGTTCTCCACAAATTGGCAGTCTCCTGAAGCTCTTCTGAAGATCAGGAAAGTGTAGGTGAGGCAATGGCATTTATCTTTTTCCTCTTCTGCCATTTCCCACCTTTACTACCAGCTTCCTTTCCCAGGAAACCTCTATTACCTGAATCACCTATCCATCAATCTATCTGTCGACTTCTCTCTCTCTGTTTATCTGCCCGCCTACCTACCTACCTAAGTATTGTGGGGGGGGTGGTGGGGAAAAGTCCCTAAACCCCTACCCCCAAAGTTCAACAGATCCAGATAACAATTCTTGTCATGTCTGATTAGGCTCTCACACAACAAAGTTGGAAATTATCACTGCCTGACACCATGGAGATCCACTGCCAGTTTCTACAAACATGATTCTCCCCACAGTAGAATTCTGCATGTGGATATTCCATCACTGTAAAGCTGGGCAGGTGACACCTCCCCACCCCACCACAACTTTGGATCCACGGGACAGGAAGGTTCGTTCACAAATCCTAATCAGGATCCAGCTGAGAGCTTCTGACATAGTTCTGAACTGAAGAGTTTGAAACAATTAGATAAATATCTTCAAATCCACCAGTATCTGGGGGGCCTTATCTATTTCATCAGTAATCAATAAAGGTACAGAAAATATTAAGTCTGGGGAAGCTACAAGAGAGTTTTGTTTGAATATTAACAACATTTTTTTAAAAAAAGAAAGCACTCTGTAATAAAAGTTTCAAAGAATATAAAATAGTACTTATGAATCAGGATAGAAAACAATTCACGATGCCTCCCAGCTGAATCTAGCAAGAGGCACAGAAAAATTATATTTCTTTCCCCAAGCTCCCCAGTGGCAACACAGCAAGCTGAGAAATGCACACTGCTTTAAGCACAAAGCTAGAAGCAGAACAGACAAGATTTGCCCTGCCTGTCTTTGGATTCATACTTGTATCTAAAATAAACTAATCACTGAAGTCCCTCTGACTCTGTTCAGTGTATTATTTACTGAACCAACTTCTAGCCACATGTGACTCTTGGATGGCCCATGCCCTACCTTCGTAGCTAAAAGACTTGCTCTTCAGCACCGGAAGGATGTATCTTAACCTTCCATACAAAACATTCAAACAGTAACATATATTTTTGAGTATGTAGTGTGCGCAAGACAGCTACCTCAGGTCAGCATTAAAGACACTGTTGCATAAGGTCAACAGTCTTTTAATGCATGGTTTTATGTCACATGGACACCCCCCTCCCTATGTTATGAATCCAAACTATTCCCACAAGTCCTTGTGTTCTCCTTCTGTGTTCTCCATTTTTCTCCCCCTCCTTATCTATATATATATATGTCATAGATAAAATAAAATAAAATCTATTTTCATTTATGGTGAGACTGACGTTGCCAGCCCTCCCAGCACATACTCCTCTTCTGCATCAATATGTTTTATGAAAAAAACAGAAAACAATAGTAAAATAATGGGAAAGCTCATTAACCACTGTTTACAATAAATCAGAAGAGCAGCTAAATAAGTCAAGCTGCTTTCCACTTTTACATCTTATACCCCTTTTTTCTAAGAATTAAGAAACACATGGAATGTTTCTCCTTTTGTATACAGAGTTCTGGGTGAATTAACAACTTCAATCCACAGTGATAAACGTGAGAGTGAAATCAGAAATTGCTCATTATTGCAAAATAAGTGCTCTTGATTACAAAGACCTGAAGCATCAGTCTTCTATTAAGAGGTCTTCTTATGTTTCCTTGTCAAATCTCCTCAACCTAGTTTAAGCTTGTTCCCCTGCTCCCCCAAATAAATGCATATCCACTGATTACCTCCAGAAAATTTTTTGCCATAAATGTGCCTGTATCTGAAGCATGAGCACATGCTACCTATAACCATCTTCTATATACATTACTTTTCTTAATATCTCCTACTTAATTATTTCCACAACAAAATCTAAAGTCATTAATTTTGGTTAAGTTAAATGTGGTAATTTGAGATTTTAATAAAGTTATTTAAAAGTGACAACTGCCAAAGCTGTGACAGTTAAGTCAATAAACATTCCCTTAGGGTTAAATTCTAATACTCTGAAACAACCAGGAGTTCTGCTAGTAATAACAATGAGAGAAAGATTAGGTGTTATGTGGGGGAGCAAAAGTACCAGCCTTTGACAAATACACCTTCTAAGAGCATCAGACAGACACTGGGTTTTCTCTGAAATGTATTTTGATGTCTACTAGCAGTGAGACAAAATTGTTATCTTAGGTATATTGATGGACGACGAGAAAAATAAATATATTTTTGATAACCAGAGTTTCTGAACAGACTTCAAATAAACACAATAAAAGCGAATCTATAAGGCATGTATACATTTATTAGCATATAATGTGAAATATTAAATATCTACAGCAGTAAAACAAGCTGTGAACATAATATAAACATATAACTCTTTTAAATTAAGCTTTTGGTCATGCTTTTGACAGAAGTAAATACACGGTAATACAACTGAGTGGTATTCATTGAGATAAACCCTTGCAGAATAAATGCATTTGACAGATAGAGGCTGCTCCTTCATAATAAATACAATACAACCCTCATTTAGTAATGACTTTTGTGTTCTGTCCTGTATAGGCAAGCAAGTGGCCTAACTGACCAGTTATGGTTTTCAGCTCCTGAACAGCACTACCTACCTCCTCTTTTAACTCTCTTAGTTCAGAAATTAATATATCCATTTTAGAGAAACCATGAGAAGAGGGTCTATGGAGGAAAGATCCATCAGGAGATGGGCCAGTAATTAAAGGAATTCCAGGAAAAGCAAGTCCAGAAGATGGGGAAATAGCAAAAGATGGCAAAGGTCCAGAAGAAGGATATCCAGGAGAGGGTATTTGTTCCTCATCACAAGGAGGTCCACCAGGGGGTAGATGTAGAACAGGTGAAGGAGATCCAAGAGGTTCTGTTTTAATTGTAAGCTGTGATTCAAATTGTTTGTTGCTGTTGAATGCAGGAGAACCATGGGAAACTGAACATGATGAGGAAACTGTAAAATTAAAAAATATTTAATTGTACATCTTAATATCCAGTTCCAAATAAATTTCTATTTGCATTAATCTTTCTAGAATATGCAACATTAAAATAACACATTTGCTGTACTCAAGCAAAAACATCATACTTTTTTCTATTCTTGGGTAAATACATTCCATTCTACCTATGGTAACAAGTTTAAATTGTTGGTGAACTCTAGAGCACAAATAACTGTCATCTTCTAGAAATAAATATTTGCTTTTTACTTTTTATTTAAAAATACAGGGGTTCTTTTCACAAAGAAATGTCACCATTCTTCTTTCAGAACCTGTGAATACCAATAGCAATGTGTGCATTCTATTTTTTTTAATTATTCCCATTTCCTAGCAACATCCTCTTTCCATTGAGGCAACCATTGTCTTTAACAGAAATCAAGTCCTATAATCATATAGGTGAAATTAATTATCATTTCATTATTACATGAAGCTGGATAACAATGGAAAGGAAATGCCATGATGAGGACTTCTGTTAAGCATGACTGACAATTCCTTCTCGTTAGCACCTCACAACTCTGAGTATAATATTCAAGACGAACTAGGATCCAAATAACTCCTCAGGGGAAGCAATTCTTTTATGCATGCACCAGGGCACTGTCATTTGTCCTCTCTTTATAGCTTTTCTGGCCTATGTTAGTGACCACCCAAAATTCTTGTGTGGCTTGACACTGTTTCAGCAATCGCCTGCAGTTAGATGAGATATTGTCAGGACTGGCTGTACAGGAGCAAAGCACGCCCTGAATAAACATGTATGGATAATAAAAGACCAAACCAATAGTTTGGTTTTCACTGCAACTTTAGAGGATGGCAGGAAATCTCTCTACTGAAGAAGACGAAGTATCAGCTGCTGGTGCTTCATGTCAGAAATAGCAGGTATGTAGCTCCCTTTTTTCTGGTAAACCATCATGGTAGTGCAGAGAATAACATGCCTCATTCTGGATGCCAGAATTCCTAAGCCCTTTATACGGCAGTTTATAAAGGGCTTCAGAAATCTCTGTGCTCCCCAGACTGTTTCTAGGATTCTGGCAGGCTGTATTTGCACTTTTGTCTCAAAAAGACGTAGTTGGATAAAACTGCATAAAGTCCTTGCTGGATAAGAAAGAAAAGGCAAAAAGAAAATTCTACTCTCAAGTCTGCGGCTCATAGACTACTACTGTGACATTCTTATGCTTTAGAGTTTTCCTCACAAACTATTTTTAATGGGTTTGCACAGCTCCTATTCCTTTCTGACCATGCATAAATACTGAGTTCCCTGGTTTTTTTCCCCATAATTACTTACCTACACTATTTCAAACTGGTTTGCCAATTAGTCAAATTAGCAAGTAGGGGAAAAATTATGCTAAAGTAATTTAATAGACACAATATTGGTTGCCGTCTGCCAAAAGGTGTGCCTAAAAGAAGTACCACTCATAGAAGAGGTGCAAACATGCTAGCCAAGCACTTTGACTTAACAGGTGTGTGCATGTGTGCGTGGAGAGTGGGAGGGAGGAAGGGAGGGAGGGAGATGCCATTCCACTCCCTTTCCTATCCTGGCTTTCAGTTTTCTCTCCCAATAGACAGTCAGCATTCAATGGCCATTCAGCTTACACACTTGATAATGTTTTTGTTTTATTTTATTTTTACAGTTCCTCCACTAGGATGTCCTTTCTAATGTTTATGTTATGATTCCCCTGAGCTTGCTGATGCAGGCCCTGCCCAATGTATATGGAGGTATATATTTGGGCTGCTGAAACAATGACATTTGGAAATTAGGATTGTTTTTAGGACATATGACTATAACTTTCTCCTGCCCAAAAATGAAATCTGATCTCCATGATAAACACTTCTTAAATTCATAAAATGCCCTTTCTTCTCAAATTGTGATTTAAAAATTCAAAAAATATTACTTACCAATAAGTGTGGTTCTGCATATTCATACTTGTGGAGCAAAGATCTCAGGTGCTCTTGTGCTTCAGGAACCTTCTAGAAAAGCTGTGCCTGCCATTATTGCATGATCATACTCTTATGGCACTGGAGGATGCGAACAGAGGTTACAACCAACCTCATCTTCTGCTACTAGCCTCAGAATCTTATGAAAGCAGCAATTTGTTCAATAGTATTTCTTCTTTCTCCTTTGTGATGATATCAAATTCTCTCGTATGGAGACCCTTCGCATGTGCAGCTTCTTCCTACCCTTATGTCTGAGGTTAGAGGAAAGTAGAACCAAAGCCTCCACAAATTTCAGTAACTCTGAACCTGAGAAGAGTTTGAAACTGAAAGATGTGTAACTAGTAAGAAGATTACTTGGAGACACCATGATCCTTGCGAACAAATTGGGTCAAGTTCCTTGGTACTTACCAACTCAGAATATCAAAGCCATCTTTGTTGATGCTGTGGTTGCCGCAAAATCAGACTTCAAATGTATCTGATCGTGGCAACAAAGACATCTGTCTCTAAACTTCTGGAGACCCAGAAAAAACTACTCTGATAATACATTTTTCCCCTTGAAAGGCAAATCATGCTGTCTGCTCCAAGTGGCCTTTGTTCTAAAAAAAAAATATCTGAATTTCATGTGCTTATAGATTTAGGATGCACTAACCTACAGTCTAATTAATAATGAAGGATGTACTCATTTCTGAAGCACATCAGTGGAAGACTATGCATTAGGTCTAAGAAAGGCAAAGTGAAGTGAGAAACGTAACTTAAAACTAAATGAAGATACAGCAAAGAAATCAAGTCAGTAACCATGCCAAGCACATAGCAATGCAATGCAAAAACTCACAGACTAAGAGAATTCCAAGTAATCTATGCAACAACACAAACACTTGCATTACTATATGCTAATACTAATGATCAGATAGAAAGGCTAGACTATAGAAGAAGCAAAACAAAAAAGAAAGAAAGAAAGAAAGAAAGAAAGAAAGAAAGAAAGAAAGAAAGAAAAGATCCTGCAAAGAACATGAAAGGGAAAAATAGAGATAACTAAACACTTTAATAAATCTTAGACCCTAAAAGTCCTGTTTTTACTATATTCATGAATACATTCAGACACATTTTTCTTATTATCTGGAGGTCACCAAAGCTTAAGCACCACAGAACTCTGCACTCCACAACTAGAACTATGCAGAGACCACCATGACAAGGAACTTAAGATTGTTCTATACAAGCACCAAATTTAAGAATTAGGTGACTTTCCTGTAATTTGTAACAAATTTTGTTTGTAACAAACAAAATAGAAGGCCTGCTCAGATATTATTCCCCCTCCCTCACAGATTGGGAAAAGGCATCAGACATGCATTCTTCCTCCATGGCATGTGGAGAAGTGACTGTACAAAGATGAATGTGAAATTTCCTAAAATCTTGGGTATAGCAATTAATTTCTCAAATATCCAGGCTTGGAGATCTCTTTGCTAATGGACCACTGCTAACACAATTGAACTTCTCCTCCTTCTCTCTAGCACACTCCATTAATAACCTGCTCTAGGGGTTTTTCCCTGTCCTCCAGAGCATAATGTGAGGATCCCTGGGAAGCTCCATGGGGTACTCTCCTAGTTTCATTGACAAAAAAATCTCTTCCACCAGAATGCCAATGCTGGATCACACCCAGTCACTTTTACCTTTGATGAAAACAGTGGAAGAGGCAGAGGGAAGCATCCCTCTTGATCATGCTCTTTGTAAATGTGAGGAGATGGTAAAGGATATTACTTTAATTGTCACAGAGACTGTTCATAATAAGATCACCAGTGCACAGGTGTTCCTTAGATGAGGTATGTGAGGGAGCCTAGTCTTCCTCTGCTTGCAAATTTATGTACAAAGAGACATAACTAAATGAAAGTTTCACACTTTATAGGTCATCACAAAATGGGAAAAAATACATTATAACTGAGTATTTGGGGACAAGTGGAAAGAACCTGAACCAAGATTGTTTAAACATTCTGAATGAGGAGGAAAGAAAGGGAGAAACTGACTATAATCCAAAGGGACTGAAATATATAGATTATCAGAGAAAAACTAAAGGACCTTTTACTATTGGCACCACATATGCTCCACACAGTGCAATGCTCTCATTAAAGAATTGCACAAGCAGTAAGAACCACAAAAGCTAAATATTACTTTAGAAAGAAATTATGCAGAAACTAATGATTATTATAAATTCAAAACAAATCCAATTGCATAACATGGGCTATTCATGTTGATAAATGAACCAGAAACTGTCTTATTAATTATAACTAAGGAACTGGATAACTGATTGTGAGTTAAATCTGTGAAAGAAAATATATTAGACTCTTCATGAGAATGGGTACTTCTGTCTAGTTTAAGAAAAAGTAAGATCTTGTATCAAAGAAAGCATGGTATGGTAATCTAAGTATTTTTGTTTAACATACCAGAGAGCCTAAAAATGGCAGACAAGGTCATATAACTCCATGGACACAACTAAAGAAAGATAAGTTAAAATAATGGCATGACCCAGCCAACACCACAAAATTTTGATTTCCACTGATTTCATATGCTTAATTTGTTCATGGAAATGTTACTGTATTTAAAGAGTTGAATCATGCCCATAGATTGCAACATTGTACCGTATTACTAATGTTACTTAGTTATGAATTTGGGTCAGAGCAAACTACCTGAGGAAAACAGAATGAACTGCTTTAGACAACTGATTTATTCAAATTCTCCAATATATTTCAAATATTTCATAAACAAGAGTATATGAAACAGTTGACAGACCCAATCATCACATACGCTTATAACTAAGAAGAATGTATAGCCTAATTATATCTAAACATGTGCCAGAACTACAAGTAGGAAGATTGTGTGTGAAGAACTTCCAGTAACCAAGGGTTGGAAGTTATTGGGCAGACAATGGATAACATCAATCTTCATTGGTTTGTACATACAGATAGAAAGTACATCAATGAATAGAAATCAGGCTTTTTTTTCTGGATTTTCTTCTGAGTGTTTACTAGCAATCCATCACAAAGAAAAACGCAGGTATCTCCAAGCCAAAATAACTGTACCATACTAGTATTTCATACCAGACTGCTATTAAAGACAAAGGAATTGGTGGGAAGAAAATACCTTTCTATAAACTTCACATGAAAGGAAAGTCTAAATTTTATTCAATTATTTCTCTGAGTGTTATCTGTTAGACCAGGATCAGACGATGAACTAAATGACAACTGTGACTCCCTAACAGAATGGGTTTCATTTCCAATGAAAAATACTTTGGTAAAGGAACAAGTATGCCTAAATGCAACATCAGAGAATAATGGGGTTGTAGTTAATGATGGCCACTGAACATTGGCTGAAATCTCATATTACTCCTACTTAGAATAAACTAATTGATATAAATAGAATTTACATTACTTGTAATTAAAAATTCTCAATCATTTCAAATGGTCTACTTTAACTATGACTAACACTGCATTAAGTCCATTACTTTTTAAGTCTGAAATCTCTTGGAACATAATTTTAGTTTAAATTTTACTTCTCTTTTACAAACTGTGAAGCATCAATGTAATCATAGTTTCAAAAAAATTACAGAAACCAAAACATAAGGCTGCAATCTTACAACTTCCCTGGTAATAAATCCTGTTGAATCAATGTGCTTACTTCTGAGTAGATACACACAGGAACATGCTATTAAGAACTTTTAAATAATACACATTTACTCACCTTGATCTCTTTCATGCCATGTCCTACTCCCAGCAGCTGGTGAATTTGGGGAAGGATAAAAGTCCCCTGTTGGGCTTGGTTCCATATTCTCATCTATGGATATAGTTTTAGGTCTCTTACTGTAAATATACAAAAAAAAGTAATGTTTAGGGTCAGAAACTCTTATAAGTCTGTAGTCAATCATCCAATATCTACCAAGAGAACCCAATCTACCTTTTGCCCACCCACATTTAAACATGTCAAACTAAGGTGAGAAAAGTTTAAAACACATTCAGCCATGAAGCACATGGGGTGACCTTGGACCAGTTCCTATCTTTCAGCCTACTCTACCTCAGAGGTTTGTTGCAATGATAAACATGAGGAAGTAACCACATACTGTACATAACTTTCAGCTCTTTGGAAGAAAGGCTATATATAAACATGACAGATAAAATAAATTAGTACAGATTATCTAGTATCCCAGAAGAGTCAAGATTTTGCACTTCTTACATTATAACATTACTACTTGTCATTCAGATAAATGTGGGCTAAATGTGGGTGTGAAGATCATTCTGATGACAAGACTTGACATTTGAAAACTTCCATTCTACTTTAGTGACAGATGTTGATCTCACAGAAAGTGACATGACATTTTATTTTTTCCTATTTCACCAAGAACAAATATTTACAGTAACTTTAACTACACAGATGCAACTAAGGAGTAGCATTATAATATACATAGTATAATAAAGTTACACAGCAAAATCATTCACAGTATTATATAGCCACACCATCACCAGATACATTTAGTGTCTTCTTCTAATAAACTCACCTGGTTGGTGGAGAGGATAGTGATCTTTGTAAGTTTACACCCGAATTCATGTCATGATAGTATGGTTGACTTGGAAGTTCTCCAATAGGGAAATTTACTCCAGCTCCCTGGGTTATCGGCGCTAAAGAACACAGTAAAGAACACAGACAATTAGACACATCTATTCTCTGAATAACATTTCAGTGTTTCAGCAGGCACATTAAATTCACCACACATTCTATGTAGTGGAAAACATTAATATAGCAAGCATTATCCTTGTTGCTACTGGCCATCAATTTGTTTCAAGAACAGTACAGTTTTGACAGTGTCACAAAAGTCTATCTAACAGAAAAAAAAGAAAATTATTTCTAAAAGTATCATATATACATTGTAAAATAGTATTTATATTAAGTTTCCATATCTGCCCATTTATTATATAGAAAACAATACAATAATGCAAGGATCTTTAAGTACAATATAAACATATACTTATGAAAACAGAATGCCTTATGGAATATGAATTCTGACATAATTGGTAACCTTAAATGCTGCACACATTACTTTTATTTTCATTATTCTATGTATGCAATAAATTTTATTTTTATTAATGTTTTTATGACTTATTTTTAGGTATTGATCAATCAAATTCTCATGACAATTAGCATGTAATTTACTTGCTACTTCAAAAGGCACAGAAGTTTTAATTTTAATTACTGCATGTCATAGCATAAAGCCAAATATAAATAATACTGTTTTCACTGCTGAATATTTCTGAATTACATCAGTGCAATTTGGAATATCAAAACTGGATGGTTGTATCTGAGGTGTTCTCTCACTCCATAAAAATAGTACCAGAGCTCTAGAAAGTTGGAGGCTGATATGGTTGAAACAGCTCTAGAAATAAGAACTACTACGTGCTGGCAGTGAGAATGACCAAAGAAAGTCCCATTTTTCCTTCTGGTCACAAGAGACTGAACTGCCAATCAATGACAAAATGCTGTATTTGTTTAATACATTATTAAAGTTGTTCAGATAATTCACCCAACTATGAGAAGTTGTCCTGGCAGATAAAAGGACTCTAGTAACAGTTGCATTTTGCCTGTTATACAACCAAGTGTGTTAACTACCAAGATTCACACAAAGAAACAAGACTGGAAGAACACGATGAGTATCAACACCCTCAAAATGTTGGACTGCAACACTCAATATTCCTCACTACAGGCTATGCTGACTAGGGTTGCTCATATTTACAGTGCAAGAAACACTGCAAAATACTGTCTCTGACTGAATGCACAGGGACACAAAATTAGTAAGCCTGGCCAACAGAAACTATCAACTGCAGCCGTACAAGCAGCATGCAAACTGCAAAGTTTCAAAGCAATAAACAGCTGTGCAGTAGCACACTCATTGTATAGATGATTCCACTGAAAAACTAGGAAACATGTATTTCTTGATTATTCAAATATAAGTTACATTTTCTTTCTTGCTAACATGAGGCAGCTTACTTGTTTAGTAAATTTCCATCCATTATTAAGGTGTTCATGATAATCTGAGTTTATAGCTATAAATTAAGCTTGATTTATAAAACTCTGAAGGGAACTGAATTGTTTGAGTAACATTGCCTGAGACGTCACTAAATCAAATCTGATACTTTCAGTCACATACATGTAATATTGTTCCTTAAAATACAATTTGTTGTGCTTTTTCAAAAAAGGTAGCTGAATAATAGGCCTCCAGTGCAATTCATTACAGATTGATTTATATGTTTATCCCAATGAAGTCAATGAGAGTTTCTTCCAAGTAAGTAAATACTGTACAATTATTGTCACAAGTCAGAATCCAACAGGGCTGTTCTGATGACAGAACTGCTTCCTACCAACAGAATTCAGAGAGTGTGACCGCTACTCCTGTCTATAGCAAAGATTGTATATTTAAAACAGCTCTGGAAAGCCCTGAAGGAGGAGCTCTTTCACATTACACCATTGTAGCACTATGGTTCCACTTTAATTGTTTTGGCTGTATCCTATGGAATCCTGGGTTCCATAGTTTAGTGAGATACTAAAGCTCTCTGGCTGAAAATTCTAAATAACACTTCCTGAACCGCAAATGCCAGGATTTCATGTGACACAACAATGGGAGGTAAAGTGGAATCACAGTTGTGCATTTGTGTATTGTGAAAGGGAGTCAGGTTTCTGAGTGATGCAGAAGACAACGGTAAAGAGATGAAAGTCCTGGCACAATGTTAAGTGTAAATCATAATCTTGCATACTTTATGGACTTTACTGTATGGTATCCTATGAGATGCTGATTTACTCAATAGACATTGTCTGCATATAAATGATTCCAGAAAATGAGTTTTTGAAGCCAGTAACTAAATTTACTGGGCCCTTGGTATGTGCTAAGGTTTTTGTTCCAGTATCCCCCATGGAAACCAAAATTCATGGATGCCAAGTGCCTTTATGTACAATGCCAGTAAAATGCCATCCCTTATATTAAAAAGCAAAATCAAAGTTTGCTTTTTGGAACTCTTTTACTATATATTTGCAAGCCATGGTTGGATACAGAATCCATGGATAGGGAGGGCTGACTGTACTGAATTTCTATTTTCAGTGAATTCACTGGATTTTACAGCTAAATCAAACTGAATATTCATTGACATATTGGTTCCACAACCATTGTTTTGCGCAGAGGTCACCTTATTCATAAATAGAATAGGTATTCTTTTGTTAAGATATTTAAACAACCAGAGTCTGAGGAGAAGAAGTGTCTCACAAATTTATTTCAGATTTCTTTCGGCTTTTATGTTTGTTTCTTGCTTTTAGATCCATTTAAGAGTTTAAACAAACAAACAAAAAAAGGATTAAAAAACAATATGTTTTAAATTTTAAAATACTTACTTCTAGATACTCGCACCAGTTCTGATACATTGAAGACTCCAGATTTTACAAAACTATCTTCAAGATACACTGGAAAGAAAAACAAGAATGCAGTTAATATATCCGAAGGAGCAATGAAGTTAATATTTCCTTCAAAAGCATATATATAGACTAAAATCTCTACTCAGATTCTGCTACTATTTGCTGCCTCTTATTATGGCACATCCTATAGTTTTTGATGACTGCATATAAATAGCACTCATTTCTTTAATTATTTCTTTTTTCAATGTTGTAAGATTAATCACAGACTGATTGGTTCTAAAAGTTGAACAATGGAATATAAAGACAGATTGCTGGTTGATGTCCCACTACATTGTATCTATGAAACGGAATGTCCCAACAGCTTCCTCATCTGGATTGATTCAGTTTGCAGTTCATATATTATGATTCATTACTTCCTTCTCCTTGTCCCTCTGAAGTTGTTTTCTCTTATAGTTAGTTATGCAAATGTCCTAATGATGCAGTGGTGTGGTACAAAAGTAGAGACAATGGGCTCTTCCAGATGAGACAAATGTGTTGGGAGGCTGTGGTATTTGTTCCTGTACTTCTAAATATCCAAATGATATTTACGTTGTCCTGCATTATTTTTTGGCAATTCCCAATGCCTGCTGCAAGGTTTTATTCCCTATTTCAAAGGGTTTTTTTTCCATTCTGAGACATATCAGAACTATCCTTTGCTTCTCTCTCTGTCTCTCACTCCCCTGCCCCCATTTGTTTTCAGAGTGTTACAGTGCCTCAGTGGCTCAGTTGAAATGGCACTTTTTCACTAGAGCACTATAATTCTAAATATAAGTAAATTTTAAAAATCAGAGAGAAGAGAAATCTGGCCATTCAAATCATAGGATCATCTCATCAAACCTTTGGAAGAGTCCTAGTGTAGATCCAAGAAATCCCTACAAGCAGCCAAGTAAAATAATGGAATGAGTCAATATAAACATGACAAGAACCCAAAGAGCTATGCTGCAAGGTGTCATGCTGCTTTAGACTAATCTGGAAGACTCTAATGTGCCACAGGTTATCATAGTATGCCATATTGTATTTGTATTTCCTCTTTTTCCCGTTATACGTTTAGATGTTGATTTATAGAAAAAGTGACAGTAGCATAGGCTAGGACAGAGAGTGAATCAGAAAGAACAAGGGAATTACAAACTGTTCCTTAACAACCACTTCTGGTACTTCAGGAATGGTCAGAAGAAAGAGGAACTGTGTTTTGAGCAGTGAATTTAATGACCAAGGACAGAGAACAGACAAAAAAAAAGTTTGATTCCACATTAACCTTCTACCATATGCAATTTGAAAACGCCAGTATTAATAAAATAGCAACTTGCTTCATTTTATCACTGAAAAGGAAACTGTAAATTCTAGTGTTTTTTTTCCCAATGAATACCTTCTCACGCAGCGTAAAAAAACCTACTCTCTTTTATATACCTTTCATTCACTGTATAACTCTGGGAACAAAAAATTAGTCTTTACAGAAGAACCATGGACATCTCTCCTCAGAAGTTCCTTAATGTTTAGTGGGGCTTATTTTGCTATAATTGTGTGTTTAGGGTTATAGCCTAGATCATTCTCATTAGATGCTTACACAAGCAACACTGAAAGCAAAATTGCCTTGGAAAAATGCAACAGATCTATTATGACTCCTCTTTAAAATACTGAATAATAATTTAAAGCTTCAACACTGTTTTAACAGGCTGGCATAGCTGGTAGTGTGCTACATTTCATGTCATTCCAGGCACTCTGCTTGATAATGCAAGTTGGATTCCAAAGGTGCTTTTGAACACAGGAAGGTAAACACAATATATCCAAGCACTGAGGGAATTTGGTTATATATATAGTTAGTAAATCCACTATGACTATGTACTTGAGTTCCAGCTGTGAGATAAAAAATGTTTTATACTTGTAATCTGCTGGAGAAGCAGTAAGAGATAAGCATTAGAAAGTTCTTGCTAAAATGCGAACATGAAAAACAATAGGTATGTGTGATGATACTCTTAGCCACGGGATGCTGGCTTCTTCTGAGAACAGCACTTCAAATTTACATCATATTACTTTGAGTACCAAGGTAAAGAAACACGCAGAGCTCTTCTGAACAAAGATTGCCAAGACAACCCTATGATAGGGTCACCATACGTCAGAAATGAGTTAGAGACACACAACATCAAATGGAGGTTTTAGAGCAAGTTATTTTGACATTAATTCATAAAAGACTTTTAAATGAAATCTCTTAATATTTATTTGCAAATTAGTTATACTGACGACCTAAAGATCCTTTAGTATTTAAACCTAAAGTACTGTGTCATTTACTGAAACCTCATTTTCCTCAAGAGATAATGTCACATTGAAAAGAATTCACTAATTATTACCACTCTTAAATTTTAAAATCTGGTGGAGGAACAGAAACTTCTTATAAAATTCTGAACAATGTAATTTGTTATAATCAGAAGGTCAATCAAACGAGATGCTTCTATATCTATAGAGCAAAGAGCTGGGATAGGTTAATTGCATTCTTCTTTTCTAAGAAGGTGTGAAAACCCCTACTTTAATACTACAATTATGAGACTAGCGTCATTGTGAATACTGGGCAAAGACCCAAGTGCTGTGTGCAGCCATGTCTAAGAGACAGATCTGGTGCAAATTGTCATAACACAGCCCATAGAAAAGGAATACCTGAAGATTATGTTGACTTCGAAAAAATTCAAGCTAGTAGTTAAAACTGGATTTTCCTCTATCTCAACATGCACAAAATTACCAACTGCAACAGCTAGAAGTTTATGATATAAAGTACTTTATGCTTCAGAGGCCCACATTTGTCAGACTACTTAATCACTGCAATAATTTGTATGAAAAGAACCCAGTTCTCAAGGCAAATACTTATTGTCATGCTTTAATATTTGGTGAATTATCAGTCTAATTATAATTGTATGAATAGAACTATGTGCACGCATAACCATTTATGGTTATCATGGAACTTCGTATATGACTAAGATGACACTTTGATACTACAAAAATCAGAAGTAAGGAGCTAATCAAAGAAGGAAGCATTCTTGGATTCTATTTTACATAATTTCTAGCACTGGGCATTGTACTTGTCAGAAAAGTATTTAACTGTGAATCGTCCAAAGATTATCAGATGATGACCAAGTATTTTAACTGTTATTAGAATACACAATACACAATAGCTTTAATCATCATCAGATTTCACAGTTATGCTGACTACCAAAACAAAGTTATTAGCTGTTACTGACAGGATTCCACAAATTATAACTGGACTTTATAACAAGCCAACATATTATGATGCCAGGCTCCTTCCTCTCCCTCCAGGTGACAGACAATTCACAGAAAGTATACTGTACCTCCAAAATTCAGCAGATGGACAACACTTCTGCATTCCTTCCCAGTTTTACCATGGAATCTACTGACAGTTTGGAGATGTTCAAGTGAACATCTTCAAAACAACCGCTGTAAAAAACCAAGCTTTCTTCAGCTCCAAGCTGAATAGGAAAGTTGAGGCATGTCTCATGCTTTGTTTCTGAACTACCTCTAAAGCTTCCAATTATGGAGATAAAATCTATACCCTCCTGTAGGGTGAGACATTGCGCTGAGCATGGAGAACAGAACTTCACAATTTGTTCATGGTGAAATTCATTACTGTAAAAGTGTTAGGCAATAATAATATTTTAACTGTTGTTATGTGCCTTCAAGTCAACCCTGACTTATAGCAACTCTATCATACAGTTTTCCTGGCAAGATTTATTAAGGGGAAGTTTGCCATAACCTTCCTCAAAGGCTCTAAGGTGTGACTTGTCTAAAGTCACCTAAGGTTTTTCCATGGCCGAGCAGGGATACAAATCCTGTTGTCCCAAACTCTAGATCCAACATGCTGGCACTGAACTATTATCATCTTTTGTTGTTATAATGGGTCCAGGCTACAGATACAGCATTTAAAGATGACAAAACTAATACAGAAATAAAGAAAAATAAGAGCAATGATTAAAAGCAATCCTTTTAAAAACACTACATGTGACATAAAGGCAGTTGCGCTAAAGAAGCTGCAAGAATCAAGGATCTCATGAATTAATGGAATATTTAACAATATTTCACTGAGAAAATTAAGCGTTGTTGTTGTTATTGACAGCCAGTATGGTGTAGTGGTCTGAGTGATGGGACTACAATCCCGGAGACCAGGATTTGATTCTCCACTTGGCCATGGAAACCCACTGGGTGACCTCTTGGGCACATCACGCACTGCCAGCCCCGGAAAACCCTGTGATAGATTCACCTTAGGGTTGCCTTAAGTCAGAAGCAACTTGAAGGTACACAATAACAACTAGCAGTAGTAGTAACAGTAGGAGGAAGAGGAGCAGTGGTAGTAGTTGTTACTGCTACCACTAATGCTGGTGCTGAGCACAGATTTGAATCCTGGGTAGATATATTATAGCTCACTAAGCAAGATCACCCAGTGATGTCTACTTACAACATATCTCACCAATGACTGGATTTTAAGATGGCTACCTTTACTTTTTATATAGCCAGCCTTCTTAGGTTATAGATATCCCTATCTGCAGCACCAACACATATAAGAAATCAAAACTATATTCTTTGCTCATCTGAACTTTTACTGCTGCTGTCCCTGACAGACCTTCATTCCACCCACATATGATTCATGCAAGACATGCTGTGATTAATTAAAACCACTTTAGTCTAATTTTGAAGTTTTTCTTAACTTTACCAGATTCCATTTTTCTTAAGAACCAAATATTACAGGCAGACTTAGTGCTGCTAAAAGGAGGACTGAAACTTCTCCTTCTCCTTCATTTTCTTTCCAGGAACTTGCACTGGGCCATAATGAAGATTGATGGCCCACTTTCAAGGGATTTGGAAAATGGATCTCAACCTACAAAATCCTGCAACTATGCATATACACAATTTACTTTTCTCTGTGCTAGGAGAAAAATACTCAGTTTTCAGTTATAGATTTAAATGTACTTCTGTTGTGAAATGGTCTACTACCTTGAGCTCCTTTAAAATAAATTTATTGCCTTTTAAAAAGTGCAATCCTGTGTTTGAAATTCACCTTTTTAAGCCAGCATTTACTGGGGGGAGGCGGACTGTGGTTTGCTTTGCTTTGTTTTTACTGCATTTACATTACTGACACATTACTGAAGGCATAGGGAGAAGAATCTGAGCATATTCAGTGGCTCAGAACAGTTGAGGTGGTGGCAATGGTAGCTATCAAGAATTTTTGTTTTGGCAGAAGGCTTGAAACTTCTGCTTGCTATCTGGGCCAAGCATGTGCAGTAAACAGCTGCACTGTCCTGGGCAGGCTGTTGCCACCCAACTTGTGATGCAACACTGGCATGTACCTTTAGCTGTTTTCCGTTTGATTGCATAGACAATAAAATCAAGTCATATCGTTGTGTAGTGAAACTGGATTCCCTAACCAGACTACATTTTTTGTGTGCATAATTAGTTCTCAGTTCTTATCATGCTAGCTAAACAACTAATTCTAAATATGTAAAACTTTTCTTTCAATAAAGATTTAGTGACTGCAGCCAAGATTTTAAATTCCATGTCAAAAGAAAGTAAAAGGTTCTCATTCTGAATTATAGTAATGGTCTCAGGAAACAAATTTCTCACTTTTCTTCCTTCAGAAAGTTTTGGTCCACTCCACATATTAGTCTGCTGATACAGGAAACACTCTGAGTACCAAAATTTGTTTTAGGAATTTAACATGGGCTTGAAAGACATAACCAGCTTGTTTATAATCCATGGCTATTGTGGCCATGCAATTTTTGTGTGGCACCATACAGAAAATTAAACCAGAGGTAGCTGTGTGTGACATTTTGCTTTTAACAAGCAATTCTTGGGAAACATGGTTTGTTCATTATCACTACCTAATCTTGGAGACATCTGACTATACCATTTCTGGGACTGCTGCTTAAATTTTAACCTTTCCCCTGGAGTATACACCACTAGAGATAGCAAAGTGATTTTAAATTCAGACACAAAATAAACCCAAAATCACAAAAACAGGTATTTTCCAGAGTTGTAACAAATAGGTTCTTTTTAATATGGTGGGATATGGAACGGTGTTCCTTAGCCACAGATGCCTGGGAGGATGGTAATATGGGATGGTAAAAATGGGATTCTGGCATCCATCTTGAATCTCATTTGGGGAGAAAGGTGGGCTATGGGATGGTAAAAATGGGATTCTGGTGGCCATCTTGAATCTCATTTGGGGAGTCCTGATCTTATTGTCTCTGCCAACAAAAAAGTAGAAGTAGTAAACTGATAAAACAAGAGCTAGTTTGTTTATGTGCCACTGCTATTAGCAAATTTTAGACATACATTATACAGTTACCTCTTACAGTCTAGGACGACAACAAATGTCAGGTGCTCATGGCAATGACAAATGAGGTCAGGACAAACAGAAGCCCTTCTCCAGCTGAAAACTGGGGAAGTAGAAGCATGATGGCTATCCCTGTGTCTGCTGGGTATTTGGAGCAACAGTTCTTAAGCAAGTCCCTATGCTTACACCATTCTTAGAGTCAATAAGGGGCAGTGGAATTACAGTGACTTTCACACCTCTAAGCCAAGGGTTGGACATCAATCCCATTGGAAGTCATAGACACAAACCCCTATCATCCTTTCTCTGCTCAGAGCTGACGAGGGACAGTGGAGGCAAATGGGTTTTCTCCACTTTCATCAGTCAGTTAAGGCTCCAGCCCCATCTTTAGCAGTGGACAAGCATGTGCGTCTGTGCTTGCTTTATTGATTGATTGATTGGTTTTTCCCAGTTTGGGATTCAAAGTGGCTTGCAACAAATGAAAAAAACACAGTTAAAAATTCACAAAATACGAAAGTTAAAAATAGATTAAATTAAAACCAGATTAAAACACACCGTTAAGAACACACATAGAAAGACAGACAGACAGACAGACAGACAGACACACACACACATCGGCACAACAATTAGGAAAACCCAGTACATTGTCTAGGTGGGAAGGGCCTTATACAATCAATCACCAAATACCTCTCAAAACAGAAAAGTCTTTACTTCTCTGCAAAAAAGAAGATAGGGAGGGTGCAAGTGTGGGAAAGAGTTCTATAGCCTGGGGGCAGCCAATGAGATGGTCCTCTACTATGCCCCCATAAGATGTACCAGTGAAGGTGGCAAGACAGAAAGAAGCCCCCCAAGATCTCAAAGTATGTGCAGGTTTGTAAGGACGAATTCACTCCTTTAAATAACCTGCACCTGAGCTCTACAGGGCTTTATAGGTTTAAGCCAGCACTGTGTCCCCTGTGTGAGACTTCTCTAACTCAAAATCAGAAAATAATCCTTTGTTGCCACTCCAAACAGAAGTAAAATAGAGGTAAAACAAACACATCTGGGGTGTCACGGGTCAGGACTCAGCTTCTCCAAGTGAACAGCAGTCTTGAAGGAAGACAGGCAGGCACAAGCCCACCAGGAGCTAGTCAGGCTCAGATGAGAGCCGTCTGGCTCCAGTCTTCTTCAGGAAGGCAGAGGGTGGCAGCTCAATGCTAGAAATAACTCGTGTATTTACCAGCTTTTGCCTTGTGTACTCTAGATTCCTTGGCCGTTGCCTGCCTGGATTTTCTCACCTCGTACTGTCTGACCATGTTGTCCACCGGATTCCTGGACGTTTGGACTGATTCTTGACTACATTTCTGTTCCACTCTGAAAAGGCAAGCTTTACTGATTATGAATAGCCTCCTGCAAGCCTAGCACTCTGTGCCGGGTGACAAACAGCCAATGCCTACAACATGAAGATGGGAAAGGTAGAGCTCATACGTTCCTTTTCTGGCCTCACCAAAACTTGGCTGACCTCGTGTCACAGAAAGAGGGTCAAGCAAAATAATGAAACCATGATTACAGAAAATGCTACAACTTTGCACCCAACTACCTATAAGAGTGACACTGAATTAAAACACAGATATGTACAACTGAGAAATAGATTATATCTCAGTAAAGAATAGCAATCTAATAATTTTTCAACTGTGCCTTTAAATTCCAGACAGAATGGTAACTGAAACAGCATGAACCATAAAACAAACACAATGTGCTACAGGCTTCTTACAAACAAAACTGAAGGGTTCTTTTGGGGGGGGGGGAATAACTGCTTGTAGACAACTTTATTCACACCACATCCAACTAGACTATAGGAATGAGATACATCTGAAATATTCTGTCCTCAACTAATGACAGAGGGAACATGATTGCTTTCAAAATCTTTAATTTTGTGTAGCTCAGGAGGGAGCAATTATGAAGCTATCTATGAACACTTCAAGATAACTGCAGACCAATATGGATTCTGATCCATTTGATGATTCCAGTAATATTTCCAGTTTCAAGTATTATATACATAATTTCAGGCACTGAAATTTTTAACCACAAGTAAAGCAAGAGACCATTAGACTGAATCATTTTTCCCATTCCTGCCTTGTGGGTTAGTTCCCTATCCACATGAGAGTAAGTTGTGGTACAATAAAATAAAGCAACTATCTGTGCTCAGAATCATATACAACTCAAGGAAAACTAATGATTAAACATTCAGAAGAGCTGTAAAAACAAAGACAACTCGCCACTATTAAAAGATCAATTCTGGAGCTATATGTTACAGATTAAATTGTAAAATGTTTCCCATTACTGTTAAAGAAGGAATTATTTCACATAACTATGGTCTAGCCCCAAATGATATAGCTCTTCCAGAGCTGTTGTCTACAACGTTATCTGTCTGTGCGTCCATCTGTCCATCCCATTTCTCTGAAGCTCACCAAAGGCTGTGTATGAAAACACAGAGAGAGAGAGAGGGAGAGAGAAGAACAGGGACAGCATAAAACAAATATATATCAACAGATAAAGCACCTTAAAACACCAACTTTGTGTGTTTTGGGCTTCTTCCTGATCATGGATTGAAGAGGGACCAATCACTGCTCCAGAATGATTGCTTTTTAATTTGGGGGTAACACAGAAATAAAACACTTTTCTGCATTTTCAACAAGGGCTCCTCCGCAACCAGGGATGTCTTCAAAAGGGTTGTTGTTCATATTCAAAGAGGGAGCCTACTCAGACACTAAGCTGCTTAGAGATGTAATGGTTAAACTGGTTACCATGATTTAAGCTCTTCAAAAACTACTAGCAGATTTTGCTGAAATGATGTGGCCAAGGCACTATGCTACATTCTGCAAAAACTGACACTTCTAGAAGAAGGATATACCAATGTTGAGCACACAGGAACCGTATAAGCATGATGTAACAAAGATATAAATGTTGCTGGATCAAACAGACTCAAAAACAGTTTTAGTTGACACGCTAAATACTATATTAACTCACTGACACCATTGATCTCTCATGATAGACCATGGATAAAGTGTATTTTTATTATTATATTATTATATTTATTTATAGCCTGCCTTTCTCTCAAAATTAAGACTCAGGGCAACTCAAGTGTAGGATCAAGAAATACCCTAAAGGTACAAAGCTAACCTTTCAGGAGAAGCTCAACATCTTCCAGAACAGACTGAATTCCAATCCCCAAACCAGAGCCAACAGCATCTCTATCAACCTGACCCAATTGTATCTCTATCTTCTCTGTTTTTAATTTAAGTTTGTTCTTCTTCATTCAGACCACTGCATGTTCTCACCTCTGGGCACCTGATATTCAACATTCCACAGCATCTCAAGACTGAAAGTTTTGGCATTGTAACCCATCAGTCATCAAAAACAAGTTCATCTGCATGCTAAACTAAAACTAAACATCTTTCATATTGTACGAAACATAAATAGAGTGATTCTCTAAATGAAAGAACCCAGAGGTTTGATCCAGCTACTGTTTATGATATTTACTGCCACAAAGAAGGCATTTTTTAAAAAAAAAATTAAAAAAAACCCTGTACTTATAAAGACACTTCTGAAGATCAAGTATGATGCAACTGAAGCATACTCAATGAAAGGAAATGAAAACATATTTTCAGGTTACAGTTCACACTCACTGTGAGCTTGATTAGTGCTGTATTAATATTATCAACACATTGAGTGTATTAGTAATGGACTCAGTGTATTTTTAGGAATAAATCATGAAGAATTATAGCAATTGTACTTTACATTCTTTCATCTGGCAAGGAGTATTGCTTTCCTGCCTTAGCTAAGAAGGCAAATTACCAGACATGCTAAAGAACGCAACAGTCTAGCCAAACACAGAGAAACCAACTTTAAATATTGCAAAGTTTCCAGGCTTTTCCCCCCTTGCTTGCCAAAACTTTCAAGAAGGTAATGGTACCCCCAAACTCTAGATATTATTCTTCTAACATGCTGATTTCTTCCTAATCAGATTACAGATTAAAATTGACATGAGAACACTAGCCTTGGTAGCACACAAGGTTGACTGATCAGTCTTGGAGGGGAGGGGAGCCCAAACATTCAGGAAGAAATCTCTAAGGTCTATCTGTCCAGTGATTATATGATGTTTTAACATCTATGCATTTCTTCTCCCATAAGTCTTAGTGTGTTCTGCCTGTAATCAATAAATAACAGAGAATCTCCCAAATAGGTATCTTCTGGGGGTGGGTGTCCCAGGCTAGTCTATTAATGTATTTAATTTTTTATTTTGTATCTCACATAGGTTTCCAAAACTATGCGTTATCATCTTCCCTTTTTCTACATTTCTTTCCCCCTTATCATTTTTTTAAAATATTTTTTATAAGTCCTTTTGTGGCCCAATGGCTTTGGCATAACATGTCAGAATTTCAACAAAATAAAATATGATTTCAAAATTTTTGTTGTGGTGTCCTAGCTGTGAAATGCTCTTCTCAGAAAGGCTCATCTATGCCATTTCTAGTGTTTTTCTGGTTCCAAGTAAAGACACTTAACTGACATTTCTTTTTACTGAGATAATGCTGATACTGTCATGTTTCAATAACTAATTATTATTTATATTTAATGCTTTAAATAATACAGTGATCTGAAAGTTTCTGGGCAAAAAAAAGTTTACAAAACATAAGAAGAATGAAAAAAGAATAAGCACCATAGCAGGGAAAGAAGTAATACTGTACAGCTTGAGGAAATCTATGGAAGATACAAAATTAAAAATTAAATGCTATTTTCTGTTGAAAAAGTAGTTTATTGATTTGTTTTTAGAAAAAGGAGACTAAGCAGATCAGTCTAAAGACAAGTTCTCGACCATCTATTCCGTTCTCTAAAACAAGCTACTGGAATTCTGTCAGATATTATGATGATCCAACGGCTCTCTGTTTAGAATGACAATTATCTCAAGACAACCGAGTTACAAAAACATAAAATGAAAGAGTGTAAAACAAATTTTGTATATTATTGCACAAAATAGTTGCCTCTTTATAGAGATAAACGCTATCAAGTTCGGATGAGTGGGTGCATGATTTTGTCTTTTTCATTTTCAGACAAGTACTGTTTTTCCATTTGGATGGTACCCAAAAAGGAATCCACTTATCCCATTATGCCCCCTGTGAACTACTATTCTGAAAATTTTAGACAGTGGAAAGATGACCAATAAGAAAAAAGTTGTACAGAAGCACCAACCAATGTGGAATTGTTTAAAAATATTATCAACTAAGAACATCCCCCAGAACACTACTAAATACAATTCTTACAAAATGGAAAAAAAAGTGGCTCAACCCACAGCTCTGCCTAGAGAAGGGTGTCCATCAAAACTCAGTAACCAGGTCACTTCAACTTCCAGCAGGCTAGCATGTAGATACTCCCAGCTGCAGCTCTATAGTGAGGAGGGCTTTCACAGCAAAAGGGTCAGCCAAAGGAATCTCTGGCGGAAAAAACTCCCCTGGATTAAAAAGAAGCAGGGGATCCAGCAGATCAGGGTCCAGAATTTCCATTACTTGCATTTACTTTTAAGTAAATGCATTATGAGTGGGAAGGACTGAGGGAGTGAAATCTTTTGCCCTTAACCATGAGATACAGCTGCTTAGAACTGGGGATCTGATGGCTCCATACTGGCAACCTGCTTTTTTAAATAAAATTCTTAAATAAACCTTTGGGGTTACAAAACTGAAGAATTCTTCTGACTAAAATGGAGTCTCTCCAGCCACCTTATGTCTGCATTCAAGGGCCGAGGAAGTGTGTTCATCCCACAAGAGTGGGATAAACAAATTAGAAAATTGAGGTTGATGTGTTCAGAAGAGAATAATTAAGGATCTAAGTGCATATATTTTGTGGACAGACTGAATCTTATCTTATTTGTAAGACTGAATTGGATTTTAAAAAGAAGAAATTATAGTGTGAGAAAGTACAGACATTATCTATTTTATGATGCGTAGACTGACTTGCTGGCAGCTTTTGGGCTAGATGAGGAAAGTGACTTGTTAACTCTGAAACTACTAGACTGAATAAAAGGTAGAACTTTCCCAGCAACTTTATCAGGAGTTTTTACAAAGTATAATGGAGAAGCAGCATTCTTTGAGTGAAGTGGAGCTCCTAAATTTGAAGAGGAACATGACAGAGGCCCTGGGGAATGACATCATTGAGATCAAGGAAGAACTGTGGCAAGAGGCAAGACTAGGCAGGGGGGATACAGAAGTTAGCAATATGAAAGTGTAGGAGGCTGAAAATCATATGGAGAGACAAAATCAAACTGAGCCAGCTACAGAACTGAGGGACAAGAATGGCCAAGAAGTTCTCATTTGTAAAATGGGGATTATAGCCTGAAGGAGGGGGAAGAACAATGAGGCTTATCTGAAACTGATCTGTAATCAAACTATATTGATGGTTGAATGGAACCAAACTGATTTAGCCTGTATGACTGATGGGGGTTATGAGAAAGATGAAAAAGGTGTTCCGTTTCAGGACAATTTTCCTAAAATACCAACTGGAAAGGAACTGGAAATATTAGTAAAGGGTAAGGAAAGGAAACTGAGAAGGTGAAGTGGGGAGAAGTTCATGGACAAGATGGTAACAAGGGAAGAGAGGAGTTAAATTCAAAATGAAATAGATTTTGTTTAAACTAGGTGATTAAGGGAAACTGAATTTGGTTAATAAATGGTATAAAATATTTTACAATATAAAATGGTATAGAACATTTGGATTTAATGATGTTTTATATCATGTAAATATTATGTAATCAAATAAGCAGGTAGCATTTAGTATGAAGAACAGAAACACAATGCCATTTATCACATAAACATAAAATGTAATGGAATGTAATAGAAAATAATATTGATATACCATGCTAGATATGTTAAACTTTGGTAGAAGAAAGTTCATTTTAGTTTTTTTGGCAAGCATGAATTAGGAGATGGGAAGAAGAGAATTATTGGATATTATCTTTGAGAGGCTTGATTCAATGTAATTGTTATATTCTTTCTAAAGGAAGACTGGAAGTCAACCCTTTTTCTTTTTTTCCTCTCTCTTTCTTTACTTTTTAATTCCTAATTCTTATCTCATGTTTTTTTCATGTTGGTTTTTCTTTTCTCTTGTGTATTCAAAAAATTTTTGTGTTTTTAGAAATTATTAATAAAGATATCTTAAGAGTAAAAAATATATATTAACGGTAAATATATATGATTTTATACTTTTTAAAAAACCTCAGTGATTAGGTAAGGACAGCATTAGTTTGAAGCAAACGGCAACTGGTTACTGAAGAACAAGGAAAGATGAGATGAAGCTGAGATGGGAGAAGCCTTCTATGGGATAGATATCATCTGGAGATTCTACAAAGTAAGGCTTTATGGAAGAATGGCAAGAAAACCACTGCTGAAACAAGAATATGTCAAGCCCATTTGAGGTTTGCAAAAATATACATGTGCGCAACACAGTAAACATGTGGGAAAAGTTTCTTTGGACTAATGAGAGCAAAACTGAATTTTTTGGCCTTCCCACCAAGTTGTTATGAGTCGTGTAAAGCCAACAATACTCACTGCACTGAAAACACAATCTCTATAGTGAAGCAAGATGGTAGCAGCATGATGCTGTGGTTTGTAGCATTATTCACACACACACACACCACTTTGTTGAATCTCGTCAGGACTGCAGGAAAACCTGTTGCAGTCTCTAATAGACCTTCTGGGACTGGGCTGGAGGTCCATATTTTGGCAGTGACCATAAATATACAGCCAAAGTAACACTAGAGCAGTTTTTTTTAAATGAACGCTAATGTCTTTAAAATGAACCCTAATGCACGAGTCAAAGTTCAGATCTCTGGATATGGTAGAGATAGAAAGGTTGGCTTTTTCACTTAAAAATAAACCAATCTAGAATTTTGAAAGAGAATGGCAAGAAGTTCTGAACTGGATAAAGGAATGAGGGAAAGAATAAGAAAGAATGTTGGAAAAATGGTAATAAAAATTGAAGATGTTATAGAATAAGTATAAGCTGAATGTAATAAGGTTAAAAGTAATAATGTGTTAATCTTAGAACAGAAAAAATGTATAAATGGGATGTAAACACAAATTCAACTGGAAAATGATGCTCGGAAGCGGGGAGGGTTTTTTTTTTATTTTGAGTAAAACTTTAATAAAAATATATACAAAAAACCCCCACCAAAGTTCAGATCTCTATCCAACTGAAAATCTGTGATAAGACTTGAAAGTTCCTGTTCACCCATAATCCAAATCCAGCCTGCCAGACCTGGGGCTGACATTCACTCAAGAAGACTTTCAGTTGTAATTGTGGCTTTTACCAAGTAGTGACTCTGGGGCTGAATACATAAGTGACCAGCAAGGTCCAACTGGTTTTCCTTAATTCTTGTACCACGCTAATAGTATTTTGCATCTCCACAATGGTATTTCCGCAATCAGAGAGACACCCAAGAAAGAGGCGACTGTACATGTGCAGCATAGCTTTCATTGCTGCCTTCTGAGCACCAGCCTTCTTCTACTACATCACATGATTCTTTCAAACCCTCCAAGTAATACGGTGCTATTTTGAAAAACGTAAGAAAAGTTCACTGCGCGGGCAAAATTGCCGATATACAAATAACAAGAGTTTACCAGGTTACATCTGCATCTAGGACTCTTACTTAGAAAGGCTGGGGGAAATCCTTAGAGATGTTAGACAGTCACTGCCAGTCAAAGAAGACAACACCAGACAAGACAGAATAAGGCTCTAAGTCATTATAATATATCTGATTTGGATCTCTTTCTTTCCAAGATTTCTGTGGGTACAGTTACCTATAATTTTGTTTGTTTTCAAAGGTCATTTTCACACTATTGTTTTAAAAGGTCATTTGTACACTGGAACATAAGTGGCAAACAGGGGTCCCTTGCCCCCTTTACATTTTCCTCCCTGGTGCCATCTCTGTTTTTTTGCCACCAAAAATAATTGGCTTGTCAGCACAGGCCACGGTGCTTTTTTTTCTTGGGTGCGTGTGTGTGTGTGTTACCAGTGCATAAGATCCCTTTTGCAAGCATCTCAATTCAGGAATTAAAGTGGGTTTATTCAGAAAATATATAGTGGGTGTGGTTACCCGAAGTTAGTCATGAATCCCCATCCTCCCTTTTTATTGGTAGTAATGGTGGAAGGAAGGACTGTACACCAAGGACAAAACTTTGGTTGAGGTTTGTCACAATCTCCCCAATTGTTTCTTTAAAAAATCATTTGTACTCTGGTGTCTCAGCAGTACAGCAGAAAAGGGATCCACTGAAATTTCCTTGATCCTTCTTTTAAAAAAAATCTGTTCCACTCTTGTCTCTATGGCAGTACAGCAGCAAGGGAACCTACTGGTGTATGTTGAAGGAAAGTCATACTAGCATAATCCCAGCAGGATTTTTTTCTTAAAAGGCAGGAAATCTAGGGTGGGGAAAAGTGGCATCAGACTTCTGGGAAATAGCCAATGAAAATATGGTGTGGGGAAATATGTATGTTACAAAGTTACTTTGTGATTATACAAAATTGCCTCAGTGCAAGAAAGCTAAAGTGAGATTGCCACACCAAAACCAAAACTGTAGTGTGAAATCAACATTACATCCCTAATAACATAGTGATGGTGTAAACCCCACTTCTCTAGTGAGACAAGGGACTAGTGTGAAAAAACTAGGGATAGTATTTTCTGTACAGAAAAACAGTACTTTCTGCAAGGAAAATAACATTTCAACGCATAAATATTAATTCCTGCACAGAGAATGTTGTTTTCTGTTCAATCAATCATTTATAAATTTTATGCAGAATAAATCCCCAATTACAGCATTTCTTGTGCATAAAACAGCATTTTCTTTGCAGGATTTAATATTTCTGCTTTTAAATATTATTTTCCATGAAGAAAGAGCTATTTCCTGCAGAGAAAATGATGATTTCCGCATGAAAAAAACCATTTGAGATTTTTTTCTGCAGAATAAGTCTCAAATTGCAAGTAGCCTTCAAGAACTGTGTGGTTTTCAAAGACTTTCTCATAGCAGGAAGAAAACTGCTTCCATTACACATTGCTACCCTCTGAGAGGAAACTTTATGAAAATAACTGAAGACAGTCTAATTTCACTAGTACTGGAGATTAACATGATTCTCAGTTGACAAATGTTAATGCAAAATTAACCTATGTTTACATTACTAACAAATTAAAATAAAATTGTAGGTAACAAATTTGAAAAGAACAATGTTTTATTCTTCAAATGGCAAAGATAAGATATTTTTGGGGTTTTTTGCAATTAATGGACCATTAATGATGCATTTCCTACTTCACAAAAAACACTGCTTCCCCAAATCACTGCTTTCTTGCAAAAACAAAATAGGATGCTGATCAACTATACACTCAAATAATAATATGACCTTTATTCTCAAACAATGTTAATAGCAACATAATCTAAAACTCATTTTTACCTGGTGGATTCTTGGCAGGATCATTGTGGCTTGGACTTCCTGATTGTCCAGAATCTACAAAGAAAAGAAATTGAAGAAATATGTTACCAATCTGATTTGCTGTTAGTACAACACAAGGATTAAGAGTCTTTTTACATTTGAATATTCCGCAAAATATCCATTTTGAAAAGCTTATTCTTGTGATTATCAGTTCTGCTGACATGCTTTGTTAACGGTGTTGCAGAATAGGTCCATATGAATATTTCATTAAATACTTTCAAAGAATTAAATTGTAATGTGCTTGGAGAGAAAAGAAACAAAAATATTCCAGAGAGTAAAGAATTACAGTCAGTTTAGAATTTTAAAATCATTTACTCAAATGATTTTTACAGTTGTGAACTATTCATCCTGCACATTTAAATATTTTAATTGGGGTCTTCGATATTCATCATCATATTTACTGTAAACAGTTTTTCATTTTAGAGCCAATTTGGAAAAAAAAATAGCAAATATTAAAAACAGGCCACACCAAATGTATAAAAAAAGAATCTTTTTTCATTTTCATCTACAAAAATGCTGTTGCTTGACAATGACTAACTAAATAATTAGTTCACCCTCCCAAAGCCTCTCTAAAATGTTTAGTTAATAATTCAAATGGTTACAATCCCAGCTGAACCTAAATTAGATATATATGAAAAGTTATTTATTTTGTGGCTTGTGTATTGCAATGAGTGTAACTTTTACAGAAGGACGGATAAGAAATATTAACAAATACAGAGAATTTGAAAAAAATATAATTTCAAATAAAACTGAATGTATATACCTCAAAATATTTAGTATAATCAAAAATTATATTACTCAGAAGTTCCACTGAATTCAAAAGAAGTAACTCCAAAGTAAGCCCACACAGAATTGGATGTCAGTGCCAGTATCTACATATCTAAGAAAATGTCAATTCCGCTAAGTTTAATGGTTCTTAATTCTGCATAAGAGGATTGTAACATTAACTTATCTAAAATAATGTTATCTGATGGAATTACCATTATTTATGTGTGTGTAAACTGACCTCATGTATAAAGCTGAGGGTAGGTTTTGGGGCCAAAATTAGGGATTTTGATATGACTTGTAGATAAGTCAAGGGTCGTATTATGCAGGGGAGAATTCCAGCACCACCCAGGACCAGCCACTCCTAGCCACTGTCACCACAACCATCTTCCTCCCAGGCATTCAAAAGGCCTTGCACCACTCTACTCAGAGAAGGGGATGGCTCCTTCTTTAATACAATTAAGGTAGAGTATTGACTCTTCTAAAAAAATGGAACCATCCCCTTCTATGAGTAGAGTGGTGAAAGATGAGAGATTAGCCTACCCAGGAAAACCTAAAAGAATCACCAACCCCCTCTACTCTCTCAGCACCCCTTTGAGGGGAAGCAGCAAAGAACCAATGCAACCACTGCCATTTTCCTGCCCAAGCATTTAAAAAGCATACAAGTAGGGCAATGGTGGAAAGAGTACAGGGGGTCAGAACTTCTTTTAGTTTCTCCTGGGATGGACTAAGCTCTTGCCTTTCACTACTCTACTCAGATAAGGGGATGGTTCTTTTTTTGATGGGAGTTAACGTACAGTACTTATATTGACTTGCAGATAAGTCAATCAAGTTTTTTTAGGTCAATTTTTTGCTTAAAATTTCTAGGCTTATACTGAGTATATACTTTACAATAAAACATCAGCTGTAAAAGCACTTTCAGGAGCTATGTTAGGATTGTCAAAGCTTTCACAGCAATGCCATGAACAAAATGCACTTGTCCACCAGCCATCTCTAAAGCCTCACCAACCCCGATCTAAAGCTTTTGAGGGGAAAACCACCTATATTTCCATCATTCTCTCTTTAAAGTGACATCCCCCCATAAATTATGCAAGCTACCTTCACCTTCATATCTTAGGAATTTATACTTTACAGCAGTAAATTACAATAGGATCATAAAGCATTTTCAAATAAATATAAATTATATTGTAGAAGCTCAACAATTTTTAATGATGACAATGTCATTAAGTAACAATCGCTACTGTGAATCTTCATAGGTCTTTCCTGTTTAAAATGGTCCTGGATCTTTGATTATAAGGAGTATCTCTGACAAACTGAACTATACATAGGGACAAATTAATCTACACATAACAAATTAAACTACTTATAAGAATTTTATGTAGAAGAATGTGACACAAATGAATTTATTACACTAGAATATTCTGCATTTTAAGATGATTTACAGGAAATGAGTAATATATAGCAATTTTTCATTACTATATATCACTGTTTTGATATTTTTAATCAATTGCTGTAGTAACAGAAAGACTTCAAGAAAGTGTAAAATACTTTAAGATATGGAACTACTTTGCAAAGGGACACTAGGAAATGATGTATATTTCTATCAACATCAACTCCATATGTTTTCTTTGTTAAATTTTAACAAAAAATCTATACTATTATATATTTCAATTAACTCATCTTTTAACAAGATCAAACAGGATCTCTCACTAGATATTATATTAAGCAAAACATTAACATCTGTGCAGCAGCATACCTATTTATAAATCTAAAGAAAATAAATGACAGATGAAGCTGTACCCTCTCTGAACAACCAGGGAAAAAACATTGGAAAGCAGAATAAAATCAAGCATCAACATTTTTAATGTGTTCATGGCTGACATTTATCACTAGTTATTCCTCTCCTAATTATAATTAACTTTCAGCTTTTACCTGTTAGACTCACAAATCTCCCAGAAACCTAGAACACTTTTCCATCACTTTTCTTCAATTAAGCTTATATAAGGCTAATTTAATACTTCAGCTACAGGAATGTTGTACGGAACGTGTTCTGTCCTTGGTTACTCAGAAGTAAGACTACTAAACATGATAAAACTTATTCCCAAGTATGAGCACAGGATTAAAGCATTGCCATCCTGACCCATATGAAGTAAATTTTTGGCAATGGTTTACAGCAGTTGTCCTAATTGTCCTGTTCATTTTCATTTGCAAAATTATATAAAAATTTATGTCCTGTCCTGAAACGTACAGAAATGTTATGTCTTCTTTTTCACTGGCGACTGCCTATGTCTCACCAACTTCTGGAAATTTCAGCTGTAAGTCCTATACAGGTTACCTTCTTGCATAGCTGATGCTAGCTAATATTTGCAAGTTACATTTATTTTGTCCCAGGTATTTTTTAACTACAATAAACCACATTTGTGTGAGCCACAAAGACCATGAAGAAGAAAGGGGATTTCAGACATTATCTATCATATTTTCATCTGCAGCTATGAAACTACCTGTGGTAAGTCTATGATGTAATTACTGAAAAACATCTGAATACACTTGTGCCACTTTATTATGCTACTTGGAACCTCAAAAGAGTAATTCCAGCATTACCTAATTCTGCCATCTGCAAGGTAGTGTTTGTGAGTGTCACTGAGATGCTGGGAGATTTTAGCAAAAGCCTGCAAAATGTCTTGCACCTTCTCAATGCTTGTGTACAGCTTCTAAAAGATTTTCCAGCAGCTCTACAACTGGGGAGGTAGGGAAAGGTTACAATACTTGTCAGTACTTTTCTACACATTCCTTTATTTACAGTATATAGGCAGAAATGGACTATGTCTTGTTCTCTGTTCATATGGTATGCTAGGAAGGACAAACAGTCAACCCAAGGAACGGAGCCAAGGGTGGGTAAGCTCCACATGGGGCAAAGCAGTAGTGGCATGGCTTTCTAAAAACTCATCATTCTTGGCAGCCAAGGATGAAGGAATCTACAAGGACAGAGACTGATTTCCAGCTTGGGTTGGAAGGCTAAAATGAAAATGTGGTATCGCATGTAGGAACAAAGGCAGGACATGCTACTGCTCTAGCTGCTGTTTTGAATCCCCTAATGGGACTATCTGTAAGTGATCCATCTAACTTTTAACACTCATCTGGGAATGAAACACAGCACAAAGACCACATCATCTACCCAAAAGTTTGGTCTTGGTTCCTGACAAGTGAGTTATTTCAGCCAAGCTTTACCAAAGTAAATACCAAAATAGGATCATCCATTAGGAACTAGCACAGAAGTTTTAATAGTTTCAGAGCTGAAAAGGAGTTACCTAAAGGAGGTGGATCGCAACTTCTCAGACTGCACAACAGAAGGGGCTATCATCTTGTGATACCACCTTCCTAAAAAGCTGCCAGAGTGCAATAGAAAACTTTGGGCACAGGACACCAGCGCAATGCTGATCTTACTTTGACCCACCAGTTTCTCTTGTACCCCCTCCCCCAGTAGGTACAGATTCAGATATTAAGCAGAACCTTCTGAGCTGGCCAAGCTTGGCCTCATCCCATTCTCCATTTTCCTTCCATGCTGGGACCCTAGTTGGCTAGTTTAGAAGAGAAAGGGGGCACAAAACAACAGTTGCCCCTTTCAGGTTAATTTCTCACAATTCTTATTTTGCAGTGAGTATATGGTCACCCTCCTGCGTGGAGATCCTTAGTGAACATGTCATATCCTGTGAACAGTGCCTCCATTCTCATCATTATACTGAATAGTTTCAGTGCTTGCATGTACTGTTGGCTGCTTAGACTACTTATCGAAACACACATTCAGCTTTTAAGCTATTCTCCATTTCATTTTTTTCTCCTATCTCTGGGAGAAATTGTTATGCGTTCAAACCAAGCAACCAAACCAACCAAACCCTTCTGAATGCCAGATGAGTGCCTTCCCAAGGCAACTTCCAGTCCATCTGAGTGTGCATGGGGGGTGAGGGTCATGACTGCTGATTGGGAAAGTAATCCTATATAAGCTAAATCAGAAGTAAGCTTGCCTAGAAAGGAAGTCAACACCTTTGAGTTTGCTTTTCATCTACCTTCAAAATCAGCATGTTCTTCTGGATCACAGCAATCCTTTCTACTGCTGCCCTTTCCCTTGTCTAACGAAGTCTACCTCTCTCTAGTTTTAAGTATTTTTCTCACTGTTCTTCTCTGCCCAGGTTTCTAAAAAAGTACTGCTCTGCTTGCCTCTTTTACCCATCATTTCCTTACACTTTCAATTTTACTTACATATTTATTTTACACAGAATACCTGCCAAACTGCTATCACATTAAATAATACATTGAGGTCTGCACACTACAAAACAAAAACCATAAATCCAGTATATGCCAAGGTGTGACAGTATGGATCCAAGTCATAGAGTCTTAAGGATCTCCCTGATTATTAAGAGGGACTACCCACAAACTACAGTAAAATCATAGATCAGAGCTTCTGAAAACATGTTCAATTATTTGTGTTTTACTGGCATTCAACTGAAAAGTAGGTCTATGCTTCTGTGCTACAGCTACAATAGCAAGCAGTGGATATGTGATTTTTATTGTGCAGCATATAGATCCTCATGTAAACCTCAATCTGATTGCAGTTTGGGTGCTATCCCATCTAAAAAGCATGCACATTTACAAATATATGTTTTATTTTCTAGGTACAACTTCTTTGTGTTTCCCATGGTTCCAACAGCAGCCATTTTCACAGCACCTTCTCAAAATTGTGGGATGCTAATGTAATTCAGTGTAAATCAAAGGAAATAAGCTTTTATATTTTAATATCAATTACTAAGAAACATTTTGGTCATTCTCTTTTCCCAGGTTTCAGGAAAATTTTTACACCAGCACCTTTCTCATACTTCTACCAACTTACTCATTGTCATACTGTTAATGTTCCTGTAGAATGTTTTTCATTTAAGTATATAACAGTGGTAATTAAATCAACATTACGTAATGTGTTTTGGATTGGTAATCTCATCTAAATTAATTTACTGACTCAGCCTTTGCTTATTTTTTAACTGCCCTACTTATGAAGCAGAGCAATGGGAGTAAATTCAGTTTTGGAATATATTAAAGGAATTAGTAGACCTATAAAAGCTTATTAGAATGTGTAGCTCACTAGGCAAACTTTTCAGTCTTGTATTCTATGTATGAGTTCTTTAAATTTTTAATTCTTGCTGCTTAATTCAAATATTTTCTATGCCACTGATAACAACCACATGTTATATTCCTGGAAAATGAACAACTTTTCCCAGCTGTTTTAATGAGATACATTTTTGCTATGCAAAGTTTTGTTTTTAAGTTGAAGAGATTTATATGTCGTTCAAGGATCAGAAATAAGCTTCCCATCTCTCATAATACTGGATGAACTTCTCTTTGACATGAGTTTAAGAAGAGATTTACATAGGTCTCCTGCCACATGTGGATGGAGATGAAAGAATGAAGTTTCTTTCCAAAACTTGCTGGACTCCATAGGAAAAAGAGGGATTGATGTTAATCTTACCCATCTGGGAAATATTGTATACTTCAACTAATTTATGGACTTTTGTTCAGGAATATAACACAAAAAAGAAATTTGTGATTTTTTTTTTTAAAAAAATGAGAGCTGGAAAGCTATCATGCTGAAAGATAATCAGGAAAAAAGACACAAAAGGCATGAAACACAAAGATTATTGCAAACATCATTTTTTCAGGTCCAGTGTAGGAGATAGGGCATTTTGCTTCATGGAATAGCCATTTTTACCTTTCTGCTTATCACACTGAACAAGAAGATCAAAACCAAGTCAAGAGATGTTATTCTGTTTGCACAACAGCTTGCAAAAAAAGTATGTACAGTCTCATGTGAAAACAGAAAGACTGCAGCACCATGTACGCTTTCTTTCAAGCAGTAAAGCACAAATAACTGAACAGGACTACCAGTTTTTTTCTCCTTATTTCCACAGTTTTTTGGATCCACCCCAAAAGGATTCTGATATATTTGTACATCCAATCTAACAGTGTAACTGGACTTCTAATTATATGGTAGCCCTCATGCCACACCACAAGCTTTTCTGGAGAATCCTCTAAAACCCCAACAAGGGCCTACCAAGGGACACAGGGGACATAGAAAATTGTATTATGGGGGTGTGGACATTTGCTCCTGCTCTACAAGCTTCATGCTGCCTCTGGATCCAAACTGCTCTTTCCAACCAGCTACACCATCAATCAAAACCTATACATGTAAAATACAGTTCTAAATATTCACAATTGTGTCTTTCTCAGGATTATCATGAAATATTTTCATCTTACCTAAAAAATGCTAGTTTACTATAACCAAAGCAATACTCCGTGTGCATTTTATACCTATATTTTAGGGCCCAAGCTATGTACATGTTTGACTATAAAACATTTATGGGGTAGTGGTGAATTCTTCATGCCAAAAAGAGAACACAAGAACAGATGGCAGAACAGTACCAGCTTGAAGATCCAGTGTTTTAAGAGATTTCCCTCAGTCCAGCTCACTTCCAATACGAGAGGTAGGAAGATGGAAAAGAGTAGAAGCAGGGCAAGATAAAATGAAGAAGAAGGCGGATTGTGTTCCTCTTTCCTGTACAAAGCTTTTAGTGCTAAAACCTCACTTGACAACCCAGTAGGCACATTTTATCAAACTTGTATGTGTCTTTCTTGGTCCTTATATCTACAAAAGCATATGCCACAATATCCTTTACATTGACAGAAGGTTGTTAGTTGTCTTTGACAGAATTTCACAAGTAAACACTTGTAAATGCAATAAATCTATGGTAGTGTGTGATGACAAGCCCAGATTTTACCTGCTACACAAGAGGCAATATATACTGATTTTTCCCCTTAACTCCACCTTATGCCTCTGTAGTGCTCTCTCTCCATTCCCATAATTCAGGAATAATGTAAAATGAAAAATTTGTGTTGAACAAGCTATTATCCAATAATTAAACTTAAGTGACCAATTTTTCATTTTACATTTTAAATCCTTTTTAGGATGTAAAGATACTGTATTTTCAAGGACAAAAACTTACCAAGAAATTGTATTAGTGTAGCTATTCAATTGACTGGATGACACGGAAGTGTATGTTTATAGCTGTTAAACTAGAGAATATGACTCTTCTAATAGTAACTTTTGTTATAATTACAGAGTAATTCTAGCCTTCCACAGCTAAAGCCACAATGGGTACTTTTTCAGCTACAACAGCAAACGAGGGCTATTTTGCTTTGTGAATTAATACAGTTCTGTTGCAGTGGCAAAAGAAGTACCATATTTGCCGGTATATAAGATGCACTTCCCCCCAAAAAAAATATCATCTGAAAATGGCGTGTCTTACATGCCGGTGCATCTTATGTACTGGAAAATACGAGTAACTCTCTACTGAGGCAAAATGCACAGGAAAGGGAGGGAGGGGAAAGGAGTGCTGGTGAGAGCCTTCCCCAGCCCATCTCTTCTGTTTTACCTGGGCAAAACATTCCTTTCACTTTATCTCCCTTTCTTATGCATTTTGCTTTGGCAGGGTACTAAAAATATTTTTCCTGAAAAATGCCCCTTGGAAAATGGGGCGTGTCTTATACACGAGTGCATCTAATACTCCAGCAAATACAGTAATTCCATGTTGTTTGAAGGAGAAGGACAGGAAGATCAATACAAAAGCAATTTCCCTGGGCAGACTGAAAGCATTGCAGTTCAACAGCAGCTCAGCAAGATGCAGCAGCCGTAACAGCGTGCTAACCCCCAGCATGAGTTCCCAAATAATCTGGTACTAGAATGACACAAAAAAGGTAGAAAAGTCCTCAAATCCAACATACTCGGAGACCACCAGGTTGGGAAAGGATGTCCCAGAACTCAGCTTCGTGTTTTCTACCTCTGGCAGTGATTATAATCCTCTTTGTTTTAAGATGAGTTATAGACTATTATCATCTGTATTTCATTCTGTACACTGTGAAGTTACAAAATGAACTGAATGAAATAAGAAGACAAGAGAAAAAGAAAGCTAGTTGTTACAGCTTCCCAAGGAAGATGTGCAACAGAAGATTAGAAAATAGAAGGAAAAGGTTTATGAAACTAAAAGAAAAGATGAGAAAGAAAATGTCATCAGCCTCTGGAACATTAGGGTCTAGAACAGAAGTTTTCTTCATATACCATTCTGATATCCAAGAAAGACCACAGAAGCGTACGGTGCAGTGAACAACACTAGACATTTAACGCTTATATAACACTTCTAATTGCCTCCTACATCCTGGGTAACTGCTTCAGAAAAGTACTGATTAGTCCAGAGCCTTTTGTGAAAGCTAATCAGAGCTTGGAAACATTACTTTCTGGTCTCCAGCTGTGACAAATCCCAAAGTCTCCCAGATTCTTGGAGCTGTAATCTAAAAATGAAAATTTTCCAACCTCGGATACTAACTGAACAAATGAAATGCTAAGCAGAAGAAATAAGGAAACTGCAGAGAAGAAACAGGACACTAAACTGATTGCTCATTTCAATTCTTATGTTTAAACTAGAGCGATGATTAGCCAATTAACTTTAAAATATAATGCAAATGTACTTCCAATAGAGAGATAAGGAACACCATCCCTTAAAACATATTCCAGAGACATTTATTCTTCAATGAAATTTGAGGAACTTTTTTTTCTCAAGAAAAGTGCTCTTTACAATTCAGTAAGGCAATTAGATCTCCTTACCCTCTCAATATTGATGATCAAAAAACTTCCCGTACCAACATATTCCTGATACTAAACCCACTTCAAAATCATGAGCGTGAAATCATCTGGATTGAAAAGCTGTACAAATTCAACTAGCTTACTTACTTTTAAAGACTACTTCTTTTGACAAAGAGTTTATTGTGAAACATCTTGGGAATAAAGAATACTATCTGCAGAATACTACCTGCCGATACTCTAATCCTGAAATTCTTTGATCCCACCTTTTGATTTAATGTCAGGTTTATAGCTTACATTTATTCCTTGCTTGATTGTAGCTTTTGGTGTTCTCAGAGAAATCAGAACTCAGGATTACTACGTGGTTTCACAAACACCTGAGCAAATGTAATGACTGTTAACCATTTTAATCTATTGTGTTAGTTCAGAAAGCATCTCTTCCTTCATTCTCTTCTTCTGTACTTTTGTATGAACATAGGGCATCATCTCCTGGTTCCTCAACTGCCTTTGAACACAGCACAAAGGGACAAAAACAAAGTACAGAAGCAGCTTGCAGAAAGAAGATGATAGTGAAAAAAATAAAAGGTCTGAGAAGATTCCTTCATCCCCAAATCCAGTGGTTGAATGTAAGGCCATACAGATGACTATGTTGCTGCTTCACATTCCACCACGTATCTTACGCTAACAATCAAGAAGGAATAGTGAAAGTCATTTCAGCTAGTCTCTGGTTAACAAGGCTAGATTATTGTTTTGGAGGATTTGAGATACAATAAGGCTTCTCATATACCCAGACAGACACAAACACACACTTTTTCATCTGGGTATGAATACAACTGAAAGTGTATGAACTCCTTACAGTGAAATATCCTGTCTCAAGGAGGTTTGGCATTTGTCAGATATCTGCAGGGAACAAAATGCTAGTTCTGGTAGCTTAAGAGGCACACAGAAATCTACCATTTACATCAGCCTTCCTCAAGTCAGCACCCTTCAGCACAACTTCAGTCAACAAGGAAGAGGGCAGTTTACATTCTACAAACTGCTCCAACTGCTCTCCCTAAAATTTCTGAAGATTCTACCATATTTCCTCTGAACTTTTGAATTCTATGTCAAAGGCCATGGTAAAACTATTTTAAATTTTTATTGCAGATAAAAGGGACAAAAAGCCAATACACAGACGTGGCTATTTGCTAGTTATTTAAACAGAAAGTGCTGAAGAACAGGATCAAGCTCTTTCATATTTTCCTATTCATGTAGGATAACACAAACCAACTTTCCACATGATTATGTGATTCTACATCTGGAATGCACCTGACTATTCCAATACTGGATTCTTAAGCATAATGATCCACCTCTAATTATGCACATTATTGACACAGAGATACAGTCTCTGAGGAGGATGTCTTTGAACAGAACACAGTTGCCCAACGATATACAGAGGCAAATGGATACCCTGATGTGCATCTTTATGCACATCACTTAAGCACACAAAAGCCTATCTCTGAATATAATTCCCCATAGTTAATCAGAAAGACTAAAGAGAAAGCAGATGTGAAGTACTGATGCATTTGAGTAAGATTAGTCTTTGTTGCCCTGTAAATGACCAAGCACCTCAATATGTTTTATTTTTATTTGCCTGGGGCGGGTATTGAGTAAAAGTTGTGTTAATGTTCCAACACAAATGACTTTTTTTATTTCAGTACCATATTCCTAGGAAACTATTTCAACCTTCACGCAATACTACTTTCCCCTTACAATAGTGAAAACCAACTGTCGACTCCAAAGTTTATAGTAAAAGAACATACAAATGTCCTCTCAGTCAGGCCATTATGTTCCTAACAGGTTTCAGTGAAACAATCCTGGCATGATAACAGGGCAAGAAGGCAAAAAAGCAATAGTTTGATTCTGACATTCACAGGTATATACTGCTCTTGAACACAGAGATTCCAGTTAGTACCCAGAGCTAGTACCTCCATGAATTGATCATTTTTTAAGCCTCCTAAAGATAGCCACCATCACATCTGGTAAGGAATTCATTACGTGAACAGGTACTTCTTCCATCTAAGCCTGAAAACAGACTTCTAAGATTCCTACCTTTCTTTAAAAACAATGTTTTAGCTACCTTCTCAATTGCAAAGATTAACCTAAACAAATTGTGGTGAAGTTTCATAATGTAGATTGCAATACCACAGTTTCCCCACCCCGCCCTCACTCTAGAAAGAGCATTCTATCCAGTAACACATAAGAATGTATTTATGGCTTTGAGCAACACCCACTGATTTTTATCACATTGGTTTCAGTCATGAATTAATGCTTCAGTGATTTGCAATCATTACCAGTTTTCCTTCTCCATCTACAGGTACCCACTGTATCAGAGCAGCACAAATCAAGTAAGCAATGTCGACCTACTTTACTGGGATGGCAAAAGAGGTCTGCATGCTGAAATTCATTACATTATGCCAGAAATGTGGTTGCTGCATCCATTCAATTAAGGAGCGGCCCAAAATTCTGATATTTGAGGTGCTTCCACTCCAGTAAACTTGATCAGAAGGATGAATGAAAAAGTTCTTGGCAGAGAACAAACCACTCAACCTTGAATATTTTAATAACATACATAGCTGACTCTCTTTTAATAACAAATAATTTGGAATTAAAAGACCGCCTTTTATGCCTCAGTAATATTAAATATCTTTTAACACCAAAGAATTTTATGGTACTTTAAAGACTAGTAGATTTATGACAGGATAAGCTTCATTAGATGCATGAAGTATCAGCCTCAGTCTGAATCTGCAGACATTACAGCCTCTTAATCAATATGCTCTCTGATGGTGCCCAAAATCGATTATCTGAAACTGCCCATCTCACTTTTCCAAATTATAGGACTGGTCCAGATCCTAATGGCCTTGAGGTCACTGGAAGAAAGGTAGGCTAAATGTGACAAGTAAATAAATAATAAACAGCCAAACATCTGGTACAACCTGGTGAAGTCATAAGAATTCTTCAATCATACATGCATCCCTTCAAGTTGCACACACTTATCTTTGGAATGTGTCAATGTTTCTCCAATTATAGAATCATGCTGTAGCTTGCCATATGTTTATTATATCAACTGGAACTAATTATGTACACATGTGCATGTACACACATTCTGATTTGAGATACTACACATGAACAATATGAGAGCAGTGCTGACTTTCAGTTCTGGGTTATGATTTTTCAAAGGCATTAAAGTATAAAATGTCAGAGGAAACCAATTCAGGAAAGTGTGTGCCCCCAAAAACAACAGGACATATGTACTGTAATTATACTGACACCTTTCAGAGAGAGAAGTCATACCTGATGATATAGCTTCAGTTGAAGTCTTTATATTCCCTCCCATATACATTTTACTTTTAACCATCTGATTCACACCTATTTCACACATTTGCCTCCTTTGGCACTACCTGCTCCTACTGTAACTTTGTTATCCTCAGGCAAAGAGTCTATCTGCCTTTGGAAGACATATGAAGCAGCTTCACACGGCTACAAGGGCCACAGACAGAAGAGCTTTAAGACAGGAAGCTCTGTTACACCTTGCTTGCATGGTTGTTGCCCTTGCAGAGAAGACAATATGCAGGATCATCCAGATGCAGAATCTTTGCCTCACAGCCTAGGCACTTCATGAAGAAAGTCTTCTTGAAGAAAGCCACCAGAGAAAGAAGACAAACTGACAAACTGATGAGAATGCCAAAACGCTGAGACTTCATGATGATCCCACTGTGATGGTGGGTAAAAAGAAACCGGGTTTCAGTGGGAACACACAGTTCATATGCATGTGGTGAGGAGGCTGGGCTACAGCCAAAATGCAGCACTAGAAACTGCTCAGGCACAGAATGATCCATATGTGTGAGTCACAGAGATCACAAAGAAGATCCACTGTTTCCGACACACAAAGACAGCAGAGGATCTCATATGGCATTGTCACCTGAATTTGCTAGAAGACATCACTGATGAACAGTGCAGTTGCACCTCAACAATCTCTAGAAACAGTGAATACTTCGGCTGAATAGATAGGAATGGGATTAATTATATGAAATAATACCCATCAGTGGATGATATCTTCCTATATTTATAACCTATCAACTACACATTCTTTTTTGAGTTTGCAGAATAGGTGTACCTAAATTTTATATTTGCTCTGTTATGTCTGAAACCTAGCTTTACTAAACATATAAAGTGAACAAAGTTGTGGTAAATTTGTTTTAAATGTTAAAGCTTCTTATAATAATAAAATTAAATAATATTTTTTTTATTTCTTACCTGCCTCTCCTCAATGGCTTGAGGCGGAGTACGACACAGATACAACTAAAAACAAATTGCAACTAAAAAAGCCTAAAACACAAAAACCATTTAAAATGCAAATATATTCTAATTAAAATGTATCACAATTAGAAATATAACTAAAAATACAAATACAATTAACACTGCAGTTAAAAGTATATTTAAAAATAGACTGAGTAGGCTTGCTGGAAGAGATAGGTCTTTAGCACTTTTTTGAATTCAGACAGTATATTTTGCTGTTGAATCACTTCCAGCATGTCATTCCACAGTCTAGGGGCAGCTGACGAAAAGGTCCTCAAAGTGACCGTTGCCAGCCTAGTGCTGACCTAGTAAATGGCCTCCACAGGATCTGAGTACAGGGTGGATTCTTGCCTTTGTTGTGAAAAAAGCATGAAAGTGTGACCAAGATGTGATATATTGTTTAAGCTTCAGTGTTTAAAATAGAGCAAAATATTTACAATTTGGTTCTCAAGTTTATGCCATTACTTTCACAAAAGGGGCGGATAAGCAATGTTGATTTTTTTGAGCATCAGGAACTCGAAATCCTGAAATCTGTTACATAAAAAAGATGAAGGAATTATTTTGGAAATTAAATACAAAAAACAGCAGATGGGAGAACATTGTGATAGGTAGATAGCTTTGGGCATTTTTGCATTTCTCAATTTAATGGGCGTAACACACAATGCAGTTCCTTACAGACACACCCCACAGCTGGAAGAAACAAAACACTCCAGACTTAAGAACCCTGGGGGCAGAAAAAGAAACTTCATTCTTCACATCAGATGCTGCCCCCACCTGCTACAAGGCAATCTCCCCTTACTTATATCAGCAACAAAAGCTCTGCTTTAGAGGGAAGAGAAAGAAAAGCCCAGCGAACATTTCAGTTGTAGCTCATGTTAGGATGCACACACTACATTTCAAGGCCATTAAGACTGAGATTTATTGGCTGCCGTTATTGAACAGTGAACAAGGGTGGGTGGAGGCCTGGCTGCATACTGTAAACAATGCTGGTCCTGTGCCAAGGCTGCAGAAAATCTGTCCTGCACAGCCTGTATTTCCCACACAGGGCACAATTCCATTGTATGTTGCTATGATTTGGGAAATCTACAGCATTATATAGTGTCATGGTGTTATATAGTGGGCTATAAGAAAGCTAAGGTTAGAAAAGTGAAGGCTTTTCTCTCTGGGAGAACTTATGGGATCCTTCCTCTGAGCAACAGGCTTTATTGTGCCTTTCTACACCACATTTTTAGACAGGGAAGTGACTTGACTGAATAGTGGTGATTTCTCAGTATCTACGGGGCTGCAGATTAGTATTTTCAATATCAATGAAGTTATGCTTCTGTGTAAGGACTTGAACTGCCATGTCCCCTTTTGAGCAATTAAAGTGGCTCTTTAGACACTGCACGACTGCAGTCTCCATCATCCCTCACCACTAACACAAGATTTCTCTTTTCCTGTTTAGCCTGACTGGAGTATTATTGTCTGTAACATTTATGAATTAGATCAATTTTAAAATATAATGCATTTTTATTTAATTTTTAAAAATTTTCACCACTGGCTAGGACTGGTAAAGTCACATTGCAGTGACACCTGAGAGGTCATATATTCTTCACCCCCACCCTTTACAGACTAAAAGTAACTTTGTTATTTCAGGAACATAAAATGTGTTGTCTATCACTTCATTTGGCTTAAAATCATCATGTTTCTTATATTAAACGAGCAGTTGATTAAAAAAGCTGCATATTGAATTTTTATTTTTGTTTTCTTGCTCTCTCCGCCATGGTATCTCTTTGGCATGTCCCCATCTGGTGGAGAGAGTCAGGACTTCTTTTAGGTTCTCTAAGGACAGACTAAGCTCTCTATTCTCTCTGGTGACCTTTTGCTATACTTGGACAGGAAAATGGCAGTGGCAGCAGCTAGAAGCAGCTGGCCTCCTGAGACAACTTTTGCCTCTCCCTGGAATTGGATCCAAGGAGCCATGTCCTGAGCCCTAAAGTTTTATCCTCAGCTTATCCACAGGTCATATCAAAATCCATAATCTTGGCCCCAACACAACCCTCAACTTATACACGAGATCAACTTATACACAAGTATATATAGTACGAAGATTTGAACTGTAAGGAACATGGGACTTATAAAGAACCTTTTTGATCTAGCCTGTTTATGAGACTTAAACAAGCAAGCAAACAAACAAACACTAAGAACAGCAGAAGCCACAAATATTAGTAAAATAAAGAAAATTATTCATTTCTCTCATCAACCACACTATGAAGTAGACATAAAGCAGTCATTCCCAAAAAAGAACTGAGAAAGGTAATCAAGATGAGGAATTAGAATTATCTGATACTATACATCAGCGCTTGTGAGAGGAATTTTTTTTCCCACCTAACGTGTCATATCTGTGCCCACTGGCTACAAATATTTCTTTCCTTCCCAAAAATTCACTGAGGACTGACAGCTGATGGCTTGTGCACTGGCACCTGCACTTGGCACCACAACTTTGAGTGGCACTTATATACACAGCCTTACAAAAATTTACCTGCTACACAGAAATAATGTAATGGAACAAATACATGAACACTTTGCCTTAAACATTTATTCATCATTTTAATAGAAAATATTCCATAATTCATTTTTAATTTTTTTCCAGAAAAATAAAGTGTGGGGGAATTTGCATTTTTTTTTCATTTCTTCCCTGGGCCTTCACAGCTGTACTCACCTCCAAAGTATATATGATTGTTTTAAGGTTTCTCAGCATTTGGTTAACCTCTGGTCTATCCTCTATGTATGTATTTGGTGTCACTAACAAGTTGCAAGGATATCCATTGCAATGTCATCTTTTATCCTACCTACACAGTATTGTGGTTTGAAGAAAAAAACAGGGACAGAATATTCATAAAGCTTCTTGCCAATGAATGAAAGCAACAATGCAAGGAAGAAAGGAACAACAAAGAGAATACAAGGGAACTTTAGTAGAAAAATCAATTATTCTCTAAATCAAGGTCTTCAAGTCCAGCCCTTTTGTAACCAAACATTTTTAGCTGATGTGTTTTATTCCCAGGAGAGCTAACTCAGCTGCTGGGATCTATCAGAGAATAAGGTGAATTGCTATCTTATGAATCACATTTCATTTCATGTATCTGCCTAGAGCCTTAGTTTTAATCTACTGATAGCTTACCATTTGTTTGTTCAGCATACAATATTTCTGGGAATAAAATGCAGAAACCAAATGAGAAGATTTCTTCACACTACCCACCCCAAGCAGTATACATGAGGAATTGTAAAACTACTGCTTTTCTCCTACAATGATAAATATCAGTTATGCTGCCTTTCTCAATCAAAATATATTCAACCATATTCATGACAGAAATGGAATATGATTATTGAAAAAATAATCAATAAAACAATAGGTTTAAGACACAAAGCACTTCAAGCAGCAAACAGAGAGTGCACTTAGAGGATAGCAACCTATTAAACAAGATTAGCAAACATATGAGAATCAATTGAGGGCTGATTCACATGAGTCCATTAAAGTCTCATTTTGTGAGCCATGTAGGCTTTATTGCCCAGTTCCAAGGTAATTCAAGCAAACATTTCATACGAGTTTTACACACATATCTGTTACATCACTTGATTTACAGTGACGCTTACTCAATCTGTTTACTGTCTCAGTAGAAAAACATTGTCAATGGTATTAGAAGATGGGGAAAACTTTTGTCAGATAAAATTAGTTGTCCTAGCACATTCATATATACAAGCCATCACTTGATAAATATGCCAATATGCACAAATGAACTGTAAGGATTCTTTTACACATAGGAAACATATAGCCTAACCACTTTTGGTAGTCAACTGGAGGAGGGGACAATTAATTGCATATCTAATTAATTGTCTGTACATTTAATCCATATATGTGGAAAGGGACCAACAGGAGATAAAAAAGTGACTCTGTGTGTGTGTGTGTGTCTGTGTATTAGCACTTTGTCTCAATGTAATCTTTGTTTAACAATGTTTAATATGGCACTTTTCCTTCATATAGAGAGACAGTAGCAAAAATCATGTTCTCATGAACATTTCACAATACTTATAAAGTGTGAAATTTAAAAATGCACCTGCAAAGTGCCAACTGTATAGATCCACATGTAAAAAAATATATAATGTAAAATGGTACAGAGAACAGACATAAGAATTAATTTCATTCTTTAAGATAGGTCACATGACAAAGCATACAATGATGGAACAGAAGGAGAATAAGATTAGTGGACCCTTCTTATAAGCAACCTCTGGATCTGCAAACTTAAGTAAACACAGAGTATCACATCCTATGCTTACAGTGGTAGCAACATGTACGGACACGCTAAAGTGGTTGCACGATTGTCGCTGCCGTTTAATGATATGAGACACGAGCGTTCATATTTTTTTCTCATTCATGGGGAATCCTGGAACAGAACACACACATCCCAGATACAGAGAGTTCGTTGTATAAGCAAAATTCTGCACATCAACACTGTCAGTTCAACTCCTCCACAATGGGCACATGGGAATCTGGACTGAGGTCTGGGATCTCTGACCCTGAATAAATCTGATACGTGTTAGTCTCTTATTTCTCTCTGCAGAAACTTTCTGTTGAGACATTGGACTTTCAGCATTTTTACACCTGGCTGCAATTTTTTTTTAAAGTTACAAATAGAATATGGGCATTGTCTGTCTAAATTAGCCAATGGTGAAGTGTGTAGGTGTGCCGCCTACAATTGTGGAAATGTAGATTATTATTTATAAATCATATATTTTTAAAAATATATGAAAGGTTTTCATGAGATGTGTTGTGCCCCTATACACTTTGTTATAATTTATGTATGTGTCTGTATCTCTTATAAGGGGTTAGTTTAACCTCTGCTTTGCTAGTAAAACTGAATTACTGTGTTGCAAAATGACGCATGCCTAAAAAAGTGTGTCATCAACATGAAAAGTTTCGAAAGCTTTGGTTTAGCCAATCTGGTATTTCCTTACTTAGCAGCCAACCTGTCACTTCAGATGAGGAATCAATGAAGTTATAACGGTTTTTCAAACTCCTGTAGTTTAGCTAGAAAAAAAATTAGGTGTTTCCTAAAAATTAAAAATCTGCTTCAGGAAAGAACATTGCAAGTGGTGGCCTCCATAACATTGAGGTACTGAACCTGCTCCAGATTCCAGTGTGGACTCCAAAAAAATACTGTCCAAGAAACTGAACTTATTTTTATTGCTAGGCATATTACAAGAGGGAGTTCCATATTGTTTTCCCAGTAGTTCAAATTGCTTTATGGTTTTTTTTAAATGAAGAAAGAAAACCAAAACATCAGCACACCACCATAGATTTAAATTCTGCTTCTCCTTCTCTAAAACCAAATGGAAGAAGTAAATTTTAAAATTCTACCTTCGCTCAACTCTTCCGCAGTTCTTTAAACAAATACCAAGAGTGTTTCCTACCGTGAAATAAGACTACAACTTCCATCATTAACAAAATGTAGGTTACTCACGTAAAAGAAATGACCACACACTGCACTTCATCAGCATTAGCTCTAGGGCCATACCAGCTGGTGTTCTACAGATAAAAGAAGAGAAATCTATGGCTGTTGAAGGATTTAAAGCTATAGATGCATACATCCAAGGTGCCAGGTCTCCTCCACTGCAAATTGCCTCCTTTTGTGAGATCCCATTCAGCCTCAATTTGGCATCAGGCTGATTATCACAGCATGATGGAGTAGAATGGAATATTTAATTCCTTTAGAAATACCTTAAGTATTCATGGAAGTGAAGAGATTCTATGAGAAAAATCCACAGATTTCAGTAGTTATTGTTTATCAACTGTTCATATGATTTACATGTACTATTAAAAGCAATAGTTTAACCCTGTTGCCATGAGGCTTGATAAACTCAAGACCACATACTGCCTCTCTTTGTTCTAGTGTAACTATGCAGATGTAACTGGAAGCAGATGCTTCAATTTTTAAATTAACTTTGGTTAACCTAAACCATGAAAGAAAGATACTCATCTCCTTGCAATAGTCCTGGAAAAGTAAGAGTAGGATGGCCACACAAAAAAGGGAAAAGGGATTCTGCACTTTTGATAGTTGCATTAAAAAGAGAATTTCAGCAGGGGAAGTTTCAGCAGCAACACCTGCTAAAACTTCATTTTTTACTCAGCTATTACAGGCACAGAAGCCCTGGCCTCTTTTTCATGTGGTCACTCTAAAGAAAGGGAAATACATGCACCCAAACTTCATTCCAACACTATGTTTTGACTTATGCCTGAAGCCACTTGGTTGCATGTGGCTTGGTCATGCTTAAAGAAAACCAAAGTGACTTAAGGCTATAATCAAGTAATTTGCCAGCAAAGATGATCATTCTTAAGGCATGGAAGACCCACCTGTTTTGAACATAAAAAATTCTGGAACAAAACATTTGTTGGCTTGTTTGTCTTGTTCACTGTTCACAGAAAAGAAATGTAACATGTTTGACAGTCCTTGTAAATGCATATTTTAATAACTTTATCAAGCACATGATAGTCACAGAGGTTCTGTTCCCCAATAATGTGGATACTTACTTAATTGTCAAAACAGATCAGCAAACACAAGACACTTCACTGCATATCACAACAGTCCGTGAGGGGGAAGCATTCTTTCATCCCTTTCTTGTTTAAACAAACCTCTCTGTTATGGTGCAGAATGAAGGAGTCAATGAAAAATGCATATGAGTGAAGTCAAGGGAAAGTGCAGAGTACATCAGAGATATTTTAACTTCTCTAAGTGTGGCACAGTTTTAAATAGAACTCTACTTCAAACACTTTATGCTGACTAACCCTAAAAAGTTGGCAATGGTGCAGGGTATAAACACTATCCAAAAAGTCCTACATTCTCTTCTGGCAATTGTTTATACTTTTTTTATAACACTAAACAGAGAAAGATAAAAAGAACTTCAAAATTGGCACAGGTAATTTCAAACTAGTTGTTTGACCTTTCTGCAAGAAGCTTTTGGCATTTATGACTTGGCAGTTTTAGCAAAGGCAAGGCCAGGACAAAGAGGAAGACAGGAAGTAGAAAGCTGGCCACGTCTCCTTGGCAAACAGTTCTGTAACAGGGTGAACCAGCTATCTCACTGCCAAACCAAAAACTGTGGGGGAAGCCCATACAATTTGCCAAGAAAAAGACTGATGAATTGTACATCCTAAATTCAAAATGCCTGATAAACCTGAATGCTATGCCAAACCCTAATCTCTTTAAACCATATACTGTAGCACTTCAGAGAACTTAATTCATCCTTACTGAAAAGGAAGAACAGAGCAGCATCTTTAGCATTTGCTATCAGTAGTGACAAAAAGTTATTCATGGGAAACAGCTACAGTTTTTGAACTCCATTCAGGTAACATGAGGTACAGTTTTAGTTTTAAATGCTGCTTAAATCTAAACTAAGAAACTAAAGCCTTCTTCATTTAAAATGCACTGATACATTAATTCAATATGAACAATAATATATACAAAGTCTGTTTGTTTCTCTGACAATTAAACTGTCATTTTATAATTAGAACATGTAAATGAAAAAATTATGCCTTCATCATTACCACACCTCCAGGCTCTTGCAGGACTGACTTACAGATAACAATAAGCCAGAATACAACAGAATTCTTTTTTACTGGAAATGAGGAAGCATGCTTGTGCATGCTGGTCAATTCTCCTGCTTGGCTAGTCCTGCTAGTAGGAATGTCTAAACAAATTAGGAACTATCTATGGTTTCCTCATCACTTTTGTCTTACTCTCCTAACAAAAGAATAGTAATAAGAATGAAGAATTTTTTTAAAAGCCCTCTTACTTAAAAATTTAAATTGTTATGTTGAGAAACAAGCCACAGATCCCAGGTTTGTATACCTGTATACAAACCACAGAAATAAGTTTCCTGAGATGTAAAGATATTGCAAAATTTAGTTGTTGGATAGCACTTTGTCATGATTTCACTCTAATTGTCATGGTTTCTGTAATTTGAGAAGAATCATAGAGTTATATGCTTGAAAGCTAAAGTGTAGGGGAGTGAACTAGAGCTCTCTAGCAGAGTTTAATTACCTCCACAAACTACAAATCCCAGGATTCCATAAGAAGGAGCCACGGCAAACTTGTATTAAACTGCTGCAATTGTGCAATGTGAATATATCCCTAGTTTTAACAATTTTGGGCAGCAGATGTCATAAAACAGGAACAATCTCACAGCATATATTAAGCGATTCACTCATTCCTCAGAAGACAGCATTCTAAAGCATTCTGATTTATTATTATAAGTAAACAATCCAATTGGGGGGGAATAATCTAGTTTTTGAATGTGGAATTCTGATTAAATGGAACCTGGATGTACAATGTCAATCAGACAAGTTTTCTGAAAGCATATTTATCTTTCATCACAGTTGCTAGGCTGGTTTGCTGTAGACCCCCATTATAACAAATCTGTAACTGAATTTCTTAAACTTCAACCATTCTCTAGTATGGAAAATCTGGAATAACTACAATCATGCATTCAGACTTTCAAATTGTGTGCATATTTTCCTGCTGCAGCATGTTACTGCAATCCTTCATCAAAATCTCCAGATCAGCCCCCTAGTACTAGTAATGTTATATTACTAATAATACTAGAAAAACAATTATTAGTATTACATCAACGCTAATATTATATCAATGATGATATTACTATTGCAAACAATAGTTTCTAACAAAAAATACCCTATTTTCTCGGCCTCCTTTATCATAGTTATATACCCACAAAAATGCTGATATTATTTTGATTGTAGATATGAATAACGCTGAATTAATTTATTCAAATTTTCAGAGTCCAAAATAATTCTTTTAGCTTAACTTGTCTAAAACACCAATTCTCTGATCCCTAAGACATGTACATGTGTATGGATGTACAGATGTGACTTCTAAAGAACACAGAAGTAAAGACTGTTTCCAAAACAAAGAGTATCTTTCCTATTCAAAATTGTAAAAACTTGGCACATTTTTTAAAAATATACATCCCTAAATTTTTGAATGACACTGATTTTAACGTCACGTGAAACTCAAAAACAACATAATTAATTGTTCTTCGTGACATTTATTTTCTGTTATTTTTCTGTCCATTAGAACTATTTTTTCACCTTTTTTTCTAAATTTTAATTCTAGCATGGAACATAGCTATCACCATATATTCATCATGAATCACAGAAAATAGGTGCAGGATGTTCTCAAGCATAGATCAAGTTTCACTATGAACAAAGCAAGTTTTTTGCATTTACATAAATGATACAGACCCACAAATAATATACAACTGTTCATCTTCAAAAGGCTGTTTCCTGTGTCTTGCTGCCTTTTTTTCCCTAAGAGCCATGACAGCACACGTCAAGTAGCAGCACAAATTTAAAGCACCAGCAGCAAGTTTAAGAATGACATCTTTTATGTAGTTATCACTTCCATACCTATCTTGGAATGTCTGTTTTGTAAAGATGAGGAATTTTGAATTCCTACGCAAATGTAGCATGTGGGATACTATCTAGAAACTTTATAATCTTTTCACACATCTGTGATGTTATGAATTCTTGGCAGACAGCAATGTATTACACTGTCTTGTCTTAGGAATCAGTAGTTCTGACTTAACGTAAAGCATACTTAAATCTGAACAATTACATTTGCTGTGGTTGCTGCTTCTGCTGCTGTTGTGTGCCTTCAAGTTGTTTCCAATTTATGGCAAGTCTAAGGTAAAGCTATCATGAGGTTTTCTTGTCAAGGTTTGTTCATAGGGGGTTTGCCTTTGTCTTCCTCTGAGGATGAAAGACTGTGACTTGCCCAAGATCACCCAGTGGGTTCTCATGGCCAAGCAGGGATTCAAACCCTGATTTCCAGAGTTGTGGTCCAATGCTCAAACCACAGCACCACACTGGCTCTCATTATTATTATTATTATTATTATTATTATTATTATTATTATTAACTTTATTTGCATGCTTTCTTTTCTGCGAAACTGGAACTCTAGGCAGCTCACAAATTAAAATAAAAACAATATAGTTAAAATGTACAAAAGAGTGACATCAAAGTGGAATTAAACCGTCAACAACATTTAAAACTATTTAAAACAAAAAATTAAAAGCAGCTTTTAAAAAATATAATTAAATTCTAACACAGGCTGAACCTCTATCCCCTTATCTACCTTGACTGCCCAGGAGCACCTCTGTTTTGTTTGGATTGAACCTCAATTTATTTGCCCTCATGCAATCAATTACTGGTGCCAAACTATGATCCAGGACTGAAAGGGCTTTTCTAGGAGTTGGTGGAAAAGAAAAAAGAGTTGTGCGTCATCAGTGTAACACTGATACCAAATCTTAACTCTTCCCATCATTATGTAGGTGTTGAACAGTACAAATGAAAAAAAAGAGCCCTGAGGAACTCAAGAGGCCAACAGCCAAGGAGTCAAGCAAGAATCCTTCAGTAGCACCTTCTGAACTTGCCCTTCCAGGAAGGACTGGAGCAACTGTATAACAGTGTCTTCAAGCACCATCCCAGCAAAGACAAGCCAGAGTGATAGCAAGGTTGATCATATCAAAAGCTACAGAGGTCCATCAGAACAAAGAGAAACACACTTCCCCTGTCTAGTTCCCAACAAAGATAATTCATCAAGGAAACGAAAATCATCTCAACTGCCCAACCAGGCCAGATTAAAATGGATTTTCCAGGAACCTTTAAAGCTGGGAAACCACCACACGCTCTAATAACTTGAACAACACGTTCAACAACTAGTGACTTCCTGACATGGTGGACATTCACTAATAATTGTTAATTGTAAAAGGATTCAAGGAAGGCTTTTCAAGAACAGTCTGACAACTGCCTCTTTTTAGGCATGCTGGAACCATGTCTTGTTCCCAATTCTGGGAGAAAGGCAGCTTAGAAATACAACGAAAAAATTAAATAAAATAAAATAAATTGTTATAAGGAGGTGTTGACTACTCCTTTCACTCACTTGGTCAATGCCCCTCTGCTATTTTTAATGGATCAAGAAGGGCAAGGTTCTTGTGGCAGCTCCAAAGATTCTGTACTCTTCCTCATGTTGTACAATTGAAAAGAGACCATTGTTGTTTGACAAGCACAAAATGCCCTTAGGCATTTAGTCTTAAAGAAATCTCAAACTTCTGGTATTTGATATAAATTGACCAAGTTTTTTTTTTCAAAAAGTACAATCAACAAACTTCAGAAAGAATGGGTCCCTTTTAGCTTGCACATACTGTCAGAGACAAGTCTTCTCAAACCTGTGAAAATTTTCAGGAATACCCATTTCCTTTCTTTGTACATTCTGACTTCTGGCTTCTTCCTGCTTCTAGTATGTTCCTCAATCTTTTCTCTTGGTTCTGACTTACTAATTCGTTCTAATTTACATCTCAAGATTTATCTCAGACTGCTCATTTATCTCTGACTACTTACATCAGACTGCTGCAACAGTCTAAGGCACCTCTTGAAGCACATTCAGGTTCTACAATACAGTGCACTGGAGTTCCAGCACACTGGAATCAATGGTCTAACAATATAACTCATTTGTGTTCTAGGAGTTACAAATCAGGAGTATGAGAACAAAGTCAACACGGATGTACAAGCACATCCATTCTCTTCAGGAAGAAAGAGAGCTAAATACATTCAAAGCACTCAACCAGAAAGACACGGGGGGGGGGGGGAATGTGAGACAAATAATAGGAGGAATACAGTCCAGGTCACAGTCCCTTCTTTCCAGCTGATCTGTACAATTATGCGCGCGTGTGTGTGTGCACATGCACGCACGCGCGCACGCACACACACACATGTGCATGCTCAGTTGGAACAAACAGCAGAGCCTTGCACTCAGCATCTATTGTTCATCTGGGCAGGGATATATGTATAGAAGCAGGTTTCAGTATAAAAACGCAGGGTGCAAATTTTAGTTTTCATTTAAACTAAAAATGTTTCAAAGGATTTTCTATGAGTATTTACAGTACTCAACTCATGTGGTAAGTAGGATTTATTTACATGTGTAATCATGTTGGTAACCACCTCACATGTGCCATATGAAGTGAAGGCTCTATAACCTCTTATTAAGTTTTAGCTACTTCAGTTCTTCCAAACCTCTTTAAAAGATGGAACATGTGCTAAGCAATATATAATACCAGGCACACAATTATTTAAAGTGTTCTCGAATATTTTCTACAAACTGTCACAAACTTCCACAAGTACAAATTTGTGCAGGAAGATTTCTTGAGTATCACGTTAGGCCCAACTCAAACTCAGCTGTAAGTAAAAGCAATGTTTCTTTTATTCTCTATATAAATTATCACAGCTATCTGAGAATTATTGTAATTATAACTGAAGAAGAACTGTTATTAAGAACTTTACACTGTAATACCATTATGCAATGCTAAGAACTTTTGTCTTTTAACAATCCACAGTACAAGCACTCTTTTGTAGTTCTGAGTGATTTCACCCCTTTCTAATAATATCCTCTTATTTTCTTTGGGAGAAACCAAATGGAGACAATCCCCAGTAACCTTTTTAAAGTAAAGCTTTTTAGTAATGCCAAGCCTTATGGCATTTTGAAACAGGAATAGATGCTTCCCCTTTATGCCAGCATAACATGTTCAACCTGCTTTGCAAAATGGATAGAAAGCCCCCGCTTCCCATCTCCTCAAATCTGTGTTTCATAAACTGTACTCCAAGAGAAGTAGCAATAAAGTTTATTACAGACCTAAAGTATCTGCATAAACCCGGTTAATTGAAAAGTGGGTGGAGAAGGCTGCCAAATTAAATGTTTACATTAGCACAGCTGTATTGTAAAAACATTCTGCCCCCTGTGCTTTGTAATTATAAGATATTTCTGGACTGTGTATCTCTACAAAGTTTATCTCTACTGCCAAGAGTATTTTGGCACAGATCGTCTGCAATTTTTGGCAGCCAGCGTGCTCTCAGCGCAGGCTGTATCTAAAATGGCTGCCAAACAGTTATCCTGAAATGTCGTCGACCTGATGTGTTGTCCTGGGTGAAGGGCAAAAGCCAAAGCTGATGTCTAAAGCAGTGTGATTGTTTTGAATTATGTTAGAAAATTTTGTTTGTACAGAAAATAGGAGGACTACAATTCTGTTCCATCATACAATGAAAATATATTGAAAAGTTACACTGAATGATGAAGAATGAAGATTTCCTAAACACCGAACTACTTTGTCACCTTCTTTCAAATTTACATAACAGAGTTCTGGAATCCACTGTGCTAAAATTAAGAAAGACTACCAAGACTTGAACATTTTGACACAAGCTCTCTTGTATTCTTTGGAGTTAAAATTCTCTTCAAAATCATTAAAGAATTAAACCGCAAGAACAAGACACTTAACATTTTCAACAATTACTAATTTCAGTGCGGAACAAAAAGCTGCTCTTTTCCTTAGGATCCAGTTTCTTTAAAAATTAGAATAAAGCAATTATGCAAGCTATGTAGAATTAACACATCAAAATTTTTAACATACAAACAGAATCTCAAGGCAATTATTTTTAGAAGCAATCAGTGCTCGAAAATGCATATGGTATAGCTTTTCTGACACTGTACACTACAGGGAATAACAGCACTTAGAATACAAGGCTAGAAGCTTTTTCCTTAACAGTTCCTTATGTGTCGGTATTATGTGTTCTTATCATTCATGTACCCATTAATTCTGTAGTGCTTACTGGAAACTAAGAACAATAAATCAACTTGAACATCATCTATCTTAGAATTAAAGTTCTATGATATATTTTTAGTTCATCTTATAGCAAAAAAACAAAAACAAAAACCCTTTGGGGGATTATAAAAGATCATCCCACTGATCCCACAGAATGTGGGTAACCTAATTTCTGGAAGAAGTAAGGTCTGCTTTACAAAATACCATGGATAATGGGTGCCATTAGGAAACAGCATGTGATAAACAACTCAGGAGATGTAATGCAAAGAAACGGATACCAATTTGTTCTTTAGAGTAACAAGGAGATTGCACATACTAGTGCTCTCCTTCCTCAATTGGCTGTGGCGTGGAGACAACATATAATTTGGGTAGAACCACTGGAGTAGCAGTTATCTGTGACCCACTATTTGGGAACCTCTGGACTATATTTACACACATATATATCTTTATTTCACATATAACATTTAATTGAAGCTATAGCAAACTGACAGGGCACGATTTCCTATAGCTGGTTATTTTTTCATCAGAAACTTAGATTCTCAGTGCTCTTCCAGCACAAACTTGTTTCCTTTCTGTGGTACTTAAACAAAGAACAACAAAATACAGCAATATGAGAAAGTCTTTCAATATACAGTTTTCCTTATAAAGTGCTGGCCCATTCAAGACAATTCTGTGTACAAAAGGACTTTAACCTTCTGTTTAGTTAGTAACCAGGTTCAAAGTCACAACTTCAGTGTCCTTGTAAATCAAATGACCTGGAGTTAAAGTTCCACAGAACAAAGTACTTGGTTGTTCCTAAATTCCTTCTATACTCTTCTATCATTAACTTTTAATAAACACTCCTTTCCCTCCTCTTCCCCACCCCTAAAATACAACCAATCAAATGTTTGTCTTCACAGCGACTTTATCAGTTCAATATGCTGAGTAACTTTATCACTGTCTGTAGGAAAACTCTTTGTAAATTTGTATGAGATAACTGCATTTGTGAAAATTCTGCAGCAATTAAAGTTTAATTTTTTTTCATCTTAGCCACCATTACCAAAAAGGAAACAAAACAACTATTACAGAACAGTAATTTAATAGCCTAACTGCAAAGATGCTATGCCTATCAGTTACAGCATTTAAAATTTTTTTAAGATTCATGATAGAAAAAGTGCTTCTATTTAAATAAACTTTAATAAGGGCTGTATCAGATCTACCAGGGAACCATCGCAAAGTAGAACACAACCATCTGACCCTCACACCCTTGTGAAAATTACAGTACAGAAGCACTGTAGTCTCAAAAGTTCCCGAACCACACAACATTATCTCTGGTTATAAGAGTATATCATGTAAACGTTCTTCCATCACCATGGAGGGTACAGCAATTTTGCCTTTTTTGGATAGAAAGTAATCAGCTCTCCCTGAAGGCAACAAATTCTAGAAATGGGCAAGTGGGAGGAAGATCAGAGGAGTATCCATCAGGCTAGAACAAACAACGAAAAGGAAGAAACCATACTAAGATAGCTCATACCCAGTCAGATGACAATTAGGCCATAGAGCTAAATACTGATTAACAGTAGTCCAGGGTTTTAGTCAGGGATATCTCCCAGCCCTACCTAAGGATGCCAGGCATTGAAAGTGGGACTGTGTACTTTTCCACTGAATTACAGCTAAGGATATAGAAGGATTTGCTCCAAATGCCCCAGCACTGAAATATCTTCCATTGTCCATGGATGTAACTGACGCAATGGATTATATAAATGCATGAGGGTGGCTGGTTGTTACCCTCTTTGAAAACTGGCTAGTCTCCCATCTTGTTGGAATGTTACCTATGTTTCTAATCTGGGAGTATACTAAGTATTGAATCCTATCAATGTGTTTTTGTTGTTGTGTGACTTCAAGTCATTTCCAGCTTATGGAGACCCTAAGACAAACCTATCACAGGATTTTCTGGGGCTGAGAGTGTCAATGCATACTCTCAAACGTCTTGGGTTTGTCTAGAAAAGAGTGGAGGGAATGGAGAAATAGTGGAAAGGGAGTGGAAAGAGAGAGCCAGAGAAGCAAGAGAAGATTCAAAGAGGGAAGGTAATTAAAAAGGGCACATCTGTAAACACTCTCACTGACACACAGGAGCTGGGACACAGTACAAAGAGGGGATCCTTATGGTACAGTGAAACCTGGAAAGCTAAGAAAAGAAGGGGACGGTCTAAAGAGATGTGTGCTTTTACATGTGTGTTCACACGTGCACATGTGTGCACACTTCTTTCAGCCTCTGCAATTCTGGACAAGGAGCATTCTTGGTAAGTCACAGGACACTCTTTGAAAAGGATGAGAATTGCTCCATGTGCTGCCAGGCTGCTAACCAACTTATGGCCCCGGCAAGGTCATTCAGTTCATACCCTAGCTAGCAACAACCTTCACCTCAAACCAAAAACCAGATGCAGTCAGTCACTTCACTTCAGTTTAGAGATGGGAAATGTCCAGCAATATATGTGCTGAATCTGCACAGTTCTACTTCATGAAATTAAATTGTACATTGCTAGATGGGGGACAAAATTTGCTGAGAAATGGCACACAGAATAAACAATTTAGGAACTGGTTGATTATATGTACATGTTTATGTGCCTTCAGTCACCTATCAACTTACAGCAACATCATGAATTTCATAGGGTTTTCTAAGTCAAGGAATACTCAGATGTGATTTTGCCAGTTCCTACCTCTGAAATATATCCTACAGCATCTGATATTCATTAGTGGTCTCCTCTCCAAATACTAACCAGGATTGACCCTTCATAGTTTCCAAGATCAGATGGGACCTAGTGACTTTAGGGAGCAATAAATCTAGGCAGATTTCTGTATCTCTAGTTACAGCCCAGCCCACTGTAATTTAAAAATCATCAACCAGCTTAATTAAAAAAAAAAAGTTTTAATAAGAAAACCTTGATATGTATTTTTCTCAGTACTTTTCTCAACAGCCTGTGCAGTAACCTATACTATTCTGTACTTTGCACATTAAAATGTTCAAAATTTTTTAATGTTTAAATTGTGAAAATGTTTTCAATTATGTCACCATCAGATACTGTTTCTTTATCAAACAATGGTCAGAATCCAACCATACCAAAGCCTAGTAGGTTAGCAAACAATTGTACTCAGATACATTCAGAGTTAAAGCAAGGATGTATCCAATACAGTTTTTGCTGTCCAAATTGTTGCAGAACTGGTTGTGCAAGAGGTATGTATGTGGCTGTCCAGCCATTAGAAGAACAAGTAGAACAATCTCAACCTCAACTACAACTGCTTTGCACACATGTGTAAACTAGTGCAACTGCACTAGCAGGGATTTTCAGTCTTGAACTAAATTTGATTCAGACCACTATGTTGTTTCTTTGTGATGTCAGGATGAATACCCAGATTTTTTTCTCTATGTAAAAAATAAAATGGCAAGCAGCATTAAGAATATTTCTGTTTATAGGAATAGGAAAATACCCAGCCAGTAGATTGCAATTATATAAGTAAATACCGAGTTGACTGTTTGCACTCTTCCCTGAGCTGTAGAGGGTTGCACCTCCTCTGTCTCTCAAGCTCATACCATCAAAATAATTCTGCTGATAAATGGTAAGTAGGAACTCCAGAATCTTCAGAGTTCACAATCTGCCATGCCCTCCCAATTTTGTTTTGGGCTAGAAAAAAAAAAGCAGCCTACTGTAGAAACAGGAAGCGATCAGACAAAAGTCCAGGAGTTGCTGTATGCCCCACCCCAGTATATGCCAACCAACTATATTCTTGAATTATATAGGAACTTATTGTACTTTCTTTCATATCATGGTACAGAATCAAGTTTTTTATTATTTTATTTTAAAAGTTTATATCATTTCTGTGAGGTTTGGTATGCATTACATTCCACAAAATTATATCGAGTTCAGTAAATAAGCATTAACTTGAAAAATCATAACACAATAATTACTTCACTAAAGCCTGCTGAACTTTTCTAAGTTTAGCAGCACTTCATAAAAACTGAGACAGTCTGATAGCCTTGCACTGAAAAGAAAATCCAAAGTAATGAGGCCACCTCTTCAAAGGCCCACCACTGAATCCTGGTGAATTCTAATATCCCTGTTTAATCTTAGGTGAGTAACTCTATAGTGAAGTATTCCCTCAAGAACAACAGCTAGAAATGGCAGTGATGCTAAGCTGTAGTTTGCTTTTCTACAATTCTGGCTTCTTTATATATTCAGGCCACACCAGCAAACTATGGTTTGGTTAAGGTCAAAATCCATGATCCAAACTAGCTGGTTTGGGAATGTCAGCTTATACTGACTAAATCCCGTTACATCTCTACTCATTATTGTTATCTCTCTCTGTCTCTCTGTCTGTCACTCTCTCGCTATCTGTCTGGTAACTCAGTGTAATACCATATACATGCTCAAGTTGGCTCTAGTCATGAAAGCTCATTTACAACGAATTTGGTAATTTTGTTATGAGACTATCTTGACTTTTCCTTAACTGAAAGAAGGATGGTTCAAGAGTAAAGGTTAAATAAGGAGAACTATTCAGGCTGCTGAGGCCCTCACAGATACTAGAGAAAGGTCTCTGAAAAGATAAGAACTCAAGTTTTCTCCCTGATTCTACAGCTGGCCAATGGCTAGAAAATAGTGACAGAGTAATACTTTGCTAGTCCTGCAACAAAGCAAGTTTGATTTCTTTAAAGTTTCTAGAACTTTAAATGCTACAATGAAAGTATCACAGAAAACCTAAGAAAAATCTAAATTGAACATCATCATGCTTTGTGCAGAGAAAGATACATTTTTTAATTGTTCTCCATTTTTCTATCCAAGATCTGTGTGCAAATCACAAAGAAGAGACCCACAAATACCAGTAGTTTATAAAATTAATGCTGAGGATCATTAGAACATCTATGAGCCAGATGCAATGGAAGATTCCTGCTGTACTTCTAACAGTTGGGTAGATGAGGGATATATAGCACATTTCTCTCGTCTTGCCATTGAACTGCAGGGGTGAGAAAGCTGCAACTGGCAAAAGTTCATCTTACATCTGGTCACCCCACATGAACTTTATCATGTCTGTTTCCTACATTAATGGGAGGTTTTCACTATAAGTACTCAACAGACAAGTCTCAAATACATGAAGCTGATGACTCAGATTGTACAAGAAGGCAAAGTAATGAATTTAAGCAGTTTTTTTAAGGGTAAAGACAAAAAGTGACTTGCAAATGAAATGTCAATGGCCAAGACCAAACATTTATTAGACAACAACTGCTTGAGTATATGACTTGAATAGCAGACACATATTTTTATTCATTAAAATGAATAATCAAATTAAATCCCACACTATGGTGTCCCAGGCTCATAATACATTAATAAAGTTTCTTAAAAGCTTTGGCAGGGGGCCAGCACAGTCCATTAACTCCTTGCAAGTTGTAAAAAGAAGTAAAGTCATTTCAGGCTTCTTTGTGGTTATGAATGAAACAGCAGGCAGCCTGTATGCAAACGTCACTTTAGATACGACACTGGTAATGGATGCTTTGCTGCTCAATCAAAGCAGTATGGGGATAAGTTAATGCACTGAATCACAATCTAAACCCTGATGCTTTGCAAAACTAATTTAGTTAAAAGTGGAAGGAAAATGGCAAAAGATTCCAAGTAATGAAGACCTGTTTATTTTGCTAATAGGCTGTCACACTGCATCTGGGTTAATTTGCCCACTGTGAAAACCAGAAATTATACAATGCATTTTCAATGATTATAAACTGTTTTGCTACAAATGCTTAAGCTAAACTAAGCATATTTTAAATGCAACACAATTTTTCTTTATTAAAAAAAAAAAAAAGGAAATCCTACCTTCCTGTGATTGTTCTATTATATGAAGACATAAATAATTTCAACAATTGGTAACTAAGTGGTTGTCTTTACATTTGCCTAACAATTTGAATTAAAGTGCCATACTTTCCCCTTAAGCTTTATAATACCATCTGTTCGCTCTCTTCTAATTTTTTTTCATGACATTACAAAAATTTCCCTTTGGTAAGGGGATTTAGTATTTTGCATCCTTGAAATGAAAACGCAAATGTGAATGGAAGTACATATATAAAGAGGCATACTGAGATCCAATAAGAGGGACAAAGAATGAGATAAGGAATTAAAACTTTTCCCTTAAGGTACAGCTCTCTCATCAAAATATAATAGGGCTAAAAATGTACTATTTAAGATCCTGGGGAAAGGATTAAATAATAATAATAATTTTAAAAATGCACACATTTTTCTCTTTATCCCAGAAGAAAGTAGATAATATAACATATTAAGTCAACAAAACTTAAGAGGGTAAATGATATACACTTTTCATAATATTGTATTTTGTAAATGCAATGTAGGAGCTTGACAACTCGCACTTGATGTTATTTCCCTTTGACAGCCTGAACACAAATGTAGTTTAATTTACAAATGTAAAAAACTACACCTATTAAGGAAGAGATAATTGATCTGGTTGTTTTAGCCATCATTTGAATGGGTGCAATATATTAAGGGTTTGCCTATGAAAACTGTGTGAAAACTTCAGCTGATCCAATATAAGAACATGGAAGAGTGGTTGCACAACTATTATAGCTCCTTGTGATCTGTGCTGGCTTTCATTCCATTTCTGGGCCCAATTCAAACTGGTGGCATTGGCTTGTGTGTTCTTCTTCATTAATAACGTTTGCCATTTTGACTACATTCCTGTGTTTCTTGGCAACATGTGTCTTTCTATGACTTTGTATGATCATAATAAAGTTGACTGATGGTGTCCCACTTTTCATCTGTGAAATGCTGGAAAGAACAACCTTTAAGCTGGATTCATCTACTGTCACACTCTCAGGTTCTGCAATCATATTCTGAGCTCCTCCTACAGGTATGCCTGCCAAGTGAGGAGAGGTGGTGTGGTTCAAGAGAGCTTTTTCTGTGGTGGCATCCCAGTTGTGGAACATTCTCCCAGAAAAGTTTGCCTGGCACCTACATGATGCTGGAGTCATTATGCTAGAGTCAGCTGGAAATCTTTTTATTGTCCCAGTTTTTATGATCATTTGAGTTAACAGCTCTAACAGTGTTTCTTAGATCTTTCTATTTTGGTGCACACTACACTTTTTTAAGGTTTTTATATCTTTTTATTATGAACTTATATGCCACGATTTTAAGTATTATTCTGTAACTTACAAAACAACATAATCAATACAAGGATGGTCATGTGTCACCGTCTACAGAGGATGCTCTATATTCAATAGACCATCCAGTCCAAGTCTAGGTTAAATACAAATTTATTTACTTATGTCCCACACCATATCCCAATCACTCTGGGCAGCATAAAGAATAAGAAGGAATAGCAGAGGCCTTGAAATTGTCCAACAATAGTTACTACCTTGACAGCAAAGTGAACAAGCACACAGGTACCTGGTCATTTTCTCCTCCACCATCATGAGATATATTAAATTTCTATGTAATCAGTAGTGGGGGAGCACACATTGCCCTCCTATGTGAGTTTGGAGGGCCACCTCTGCATTACAACCTTAATTTTTTAAACTTTTTTTTTCACCAAAAAGCTACCCTGTGTCTCTTAGAAGTTTCACTAAATTTTGGGACTCTCTGAAAAGGGACAGGAGATGTCTTTTTTCAACCAGAAAGTAAAATGGCAAGTTTATCAGAAGCCACATTCTGGATGAATAAAGACTTCTCCTGTACCTTTCAGAGAACAGAAAATCTCTCGAGAACAGAAAACAAGGGATGCTGGGGGCCAGAGACCTCAAAAACAGCCTTGGGGCCACAGATGATTTATAAGCCACATTCTCATCACCCTTGATTTAAATCCTAGTCATCATATCTAAATCTGCATCGATGTATTTCAATTAGTACATGCAGACTGTACACAAATATGACTGCTCTTTTGACAATGCATATTGGAGGTGGGGGGGCAATAAAGAAGTGCTCATCCTCAGTTGTATACAAATGTACTAAAACAAACAAGCAAACCAGTACAGTATGCATTTAATACAGCACCTCTGTAAAGAAATTTTCCCCCTCCTGCACCCCAGGGAAGCCCCCCCAGACTCCCCCCTCCCCCAGAAAGCTTCTCTTAAGGGCTAAAAATGCTTGGAATGTGAGCTGGTGGGGTGAAGCGGGATGAGAAAATCAAGCAGAGGTAGCTTGTCTGAGTGATGCAAAACAAAAAAACAAAACAAAACAAAACAAAAACAAAAATAAAAATAAAAAAAACCAGCAAAGAGATCCATCTAAAATCTGTGTGTTTATGTGTTTGTGTCTGTGGGTAGACAGAAATATATTAAAAAGCTCTAGAATATTTCTACAGAGTACAAAAAAGTGAGACTGTGTATGAACCCCACACACAAAGAACTGTTTTTTGTAGCCAGCAGCTAAATACCAAATCACTTAGATACCTCAACAAATATGATGCAGTATTTGATATTCATCAGATTTCCTCCCTTTCTAGCATGTCATATCCTCCTACTGACATTTAAACAGAGGTGAGATCAAGACTGCCTGAAATGACATAATCTAAGCATCTCCAATCATCTTAATTATTTTAGGGATCTCAAATCCAAAATTTCATGCAATAATATACCACAAGATTTTAATTAAGTGAAAGTCCCCAATGCAAGTTCACATTCCTATTGAGTTACTATTCCAGTTGGTTAAAATTACATATCCATCTACATGTCTAGAAAATGTGCATGCACATGTATGCATGCATTGTTTTCAAAAGCACTCTTGTTTTTGGCAACATTCCATCTGAAGCTTATGTCTTAAGATACAGATGTTATAAAATCTTGTGGTTTTGGCTCATTTCACATTTGAGAACATAACTTCTGCACGCACTAATTTATTCTGAATCCTTCAACAGGAATATACAGTAAAACTAAAGATAAATTAGTTTTATTCACAACTTAGCTCAAAAGGCAACCTAGTCTCTAAGTAATGATGATTTACCATTTTTAGGCTAGAAATTCAAAATGGACAATGTTATATCTACGCAAGTTATATCATCTTGTTATTTATTTGAAAGAGAAAATGAAATTCCAAGAGTTTATGAATAAAGCTGGAAACAGAATATTTACTTTGTAACTACCATCTCATGTGGCTGTACCACTCAGAAAACTGTTTATTCATCAGTAGCTTTATTTGTACTCAGTCTCTTAAGCTAGAATATAGTGTTCAAATCACTATAGCCAGTTTAGCCCATCAAGCTGAACAAGTCTAAGCAGGCTTAAAAGATGTGGACTTGACAGAGTGAAATTCTGCTAGCCACAGTACTTTTTGGGAACATAACCGAATTGCAAAGGGATTACTGACATTGACACTGCTTGAACCATAGGCTCTGGTGGCCATGGACCTAAAGGCAGAACAGGAATGGACAATTTGTGGTCTTCCAGATATTTTGTAACCTACAACTCTCCATCACTGCTGGCCAACTTGCTGATGGGAATTTCAGTGCATAAATTGTCCAGGCCTGATCTAGAATATAAACTAATCTATTCTGAATTAGCGTTTGAAGGCAGTAACAGTCTGGATCAGAGCTAGTAAACTGAAGCTTAATTCAGACAACAGATAAGAACCTTGTTACCTTTAAAGCCTTAAAAGCCTGAGATGTGGCTACATGAAGGCCCATGACATCTCATGTTAACTGACCACAGTGAGCTGCTGCAACTCTCCTGTAAATGCCTTCAGAGGGACAGTGTACAGCCCCAGGGGACTAGTTCATCTTTGTTTGTGCTCCATCAGGAACTGAAGACATTTCTCTTCCCTAAATAAGCATTTGATTTTGTTGATGCTTAATTTAATTATTAGTTTTGGCATTTTATATTTTTGTATTTGCTGTGCGGTTAATATGTTTTAATGATTGAGTAGTATAAGCCACTTTGACTGACTCTAGAGTGTAAAGATTTTGTAAGCTATCTGAATGACTCCTTTCTTTGATGGAGAAAAGTGGATGTGGATTTCTAACATAAAGAAATAAATATAATAAGAAAGAAAAGTCTGGTGTGAAATATCATTTACTCTACTATGCAAATGCAAAAATGGATTCAAATACTTTTTTTAATCCTGAAGGTGTGTTTTCTGTCTTCCTTGTACAGTTTGGTGTGTGTGTGTGTTTAATTAGTAAGAGCTTTACAACAGATTTTAACTAAAGAATGACTGCTGGTGGTGAAATACAGCTAATTATATGCTTTATGACAAGATGTGTGAAGGTGCATATAAGAATGCTATATGCATAAAAGCAGGGTACATAAACTGACAACTTAATCTCTTTCATATTAACAAGCCATACTTTGGAAGGTGGCAGATCTTCAGTTCTTGTTAACAAAACCCTATTCTATTTCCACTGAGAACAAAACATGGAGTTAACAAAAGCAAAGGACTACAATCTTTTTCCTTTTCTTGTTCACTAAATACAGTATTACAGGAAGGTAAGGGCCTTTTTAAATGTCATGATGTCACTGAAAGCTGTATCATTTTTATAAAAAAAAATTATTTTGTTTTCAAAGCTCTGTCAAAACACTATTAGGCAACTAATTGTGAGCCATGGTCATAACAGACATTCCAGTGAGGCACCATATTCTTGAGCATAAGGGGGGGGGGGAGAACAAAAAAAAGTATCCCAGGATAGGAAGACACACACAAGCAGGCACACCATGGCTTTGAAGTTAATTAACAATCAATCCCCTTTCCAACCAGTTGTAGGCAAGTCAGTTGTGTTTGGGCTACTTCTGCTTGGTTGAATTCTCTCATACAAGGGCCACTTCTGAACTATAATGAGGCTGCAGTAAAGCATCTGCTTAAGGATTAGAAATCCAGCAACTCTGAATGGCCAGTACAACATAAACCAATTTCCTGTTTAACTCTGTGTTTGCCGTTTTGCTCAGCAGACCACATGTGCATCACTGCCAGGTTTGTTTTACAGTGGCTGTGGTGGGTCAGCAATATACTGTGCTAATGTGCTGGTGGTTTTTTTTTAAAAAAAAACACAGGAAGGAAAGTGAGATTAGTTAAGACTAAATGTCCTCTTTCTATCTCTGTAAGATGACATTTACAAATACAATTAATTAAAAATGTATGCTCACAGTCAAAACAACATATTAGCACAAGAGCTGAAGATCATAAGATCATGCAATTAAATAAGAGACAGCAATGTTTAGTCAGATTAAATAATGAAATATGTTTGTCCAGATTATAATTCATAACAAATATTTTTGAGAGAGTATACAAATCATAACAAATGTTTAGTCAATTAATCGGCTGATTTGATTACAAAAGTGCCATAATCAATCAGTCAGATGATATACCTGTACCTGTATTTCTATTTTTGTGTGCATCTATCAGTACTCAAAAGAATTGCAAGAATTAGCCACAATTTTAACAGAAACATTTTTCCTTATCTTAAACATAAGAATTATTTTCTTCAAGACAATGCAAGTTGTAACACGCGCACATATTCAGCAGACTTCATAGCTATTTTATTCATATGCAAATATATTCAGATTTGTAACACAGTTCTCTACACATCTATTCAAAAATAAGTCCTACTGACTTATAAAATAAATGAATATAGGAAGGTAGTCTTAACAGGCCAATTAAATCACATACAATGATTTTTTTTAAAAAAAATCATGAACAGAAGAAGCCATATATCTTATATCATACAGTACATTTTACTTTACCTCTTTCACATGAAAAATGGAGAATGGAAGAGCGAAGAATTAGGATTAAAACAATTAGGATTAAATCAAAAGATTTACAAGATATAAAAGTCTAGTGATTGAATGAGCAACAATGTCAGTAATAAAGAATGAAAACAGAAAGGCTGATCAAAATGGACACAGTTGGCTTAGTTGTACTTAATTGGTGACACTTTTAAGAAAACAAAAGGATATTACTTGTTTAGAGACACCCGTCTTCTTTCCTGAGCATGTGAACCTCAAAAGCACAGATCAACTGTGTATTTATACACCCTTTACCAAAAATGGCTGCTGCCTATGCTGCACTGTGTAAGACAGTTCTGCTACACTATCTATGGACTGTTTACACCTCATAGTGAATGGTATGCATATATCACACCAATTATTGTAGCTGTTCAAAACATAACTGAGAGGGTAATACTTGTAATCATTCAGAAAATGAAACATAAATGCAATATACCATAAGATGTGGCCTTAACATCATACAACCTGACTCTATCTCAGGTCAAAGACTCTCCTCTCATGGGTAACTGAATGTCCCTACAATCAACAGATTAAGAATAAGCACTGAAATAGTACTGTTAGATAATATTTTTTTATTATACCAATTGCTATTGTTGATTGATTCTTTACAATATTTTTAACAAACTTAGATAAATATTGCCCTATTTGCCTTAATGCATTATGGAACTCCGCTTCAAAGTTGTTATGCAGTCCTGTGATGCACAAGAGCTGTTGGAATGTAACTGTGAGACAGCTTCATCTTTTCCTTAAAAAGAAGCAAAAACTTACAAGTCATGTGCAGCTTCCACAGAAATTCACAAAATGTAGCTTGATTCTAACACCAAAGTAAGAGTTGTTTGACATATTTACTGGAACAAAAGCTTCAGAATTTTTAACTGTCGTATAACCATTTGTCATAGAATTGATGTAGGGTCTCAGTACACTATGGACATTTTTTCATGGCTCAACTTTCACAGTTCCCTTTCAGAAGGGTCATTTTCTCTGTGGTCAGACCATACAATGTGGTCAACATGCCATGCAGTCACTGTTCATTAACTTCTATTAATCTCTCTAAAATGAATATCTGGCAGCTGGCTAGTCTAAACATGGGTACAGCCTATATGCCAGGCATAAGAATCTTCACATTCTTCAAAGGAAGCAGAAACTTATCAAAATAATACTGGCTTTATCTTGGGGGACAGGAAAATGGATGACTGACTCTTCAAGGGCATCCATCCTACGGGAAAACAGCCTGGGAAGGCCTGAGGGAACTTTATGTGTACCCCATTGGAACTGGGTACTCCTGGAGAACCACTTTCTCTAGTTAAAGGAGCTGTCATGAAGCTGGACCATGTTTTGAATGAAGTACTATACCATTGTTTTCATCTAAGCTGAATATTTGAAGATACCAATTAAATATGGGAAGAAGAATGTGATGGTATGGAGCAGGGAACCACTGAACAGGAGTTGCTCCTGATAGCATTTTATTGGATTTAGCTTTTGGAAATTAGTGTTTGGCTTTGGCTACAATGCTAACAATCAAGTTGGAGGTCCAACTGTCATCTGGCAAATAGACTAGCTAATGAAATTTTCAAACATTAGAAACCAAGAATAACCCCTGTCTTGAGTTGGCATAATATATCTTAATAGCAGTCAACAATGCATATGACAGGCTACGCATCACACTTTCCACCTCCACCTCCCCAAAGGCAGTATTTGCTAAATAGCCAATTCTATAGCCTTTCAAGGCGCTATGTAGTTCAAAAGTACATGGTATAATGTAAGTTTTAGAAGCAAAAAAGGAATATTAATATAAAAGTAGGACACACTCTCAGCCCCCAAAAACCCCATGATAGGTTCACTTTAGGATTATCATAAGTTGGAAGCAACTTGAAGCGATACAATGAAAACAACAAAAATGGCAAGCAAGAAAATGTTGCAGAGAATATTCATGATATCTGTTCCAGTTAGTCAGTCATGCCCCCAGATACTTCATATCATCCCCTGTCTCACCTACCATCCCAAATTATCTGCTCTCCACAAACAAGTAGCGTTCCACACCCACCCAACATGCTCAGTTTGTACTGGGGCTGTTTCGGGGTCACATCTCCCCACCCAATGATTTTTTTTGCACTGCAACAAACAACGAAGTTGTTACCCCAAGCCTCCCTAATGATACAGTTTGGCTACTGAGCAACACATCTTTGACCTTTGAAAACAGAAGGCACAATTGTAACTCCATCCCCACCCGCACTGTCCTACACGGTACTTGAACACTGCAAGGGTATAATCTCTATGAGAAAAGTTTTGTAATTTTCCTGCAATTTAGTCTTCAGACTGACTTCAAATAATATTCAGGTAAACTGGTACGACTGAGCTATGAGCTAGTTGTAGTGCTACATAAAACTCTTTATAACCTGAGTTCATAAAGACACTTCATATCTAAACTGCATTATTACTTCTTTGGAACAAAAGAGGTTAATGGTTCCTTAAAAAATGTCTGTAGCTGTAACTAACTGATTTTAATACAATTCTTTTTTTTCTTTCTTTTCGAATACTCCTGTAAGTCCACATGAGATACTGGTTTTGCAACTAAATTCCATGAAAACCTTAGGAGACTGTTTCATGAATGAGGACGTATTTTCTTATGGTGTCATTGTTTTACTACTTCCCATGTTTATTTGGACAGATTCATAGCACTGGGTAGGAAATGTATTGGTTGGCAACCTCAGTTTTGGAAGAGAAAGTAAACACATGGCGATTAGCAAACAGTAAACTCTACTGTGTTTAATTTTGGCTTAGAAGAGGAAGACAGACAAAAAGCAAAAGAAGTGGGTGGAGAAAGACAATTTGGCATTATGCATTCAGAACAGGAGCTTTTGCTCCTTAGCAGCTTCTGCTCCTCAGTAGCTTCCTAGCCCTTCACTGGAAAGATTCCACAACTACGCTTTTCTCTCTCTTGGTTTCTTTTTTCCCCCTTTAGCATTACATTTTAAATAATTCTTTCTGAAAATCTGAACCTATACAATATGCAACTAATCACAAACATTATTTATATAATCACCTTACCAAATGAAGGCCAGGCTGATTGTTCATTTCTTCAAATCTTGGAATTTTTAAAACAAATTGTTTAAGCTGACTATAATTTCACTAGTCTGAAACTTTCAAAAAGTGTGCAAATATTTCTGCTTCTGAATATTTCTGAAAGTAAATCTTACTATACTCTGTAGGTTACTCCTGAGTAGACACACAAAGGACTGTATTATACATTTTTCACAGTGAAAAGGAGAAGCTGAAAGGAGGGATTTATAAACAGAGAAAGAGAATGAAGGGTTAAGATTTAAAAAGTGGTGCAGAGATCTTAGAGGTGAAGAAAAAAAACAGGGAGCTAATAAGGACAGTGTGGCATAGTGCAACGAGAGAAGAGACCAAATGCTATGTGATGCAGAGAAAACAGGAAGGGATAAAAGAGATTCATGGCAGAGAGACATGCGGCAGAGAAGTTAAACACAGAGATAACTTCTGGTAATACAGAGAGAATGAGAAAACACATCTGCTAAAGAGTACAAATAAAGAATAAAAGAGAATGCACTCTGAAATGCACGGAGTTGTGGAAGAAGTCCACAAAAAGACATGTGATTGTAGAGTGAGAGAAGAAAAGAGTAATACAGAACCCAGGACAGGAAAGAAAACACTCAGGGCCTGTACTACACTGTTATTGTGCTATTATTCCACTTTCAACATCCTGTGGAATTCTGGGGTTTGTAGTTCACTGAGGCCAAAGAGCTCTCTGGCTGAGAATTCTAAATGGCCCTCCTTAAACTGCAAACCCCAGGATTCCATAGAAGGTTGAAAGTGGAAGAATAGCGCTATAACAGTGTAGTGCACAAAGGCCTTAGGTTAGAAATGCAGCAAGAATGTTCCTCTAATATTAGTGCAGAAATATAGAACTTTTAAAAAATGATTTGAGTTCATATGGTCTGGCCAGCTTAATACTGCCAGACCAGACTGTCCAGTCATATATTTCCAAAAGAGAGAGAGACAGAGAATGCACCAACAAAAAGGGAGACAGAAAATGACATCTGTATATGCTAAAGGATTGGATATGTACAGATTTAAATTCAGAAACAATTACAGCAATCTGAATACGAACACAACACATTTCAGCAGAACAATGACGGCTATAATTACTACACTGGATTGCTGCCCAAGTGCTAAGTTTTGATGGGCAACCTCAAGGTTGCTCTGCCTTGGGCTTGGGAATCACCAGCCTTGGCTGGGCTTCCTTTAAGCAGATTGTGGCTTCAAACAGAGGACTGCTTCCTGACAGCCAGAGCTCATAAGGAAGCATAGGCATGGCAAAAAGGTCAAATAACTGGGAAGGAAGGGGATGGCACAAACTGAACTCCGTTAGTTTAAGAAAATACTTGATGCTCAATTGTACATCGTGATTGTAAATCATGTCAATTGTATTGCAGTTGTGTATCATGCATATCAAAATATATATGGAAACTTGTTTTCATATATCTATTAACTTATTTCCCAGTTCTAGATTTTCTAGAGACAATCAGAAAAAATATAACTGCAAAACAATCAATGTTCTAGACAGAGGTGCTGGCCCAGGTCCTTCTTGAGAACAACATGCATAGCTAAACTTGGAGCTGCAGTCTGTAACACAGAAAGATATGCTCCATGCATAAATCGGAGGGAAGTATGGATGTCAGAAGAGACAAAGTATCACAGATAGTCTGAGGGACAGTGGAAGTCAGTACTAATTTACACGTCCAAAATATGTATGAGTACATGCTCTGTTCTCTCCTTCTCTTTTAATTTCCCCCCTGCCCCAGTGCATTTCCAGCCTTGCATTTCCAGCAGGCAGAAATGTAAGGTGGTTAAACAAAAGGAAGTAAAGCTAAAAAAATGATACCACTCAATCTTCTCATTTTTTCACAACAGACATGATCCTTCGCTTTCTGGCTCAGTCATTTTGACTAAGACCAGTCAAAAAAGTTGCAAAACAATCAGCAAACTTCATAGGACTATTCATCAGAGAGGATGTTATGGTACACAAAATCAGCAGAAGTGGAGACCCAGTATGGGACCCAAAACAATTTCAGAAATGTAGAAAATGTGATCTTAGACTTAAAAATTGAGCTGCTTTCTTACGACTGATGAGACTGTATGATCAATACATTTCATAACTCAAGAGATAACATGCACAAGACAGGATCGTGGTTTGAGTTGAGGGGTGCCTATGTTATAAGTTTATAACCCCAAAATGACGCCTGGGACATGCTGACATCTCTTAGAATGTCCCGTATAAAGCAGAACACACAGTTATCCTTGCCACCACCCAGTCAGTGATTATGAGGATTCCAGAGCTGCTTTGACATCACAGAAGGGAGATGAGAGAAAGTGAATTAAATTCTGATGTCACTGTGGGCATACTGTTGGATTTACACCTCCACTTTAAGAACAGCCTAAAACTGTCAACAGGAAAAGGCACGATATTCTTGCAAGCACCAAACCAGTTTCTCTTACTAATCACCATTAGAAATCACTTCAGCGTATTCTAGTATCCATACATATACACTAAGCCACTATGGTGCATTGTTTACCACTTGCAAATACAAAACAGTCAGTAAACAGTATTCTGTAATCAATAAAGACCAAAAGCATTTCCTTTCACAAAGCCCTGCAGCTGAGGACTTGCATCCGCCAGGCCCAGTTAGTTCATTTTCAAACAAAAGTAGGAAATGGCTGTATCCTAGCACTTCGCTGTGATCACATGAGTCAGTGCTTTGGAACTCCCATCTCTATTCTCCACGCACACCAAAAAATGTGCTGATAAACACACTAACTATTGAGATAAAGCCTCAGCTCCAAAGATATTTCGAACTGAATTTCTCACTGTTGCAGTGAAATCAACAGGCACAGTGGGACTAGGAAACAAGTTTTAAGAAGATGGAAAGTCCCCAGTTCAGATCTTGACTCAGTCCTGAAAACAGGGTCTGGTAATCAGCCACTGCCACTGCCATTCACTCAGTGCTTACTAAAATATCATATGGAGAAGGAGACAGAATGTTAGAAGGCTCAGCTCAAAGCTCTGCTCAGTTGTGATGTTCAATGGAGTGCACAGCGCCATTTCTAATCCTAAGCTGCCCTGTGGGAGTTGCCTGAAGGACAGAATTATTATCACAGAATCAAGTCCTCTGGGAGAGGACAGGAAAGCAATCAAAAAACCCAAAATACAAATTTGCTACAAAGAAATCCTTCCTCACATCTTCCCTTAAAAATTCACTGTCATGAAAAATAGCCATGATTAAAATGCAGGTTTCTACTTAAAACAGTTCAGTTTCAACTAAATAAATAAATACACATCGTATTTGGCAGAAACAATTAGAAAAAGTTTTAGCTGGGGCGCAAGAGATTTATAAAGAATTGTAAACAGTCCAATGTGGTGGCAGTGATGGCTGTTGCAGATTTGCCAATCCAAATGTAAAACTGAATGCTTTCAGCCAAAACAGGAATAGTGCAGCTGATCTGGGATTATGGGTCTGGGTATGAACAGAGACTGGACGAAACATATCCAAAAAAGGTATCCATTCTTAATTATCAGCTATAAAAAGTAAAAAGGAAGGGTTTAATAATCCCTTCCTTATGGAGATGGTAAGAATTCACTGAACATGAAGCAAAATTCTACCATCCGTCTCTCCACTTCATGCTTCATTCTTGGGCATGTTAAATTTTGTTTTTCAGGTGCATTTTTTTCAATATACTGAGTGATGCAGTAAAATCTTTTATGGAGCACAAGATCGGTTTCACAGAAAGCAAACAGTCCCAACAGATCAGTTAAAATTTAGATTACAGTGGCCCCTGCACATTCGTGAGGTTTCAGGGTACAGAACCCTTGTGAAAGTGAAAAAATCATGAATAACTATCTTCCGCAATCCCCCTCCCTTTCCCTTACCTTTTGCCCTGGTGCGCGAGCCTTCCTTCTTTGTGCTAGGTCCAGAAGCAAGGTAAATTGAGTTCATGTGAGGTTCCTGCTTCCCCCATTTTGCAACTGAAACTCTCTTTTTCATCTTCTTCTCTCTCTCCCGGCTTCTGCCTCCCTGCCTCGGTGCACTTCAAGCAACAAGCAGGGCCCAAGAGACTCTCTCATCCCCACCTCCTCCCCCTCACAAACCCACCACCATCTGCCTACCTTACAGCCTGCCAGAAGAAGGAGCCACACATGGTAGTGGGAGGACACCCCTTCCTCACCTGGGCAGCGTTGTGCCATGGGGAGAGAAGTCTAACTGGCAAAAAATCCTTTGAGAGCCAGTGAGCCTCAAAAGTAGCCAGAGGTGGCAGGCGGACATGTGGGTGACTCCCCTTCGGGGTATTTGCTGGATTCTGAGGTGAAGAAAGTACACATACACACACATACCTCCACCACCACTTTTCATCGTCTTACTTCATGCCCCATCAGCAGAACTCTGTGGGCCTACAGAAGCCAGGAGTGCCCAAGAGCAGAAGCAGATAGCAGTGGTAAGAAAGAAAAAGTGAGCTGATGCTGGCCAACAGAGGACCCATGGCAGCAGCAGTAATGGCAAGAGAGCCCGATCTCCTCAGCCTTTGGTGCAGCCAGCCTTAAGTTCCCTGCAGGAGGCTTCAGCCACATTTGGGAGCAGCTGGCACCGCCCTCTCCACCTGCCACAAGAGATTCTACAGCAAAATATGCAATCTGAATTTTAAAAATTACTAAAGACCTATCTCTTCTGGCAGGTCTACCTGGTCTATTTTTAATTATGATGTATTTTAATAATGATGTATTTTAATTATGATATATTTGTATTTTAAATGGCATTATGTTTTTAGTGTATTTTAACCTATGATGCATTTTTAGTTGTATTTTATGTTGTACCCCACCTCAAACTTCAGGGAGAGGCAGATGATGAAGACGACAACGATGATGATGCCTAAAACCCAGTCAAGAGACCGTCCAGGCTAATCATAAGACAGAGTACAAAACCAAACCAAACTGAAATACGAAGAGAAAAAACAGCCAAAACACAGTCCAAAAGCGAGATATCCAAGAAAGGTAGTCAGAAATAGGATATAGCTCGCGAATGTTTCCTTTGATGCTACTGCCAAATTGGATGAAAAGGAACTGGGAGTTTAAGTGGGAACCAGGTTGATCACATGCATCAGGTAAGGAGGAGCTACCACCAAAACATTTACATAACAGCTCTAGAAAGTTCCAAATGATGAAATATGCAGGTGCAATAAACCAGCTGTGTGAGCCACAGAGACCACAAATAACAAACTGACACATAGCCTAAAAACAAGTAAACAGGACAAGAAGACAAGTTCTTACCAGTTTGGTTTCCATTTAGTGAATCTGCAAATAAACACTCAAGAGTATTTTGCCTGCTAACAAGCCATGTAAAATTTTGGAAAAATAATATTTAAGCTGTCAAGCACTGGACTATGCTATCTGATCTGCTGTGAACCCTCAGGAGATTCAACATGGAGCTAGATATTTGGTTACTATCAACTGTTAATTATTAACTGTTCTTTTATATTTCTGTAAAACAGATTCAATACTTCTTTTACAATATCCTGAAACTAGAAATTGATGGGTATTCAGTGCATTCCACCTCATATGGCCTGCCTGTTTCCAGACATAGGCTCTGATGCTGCTGAAGCCATTTTTCAGCAAAGGGACAAAAGTGGGAGCTTATACTTGAGATGGACCTCAAATGTACCTCTCATGTATTATCTAGGAATCAAAGTGAGTCTTTCTCATTCTCTCCCCATATACATACACAAGGTTTTGCTGTCAAAGTTCTATTGCTAGTGATGGCCCCCTCTAGGATAATAATAATACTATTATTATAGACAGACAGACAGACAGACAGACAGACTTTGTATTTTTCAATCTGATAATCAATACACACAGTACACAACACTTAAAGCAAATAGCTACTGACCATACACAGTTGTCATTGAGATGCTGTGGGTGATGGCTGCCTCTCAGATTTTGCTTTTTAAAGATTTACAGGAATGTATTTGTATGTCTGCCAACTCCAGGATTTCCCAAACAAGGTGGCACCTCCCTCTTCTTTCTCAGTGACCTGTTTTGGCACCAAGCCTATTAACACTTGAAATTTGACTGTGCTCATCAAGGAAATGGTATACACGTGAAAAATGGATAGAAATACACTTATATGTTCTATTCTAACATTTTTCTAAATGTTACAACATAAACAAAAATTCCAATGTTCCTGAGACAAGATGCAATAGTGCTTTTGCTTCACGAAGAAAATTGGCATGGATGCTTGGGACGGAAGTTAAGAATATCACATTTAACAAAAATACCAAGTTAATTAATGCTGACAGAATACAATTACAAAATTGACGTTTAGCCAAAACTGGGTGGTTAAGACTCTTTTAATTAATGCAATTTCATCTTCTGAAAGGTATCATGAATCATAGAACCATAGAGTTGGAAGAGACCACAAGAGGCATCCAGTCCAACCCCCTGCCATGCAGGAATAAACCATCAAAGCACTCCAGACAGACGGATATCTAGCCTCTGTTTAAAAACCTTCAAAGAAGGAGATTCCATCACGCTCTGAGGCATATTCCACAGCTCTTACCATCAGGAAGTTCTTTCTAATATTTAGTCAGAATCTCTTTTCCTGTAGTTTGAATCCACTGCTCTGTTTCCTAGTCTCTGGAGCAGCAGAAAGCAAGCTTACTCCATCTTCCACATGATATCCTTTCAATATTGAAACATAGTTATCATGTCAACTCATAACCTTTTCTTCTCCAGGCTAAATATACTGAGCTCCCTAAGCCATTTCTCATACAGCATAGTTTTCAGGCTTTTTACCATTTTGGTCATCCTGCCCTGGACACATTCCAGCTTATCAATATCATTCTTCAACTGTGGTGCCCAGAACTGGACACAGTATTCCAGGTGAGGTCTGACTGAAGCAGAACAGAGTGTTACTATTGCTTTCCTTGACCTAGATGCTATACTCCTATTGATACAGTCTCGAATCGCATTGTTGTCTCATGCTCAGCCTCCTAGATCCCTTTCATATGTACTATGGTCAAGCCAGGTGTCATCCATCTTATTTCTGTCCATTTCAGGTTTTTTTTTATTTCCAAGTGCAGTATCTAACACTTCTCCCCACTGACATTCATTTTGTTAGTTTTGGCCCAGCTCTTTAATCTCTTAAAGACATTTTGAATTCTGATCCTGTTCTCTGGGGTATTAACTACCCCTCCTAATGTGGTGTCCTCTGCAAATTTCTTAAGATGCTCCCTATTCTCTCATCCAAATCATTGATAAAGATGTTGAATAGCACTGTGCCAAGGGCAGAACCTTGTGGCACCCACTCATCACTTCTTCCCAGAATGAAAAGGACCGATTGGTCAGCACCCTTTGGGTTTGGTCAGTCACCTAATTTCAATGAATCCTCCTGATCTGCAGTTTCCATCAACAGTGGATCTTCATATTATATACATAAAATGGCAGTGATATGAATGCGGACATGCTGAAGCATCCACATGCATGTCTCTGCCACTGAATAGTATGGGACACAATCATCTGAATTTTTTGGCATCCACAGAGGGTCCTGGAACCGAACCCTGACGGGTTCAGAGGGCCCCCTGTACAAATCAACCCAACAGTAGCATTATCTAGCCAACATTTTATTAGCCTGTTTGCAAAAATATCTGCATGGGGAGGCTTGTCAAAGATCCTACTGAAATCTAGTTTTCAGTCTCCTCCACACATCTCTCCTCCGGAAATTGGCAGGGGCCACTCCATGTGCTGTATCTTCCATGGTCACCTGCACATTCTTTGGGGACTGACACTGTTACTCTTGTTTCTTTTCCTTATCTTCACTTATAAGGGAGAGAACCCTGAATAGATTCTAGAGCTCCAAACTCAGAGAATCAGCCTTGGTCTTTCTACTTGTATGTGCCACATTCCTCCAAATGCCTTCTTTTGTTTGAGAACTGACCTACTCCTGAGACATATTCCTTGTGTGTTCCTCATCCAGGACAGTCTGCTACATTCTGACAAAGAGAGCCTCATGCTCTGTATTATACTGAAGAGCAGATATACAGACCTCAAGTTGATGAACCTTGTCTTCCAACAAGGTAAACAACTTGCACTTGTTGTATGTGTAGCTACCTACATCCTCTGGCAAGAACACAAACATAGCACAACTGTTGGTGAGCAGTTCCCTCACCACCCATATTCAGTAGTCTCAAGCAGACACTGAAACAGAACTCCAAATCTTCTCCTCAATATTTCCCTGCTAAACATCCATGCAAAACGCCTGTTGGCCATGCCCCTGTTAGCCAAACTCCTGTTTGCTGAGCTCCAGGGACTGGGACTGCAATTACACATAGAGCTAGCTCCTTACCCAACCAAATCTCTCACTTTCTTTGGGCCTACACACAATAGAACAATAGAACACAAACGAGCACACAATTAAGCCTTCACTCAGCTCACACGAATAGCCTTACCCCAACAGTCAGAACAAGCTCTTCCAAAAGACTCTCCAGAGCTGGGGAATTTTAACCCAACAGGCACAAGCTCACTGTACACCCACAGGAAACACCTGTTGGCTTTGCCCCCATTGGCTGAGCTCCTGTTTGTCAAACTCCAGGGACTGGGGCTGCAGTTACATAACTAGTGGCTGTAGCTCCTTCCCCAACCAAGATTATTAACAAGTTAATCATTACTAGATTCATTACTTATCATAAGATTAATTATTTGCCATAAAAGATTAAAAATCCAGTAAATACAATTGCTTGTTACCTGTTTGTGATAGTCACAGAATCATTTTAACCTTTTCTGATGTAATTTTAGACTAGTGAGGAACACTTGTGAAATTCCAATAGACTCAAAACAGTGCTTATCTTTGACAGACAACTCTAATATTGTTAAACATGCAGACAATATGTGTACATTAAGTGAAAAACTAGAACAACTATTAGCAGGAGGGCCATATTTTGCAACTGTTGTAACTTTTAACACCACCCCCAAATAAGTATGTTATAAATCTCTGTTCAATGTATATATTGATTTAATACTCACATACCATTAAAATAATATTTTTTCTCTTTCAGAATGTTAAGACACACAATATCACATCAATTCCTGAAAACTATTCAGATCTGTGACTAGGTAAACATAGTCACATTGTATTAGGGTTTCTCATAAATATTCAAATATAAATATTCAGTGAATTCACTGAAAGTGAAATATACCCCAAGATGAGAAATATGTGTGTTCTTCTGTTCTTATAGATAAGCTCACACTGTTACCAGGCCGTACACCCTCACACTTTGACATGGTTTTAATTTGTGGAATATGATTTCATTGCCAAGATATATTAATTGGTTTTGACATAAAACATGCCCTGCCATGGCTGCATAGCTGAGCTGGACAAGAGGAAAAGACTGGTCAAACACATGTGTTGTGAATTAGGTCAGAAACCTCTACAGATATAGCCAGGTCAAAGTCAGGAAAGCATCAGGTAACTCCAGAGATAATAGGCTTGCAGCTAGCCTTAATGTTTCTGCCTTTTGGGACAACAGCGACTAGGAGATTCCCACCAAACCACCGATTGTCTTATCTCCTTTTCCCCCGACCACGCAACCTTTCCTTTATCCTAAAACCTGTCCAACAAGCACTGAGTTATCTGACAACCATTAGCCCTTTGTTACCTAATGCTAAGACCATTACCCCATTGTCTACTCTGCCAGAGAGAGTCATTCACACCCTTGCCCTCCAGGCAGAAATTGTGTATAAAAACCTCTACTTTTGGCCAGTCAACGACAGGACACTGATTGCTGCTCACCACTCTGCTGCTCACCACTCTGCTACTTTGATTCCCGATTGTGTACTGTCCTTAGATGCGAGTCTAAGCCACATTGTTGCTTCTTTGTTGTTCTTCAAGACCAGTAAATATCACCCACAATGCCCTGCAATATAAATCTAAAACCTTTCCTCCCTCTTCCTTCAGCTAGCCTTGTGTGAGTACATGACTGTTTGGATCTTGAGTGTAGAATTCACTTAATTCTACACTACACAATTCTACACCCAATAAGACACAATTAAGCTTATTTTTGGATCTCTGGCTGGTTCTTCTCTCCAGAGGTACTGGTAAATATAGGTGGAAAGATCTTGCTAGGTTACCCCCCTCTCCCAGGCCTCCTAATCTGAGTTAATAATTCTCCATGTCACAGAGGTACTGGCATCACAGGTGGATCAATGAGTCACCCATGTTTTGGGTTACAACACCTCAAAAGAACATGAAATCTTCAACATTTGGAAGAAAAAAAATAATTCAATACAGTGGTGGCAAATGCATATCCTTTTCCTGAGGACAGGCTGCCAGATGTTCTCTGTAACACTTACTCCAAGATGACATCACTATCACTTTGCCCTTTTTAAAAATTTCTTAATGAAGAATTCTCTTAAACCAACACTTACTTCTCTGTGCTGAAATAAAGTAAACAACATCTTCTTGCAGTGGCCATGGCCCTCTCAATGCTTTCAAAGTTGCAACTCAAATCACCACCACACTATTTAATATGTTGGTCGGGGCTTTTGGAAGTAGGAATTTGGTATCTAGGGGACCACAGGTTGCCTTGCTGTGGGCCTTCAAGTTGTTTGTGGGCCTTCAAGGTGAACCTATCACAGGGTTTTCTTGGCAAGATTTGTTCAAAAGAGGGGGGTGGTCTTTGCTTTCCTCTGAGACTCAGAGAGTATGACTCACCCAAGGTCACACAGTTGGTTTCCACAGTCAAGCAGGGATTTGAACCTTTGTCTCTGGAGTTGTAGTCTAATACTCAAATCACGACACAACACTGACTATCCAGGTTATCTATGTCTGGTTTATTGGGAAATCGTTCCTGTAATTTATGATGAAAGTGTGGATGTCTCCTCCACTGGCTTCTATAATCAGTATTTTATTCTTTCCCTCATGAAATCGTTATCATCCTCCCTCTCTTAAATTTTCCATTCTCTTCTTCAGAATCTCCTACCAAATCTGAGCATCTAAGAAGCTGTACTCCAGATATCCTACAGGGCTACGCTTTCATAAGACTGAAATACTACACACCTACCGCATCAGTGCAGTGACAGAGCTAATTCTTGTAAGAACCATGACATAAAAGACTGGGTAAACTTGGAAGCATCTTGTATTGTTTGTTTGTTTTAAGCCTGGGACCCATTCCGTCTTACCTATCTTTCCAGAGGTAGACTGGGAGGAATTAACAAGATTCAATAGCTCAAATGAGATCAGAAAGGATTAATTGTAAACAAGTATTTAACTGTTATTGAAACAAACACTTTACAGTATCTGCTCCCCATTCAATGTGCTTGTCTTATGTTTTATTATCATGCAAGGAAACAGGAGTCAATACATATAAAATACTGTAATATTAAGTAGAGGGAAACTTGGAAAACAAATATAATTTCTTCTACTTCTTTCTACCTGACACTTCTTTTAATCATTTAATAACCTGTGAAAGCTTAGATTGTTTGATGTTGACATCATAAACAAGTCTGTCAGCATTGTAACTGAACATGCTGGAAAGAAATGTATGTTTAAAAAAAAACCCAGACATTTGTATATATTTAATCTACACTACAGTTTTACTCAGGGGAGCACTCCTTTAAGTCAAAATCATAATGGAGAAACGACTCATACAGATCTTCAGACCTATCTCAAGTTACAAGTCCAGATTGTTTACTGAAGTACAAAAAGCATGCAATGTATTGTTTATAGAATGAGAAAGAAATGCAGAGTATGTAAAAGAAAAGTTGAAAACTAAATACAGGAACAGCACTATCTTGTTACAAGTACTTGGCAGTTTGTCTAAAGCACCATTGTCAAAGACAAATACAGTATGTACTGCCTGTCTGCCAAAAGTGCGCGCGCACACACACACCCCCTCCAACTTCAAGCATCTTTAACCATTATCACCCTTTTTGGCAATAGCCCCATTTTTCAAACAGCTTCATACTAAAGTAGGCATAACTTTACTAGAACTATACTGTGACCAAATAAGATTCACAAGAAGAGTATTAATCAGTTCCCAAATTATGACATACTACATAAGAAGACTGCAAAGTTCCTAAAGGAATGGTGGGGGGGAGATTAGATTAACTCAAAAGATCAGTAGAAAGTGTGCCCCTACTACGTTCCAGCCTTTACAAAATAGTTTAAGTATCTATTCAAAACCAATAGAAGACATCCAGTCCACTTATAATGGGAATGGCGAGTAGACATTGTGCGGGGCATTCAGCATCCACACACACCCTTTTTAAAAGCTGAGTAATAGATGTGAAAAAGAGAGTGGGCAGTCAACAGAAACAGAAACCGCCTTTTCACAAAGAAGCCTACAGAAGGGATATCTATTTCTCTTTAGCAGGCAACCAAACTAAAGTTTGAAGACAAAGCCAAAATTGGGCAACTGCTGATGGTCCACAGGCCATTTGTGCCCTTCTCTGTACAATCAAAGGTTTGGGCCCCATTTCATTCCTCTTTCAGTTCTGAGTTCTTAGGCAAAATTTGACCTCCTAGAAGCCCCTTGGAGGAGTGACTTTTCCTCTTGACATGGATCTGTCAGAAGGCCAGATATGAAAGCAGGACTGGAAAGGCTGAAAAAGAGTTTCCTGAAAATGTGCACAAGTCTTTGTCTAGAAAATTGAACAACAGGAATTTTTGTGGAACCTTATGCAGAACCTTTGAGTCTAAAAACCTAAAACACCTTCAGATAGTTTACTGGCTTATGATAAGATGCTGCACTATTCTGTATGAGAAGTGTAACTAAAATTAATAGCTTTACTCTTATTTGCAGTTTTTCAATGTTATTTCCTACATGGAGGTTTATTACTATTTTGAGAATATTTCTCAATATTCTCAATATTACCTCCATGTAGGAAATAACATCTAAAAGCAAATATTATTGGTTTTTGTTGTTGCTATTGCTTGTAGTTAGTCTATAAGCAACAAGAGAAATGTGAGCAAAAACAAATTACAGAACTGGATGGTAGAAAAGTAAAAGGCACCTCTTTAATTTCACAAAAATACAGAACACCAATCCACCTCCAATACCTGCACAGAGACCTAACCAACAGGACCCTAGGTACTCTTCTATTCTACTCCCCATCATGCCTCAATGTACCAATTGGGATGTTTTCATAGGCCTTAAACTCCTGTTTTCGCAGACCCTAAAATTTTTGTAGGTCTTAGACACTGTGCCTAAGCTGCCTAATGGATAAGGTGGCCCTGATACCTATTAAGGACGTGTACTGGATTCAGCCAAAATCCAAAATCTGAGTAGAAACAGGCCACTCTGCACTGGTTTGATCATATCTCAAGGTGAAGCTGGCTTCTACATAAAGCAATGGTGAGAAACAGTTTTTGTGTCCTGGGCCCAATGTGCTGCCCCAGGGTTTCTGAGGACTGCATGATCTGCCAAAGCAAACAAACAAAGAAACCCAGAAATGGGCAGAAGCCCACTTCTGTTTGTTTGTTTTTTAAAGGATTTTTTTTTAATGTTAAAAGTGCAGGGCAGCACTGCAACTTATTTAAAAGGTGTAGTGCTGCTCCTGGGGACAATTTATCCTTCTTCTGACAAGAAAAAAGTGGTTCCAGGAAGTCCGGAAATGTTAAGAGAAATATAGCCTGATTCTGATGGCTATACTTTGCCCGCTCCATCCTAAAGCAAGCAAAATAAAACCTGTATCTATCTAAACCATCTTTAGGTTTAATACTTTCAGAAAAACAGACAGCACAATCACACAGGAGGGTTGGGTTAAGTGGTAAGACCGAGTTACCAAGTTCACCTTCTAATCCATGGACATTTTTTTTTTACATGGTACACCCCTAATAGATATACTTTGAGAAGAAACAGTTGTGCCACCACATTTCTGGTTTGTTATTAACGGCTGTCTCCCTGCTATCTTTTATCATTTGCACAACAGGGGACATCAGGAGATAAAGGACATACCGAGAAAAAAAAACGAGACATGGCTTTGGATTTAGGCCATGAAAAGAATAAAACTCTTGCAAAAATCTTTATACAGTCTTTATTTTGGTTTTTACTGGAGCCAAATAATCTCTTAACATGGGCCCTTTTCGCACAGAATTTCTGAAGTGAAAGGGCCCCTTGAGCGGTCCATACGATGCACTCACATGAGTAAATGTGAGGAGCGGTCCATACGATGCACTCACATTTGCGTAACGCTCAAGGGCCTGATGCGGACCACACATGCATTTTTTTATTTTCCGCTCAAGGCTGAAAATGCTGCACGGTCGCGCATCACTCCGGGGCCCCGTGCACACTTACATGGTGTGCGGAGCCTCAGGAGCTGGACCAGTTGCGCATCCTCTCCTCAGTGCCTGGGAGAGGAGGTCCCAGGCTGCACTGTTAACGGAAGAGGCGGGGTGCTCATGCGACAAGGAAGCCACTGCATAGCCCAAGCAGGAGGGATGCGGGAGTGTTCCTCCGAAGACTTTGTGCGTGAGCCTCCCTCTCCGGCACTGGGGAAAAGGTACGGTGCGAAAAGGGCCATGGTTCAGCACATTTTAACCTATGTTTGCCACTTACTACAGTTGACTTTCCACATTTGCTAGTGTTGGGACACATGTCCCCCCGCAGAAGTGGAAAAACTGCAAATATCAGTTTGTGTGTCTGTGGAAAGGGGGCTGTGGTGAGGAAAGTAGGCACCCAAGGTCCATATCTAGTCAGGGAAAGGACAGCGAAAGGGGGTGGGTCAGCATGGTAGCCCTATGCTTCCTCATCTTCTGTGGGTGTATGCAGGGCACTGGGAATTGGTTTGTGGTGCTGATCCGTCTTTAGCTGGGTTGATGGAGGAGGGGGAGAAGGAGAAGGATGAGCAGAGATGAGTTTTAAAAGGCCTCATTAGACCTGTCAAGAGGAAAGGTGCTCTCAGAATAGAACTGCTCGAAGTGGGGGAGAGGTTAGAGTTACTTGCAAATAATCAAATCTGTGAAATTTAAACCTGCAAATGAAGAGGGTAAGACTATAATCATGTATCCTCGCTAAATTATCCAGTGACTCCTTGACTTTGAGATAAGAGCATGTGCGCAGCTCCTCAGATGACGTGAGGATTCATTCATACTTAAAGCTACCATGAAGCACTTATTAGAACATCTGTACATTATAAATGTCCATAAAATACAAAGTCCTTTCTGGTTTATTACTATTTTAATTAACAACACTTAAAAGGAGATTCTCAAGAAAACCAATTTGCTAACATTATTTTAACTGCTATTTTGCATGCCATGAAATAAACAAACATTTTTTGAAGGGTCTCTACAAAAATAACTAACAGAAATACCTCAAATAAAATTCAGCAGCATCCTACCGCCTATGTTTTGCAGTTGTCATGATCTTTTTCTCCATTCCATATTTCAGGAAAAATAGGGGAAGGAGACAGAAAATATGAAAGCTAAATTTTCATTTAGGATTTAATAAATACTGATTAAGCCACACAGAGCATAAAACAAAGCTCCTTGATAAATCTTTCAGCTTCCCCCCCAGAAATGAAAGAAATATGGCTGCTAAGCAGATGACAGATGCTGGCTTAAAGATAAGTATTATTTATATTTTTGTACCAGATTTCTAGCTATGCATAGCCTTATCATGCATTGGTATACAATCAACAAAGCATTTGTTCACTGTTAGTCATTCACTGTACAGCTTATAGTTTCCATGAGAATTTGTTTCACATAAAATGTTGAGACATGAATGAACAAAACTCATAGAGAAGTTTTAAGAAAACAAAGTATTCTTTGAAATCACTGTCATAGCTAATTGAACCAGAAGAAGAAGAAGAAGAAGAAGAAGAAGAAGAAGAAGAAGAAGAAGAAGAAGAAGAAGAAAGAGGCTGAAAAACTGTATTATAAAAGCAACAATTCACTTTGAGGATGCAGGAAAGTCAGACCCTATATTTCTTAGAGGTCACACCTTCCGCTCGGAAACAATAGCCACCAATGAAATGGGCAGAATTGAGTAAGCTTACTGATAAGTGAGGCAAAGGCATTCTACACATGCTTGAGAGGCACTGTATCATTCCTACACATATTCCATGGCTGAGCTCTAGTCTTCAAGAGGTGTTGTGTAATTGTTAGAGTAAGAGTGGAGGGGAAATGCTTTCAATAATTTCTCAGTCTTGATTAATTTCACCAGGTAAATTAGAGCCAGACATAATCTTTCAGGCTAACCAACCCTACAGGGCTACAGTGAGGATAGAACTACCTTGAGAACATCATGGGAAAGGCTGAATGTACGTGTAATAAATGAATAATAATAACTCTAAAAAGGATCTCAGAAATGAAGATTTTCTTCTAATATGCCAAAATTCAGCTTGTTTTGTAAAATTTAGGTAAAACCAGCTTCAGTAGAAGCGTGTTTTAGAAAGAAAGGAAGGAAGCAGGCAGGCAGGCAGAGATTGGGAATCTGTGGCTGTCCAGGTGTTGTTGGACTCCTAATCCCAGGAGTCCCAGCCATCATGGTTAATAGCCCAGGATGATGAGAATGGTTGTAATTCAACATCATCTGGAAACCCAGATGTCTCTACCACTGCATGAGAATAAGGGGAAAAAATTAAGTCATGACATTTTGAAAAAAAATGTTTAGAACAGATTAGAAGGAGCACTCAACTAAAGCTAAATAATATTAGAAGTCTGTCCCTTTTTGTATAGGTCTCTTATGGGATGCCAATTTAAGGTTTCAAACAATAAAATCAGAGAGGTAACCTAACACAAAGAACAAAATTTTTTTCAGTAATAAAATATAACTGTCTCCTAATGACAAAGGAAAAGTGCTACAAAAATTACTTTGTAAATTCCCACTCAAAAGCAGAAACAACATACACAGGTAATACAATTAATTTCCAGTGTTTTAAATCAAGTTAGTTTTCTTTCCTGCCCACCAAAAAGAAATAGGGCTTCAATCCAAATGCTAGTCCCAACTAGAATAGACCCACTGAATCAACTGCTGAATGATAAGTCAACACATATATAAATCCTACTGATTCAATGATTTCTGCAATTGAATCAAAGGCTAAATATGCATAAATAAAAATAAGAGACATAAAACTGAATATAGGAAAATTTCATTTCTGAACTTAAAATGAAGGAACATTTCCATGAATATTGTGATAACAGAATGAAACAGAACAAAAAATGATATTACTGTTCTTATAATAGTTGCTGCAGCCTTAGGAGGCAACCTTGTGGCTTGGGGAGTTCTGGCAGCCGTATGATCTCCTCCAGCTTCCTCCTTCCCAGCATGCTTCAAGACAGGCTGCATCCAGGTATCTCCCCCAGCAACCAATGAGTTTAAATCTGTCTCAGCCAATGAGTTTAAACCTCAGGTTTAAACTCATTAGCTGACTCCTTCCCTGGCCAGAGGCTCCTGCATTTTTACCTTTGGTCAGGGAAATGGCTTTATAAGCTGGCCCTCCTCTGGCTGGCTCTCACTTTGTTCTGGGTGTCTCCCCTCCCTCCCCCAGTATTATGTGACATCTGTATGTATTTCTTTGTCACAACTTTGGGGGCAGTTGGCATGGGTCCTGGATCCAGGACTGGTATGTTGGTGTCTCCATGTAAGGTTATCCTCAGGGGGTGCAGAGGTGCAACCGGTGCGGATGCCACTCCTGCACTCAACAGATTGGTGGTTTCAGCACCTGCCAACTCTGGGCATGGCAGGTGCTGACTGGTAGCACTCATCAGTCAACAGGCAGGTTGGCTGATGCCTTGATCCGGACCCATCCAGATGCCAACCCTTTTAACAGCTGTAACCAAATAAACTTGTGGCCTTTTTTCTCCCATATTTTTGTGTCTGGTGTTTCCTCCTTTAGCAGCCAGCAACTCTCTCCCCTGAGATTGCAACTATGCCACCTTGTGTGTCACACACACACACCCCTACCTCCCTGTCTCACATCACACATAGGAATGAGAATCTACTGTCACCTCACATCCGATTTAAAACAATTTTGCAAAAATTTCTTATTCATATGGAATGGAACACACACAAAATGACAGCTCGAGTTTTCAAAAAGTATTGGAAATGAAGGCAGACATTTAAACCTGTAGAAGCATTAATTACACTAGGAAGGTCCATTATACTTTCGCACTCTTACTTTTCACTATTCACACAACTTTGCTCAGAAAACTTTTCAATTCATTTCAATAAGGGTCCAAAGATTAAATATTTTCACCCCTACCCATACAGTCTTCCAGCTCTTTGCTAGCTTGTGTTTGTTTTCAATATGATGATGTCATACATAGTATAAGAAGATGGAGAACCCACTAAGTAGGCTAAGTAACCCAGGACCTGCCAAAGGGCAGCCAAGCAGGAGGGCTTCAATCAACACACCAGGAGGCAAACTGTTTATTAGCTGGCTTTGCAGGTGGAAAAGATCCAGAGTCAGCCAACAGGATTTGCTGCAAGATATCCAAGAATTTCCGCTGCTTTCATCCCCAAACAATCTCCAAAAGTAATCTGTATGCAAATAGCAAGACAACCTCTTTCTGTGCAGCAAATGACTCACGCACACATTTGTGTATGCACACACATGTCAGTAAGCCACAGACATGATTCTGAAACAAGTCCAGCTATATTCAATTCTAGCGCAGTATTTGGAGCAAGTGTGATTTATTTATTTCTTCTGACATGCCTTCTTTCAAACGTTTTCATTATTTACGAGAATAGTTAAGAAATGAAAAGAAATATACTGCCATCTATTAGTGGCTATGATGACTGCCTAACAATCTGAGACCCTGAAAAGACAGACACCAATGTCCCATAGCATTTCCATAAAGATTAATAGATAAATCCAGTATCATGTTATGCAAATGCCTCTGGAGAAAAGTACTCATTCCTCCCTTTCCCTCAGCAGCCTAGTGTGCCAACTCAAAATCTACTCTGGAGGATTTCAGCCATTTGGAAAAGTGTTTGGGGACCCACAGGGAACAGTGTGAGCTTTCCCTCTTTCACTTACTGCTGCAGTTCTGACAAGTTTTGAAAAGAATATTTGCTTTTTTAAAAAGACAAAAGACGCTCCATCAATAGAGTGATGTCACTGGATCCAATCCTAACACAGAACAAGCAAAGAACAAAGAGATAAACTGAGGGCCTTTCCACACTATACAATTATAGCACTCAGATTCCACCTTGACTGCCATGGCTGAATACTATGGAATTCTGGGATCTGCAGATTAGAGAGAGATATTTAATAGTCTCAGCCAGAAAGCTCTAGTACAGTGGTTCTCAACCTGTGAGGAAGGACTCTGGGGGGGGGACACAACAGTTGCTCAAGGGGAGCACAAGTCAGCCAACAAGAACAGCAAATGTGAAAAAGGACAAGCCTGTGTGTGTATGTATATACATGCACTGTTGAGGATTGACTGGTCTCTACAAAAGAGCAAAGTGTCTTCCACTCTCATGCCTTCCTCCAACTCAGACATAGCAAAAATTTGTCTCTTTTTTTTTAATGCTTTTCCCATCCAGCTTCTGCAAACATTCTGTTGTTGGCGCAGCAGGCACACGTCCCTTAGCAACCCTGCGGCAGTTTCTTGGTTGGGGGAGGGAAGGGAAGTAAAAAGAGAAGACAGAGAGAATGATGACTCAGTATTAAGATGGAGGGTACATGCGGCACAAAGGGCCTCTGTGTGTGAGGGGGGGAGGAGTGCAGGATAGGACATGAGAAGGCATGATGTGGATTGGTGGGGCACAATGTCCTCATGCAAATTTAAAGGGCCATGAGGTAAAAAGTTTGAGAACCACTTGCTCTAGTGCTTCACCAAACTACAAACTTCAAAATTCCATAGGATGTTTCCATAGTGGTTGAAACAGAGTATGCTGCTACAATTGTGTGGTGCAAAAGGGTACTTTGGCATGGACCTTAACTTATTTGGTTCATTCATGGGAACTTCTATTAAGAGGCGGCTAGTTGCAATTACAGATGGCACATCCAGCAGCGCAACTTTCCTTCCACGAGTGGAACAAAAAAGGGAGATGACCCAAGACCTTAGTTAACATGGAAAATCAGAATGGACCTTTGTATCTCCTATCATTAAACACAATTGGCATTCTTAAATCCTTTAGCTACAAAACACAGGCATCAAGAAATTAATGAAATGGGCATATCTACCAACAGATCTTTCCCTTTCTATGTAAGCATAAAATTAAAGATTTTTTTCCCTAAGACTAGTTAAAGTTCCTATTGACTATCAATAGGAATATAAATATCCTGCAACAAAACAAGAACTACCTCAGCTGCCACCACTGGAATTCATTTTAGATCCATCTCAATATTAATGGGAATGTTAACAATCAATATTACAGGTTATTATTTATAACATGTTTTTCTATAAGCAGCTCAAGCTGGTATACATGCTTCTTCTATTCCCCTTGTGTTTATTCCCACAACAAACCTGTGAGGTAAGTTAGGATGAAAGGTAAAGTACTTTGTATTCAGAATATATTACAATGGATATCTCCGGAAGTCTGAGCCAGGACAATTCAAAATACAGACATAAATCTACTTTTTTAATATTTATATTAACCCACCAATACCAAGTATTATTGTGTCATGATCTATGGCACCAAATGAAGGACTAGCATGGAGTTTAGAAGGAGCAGTTACTACTACACAGTTTTCCTTAAGATACTGAATAATGGGAAATGCTTAATTATGATAGATCAAACAATTGGGATTAACTGGAAGCATGGTTTACCAACTCATAATGGTGAAGGTCTCATGGAGGTCAGAAAACCTCCTTCAAAACTTATAACACCTAAAGAACTGCTTTACCTTATATGACATTTCCTCCATTTCAAGAAGGACTCTAGGAATTTAAACACTCTAAAGGTACTAGATCCTGTCTGATCTTGGAAGCTAAGCAGTGTCAACCCAGGTTAATACTCAGATGGGAGAGAGCCAAGGAATACCAGGTGCTATAGGCTATATTTCAGAGGAAAAAACTGTCAAAGCTACCTCTGAATATTCCTTGACTAAGAAAACTATGACTTTCATGGAGTTGCCATAAGCTGACAGGTGACATCAAGGCACGCACACAGGCACTACTCTGAGACTCTGTAAGATCTGAAATAGAAAGGAGAGTATGTTCTCAACAGAGCCTCCAGTGCTTTGAGCTCCCTCCCGGGAACTGCATTTTGTACTCTCACTGTTGCTTCCCTCCTCCATGCCAAGCAAATGTACCAGAGGGTATTTGAGGCCCTCTCTGAGTTGAAAGAGTTCTTCTTCCCTGCTGTACTGCTGCATTTTTGTCTTTGCTGGTGCTCAGTTCTTTAATTACTTCTGATTAATTGTTTCTGCAAAGTTATGTCTTTGCTGATATTTCACTATGTACTTGATTTTGACATTACATGCCCTGAAGAGCCTCTGGCTCCAAAGGTGTGATATGAACATTTTAACAAATAAATAAAAGAAAATGTTAAGTTAAAAAAAAAAGCTGACACTTTTTTCTCAACAGTTCTTCACTATTTATTTTAACAGCATGATATTTAGCAGTTTGTGTAAGTACCAGTTTACAGCACTTAGCTATTATTATAATAAATTCACTAGAAGCATTAGGATATCTTCAAGGAAATCAACAAATTTTAACTTTATTTATTCAATATACTTTCTACGATAAAGCTATTCACCAAGTCAAAGAAGGGAAAAAGCTTCCTACTTCACAGTATCCCCTTTGTTTCAGATGGCCTGTAGTTAAGTTAGAAGTAGCTAAATAGTTAATCTTCAGCAACTGCTCAAAGAAGAACACTAGTGGCTCACTGCCCATCATTCTTTTAGACAGAGCTTGTTTAAAAAAAAACCAAAAAAAAAAACAGGGCAGCTTGTCCAGCTCAGCAGTCAACTGATTATACTAGGGAACTCAATGGGGCTCCCAGCCAACCCCTGAGACTGCTGCCAGCCCCTTGGGTATTCAAAGGCCAAGTTCCAATGTGGTTTTTCTTCTGCCAGAATCACATGATGTCAGTGCTATTTTCTCCTGACCAGAATAACCAGTCATTCAGGTTGCAGCAAATGATATGCAAACAAACTATCAGTTCAACAAGTCTTGCACTTAACTTCAAGAGGTTACACACACAAAAGGTGCTGAATATTTTTCCCCCTCCATCTTGTGTTTGGGGGAGGAAGTCTCTTGAAGCCTCCTCAGCACTCACCAGACTTAGGCTAACACTGAAAAAACTGTGAACAAATCTGGCTGTGGAGAACAAATCACCCTAGAACTTTGTAAGGGTCAGAGCATAAACAATCTGTAAATCTGAGAGAACTGAAGAATCAACAAAATAAACATATGAAGTCAGTGGCAAATACCTTATAAACAGCAATGTGTGCCAAACAGAAGTGAGCTACATTCTTGTCATCCATTTCAGTGTTCCTAATCTGCCAAGCATCAAGTCTCTTACAACATGTCAAATTACAACAATCCCATAAACTTTTTCTTCATGGGCTGCCCTTGAAAACCACACAAAGTTGTATGTGCCAGCTAGACAGATCACAGGAACCATTAAGAAACCATACGATAACCGCTTTAAAGGAACGGCAGCTGCTACCAATATATTTCTGCTGCTGATGTCTAGGGACTGTCCCATGACTGGGAGCTGTACAACACATGAAGAGCCAGAAATGGGTTTTCTCAACACTAACTACCTGGCTATAGAAAGCCCTCACCTTGAAAACTCAACTAACATTGAAACTGCCTTTATATCAGCACCATTAAAATATGGTTATCAGCTAGGCATTTGGACCCTAGCGATATCATGGGTTTGTCCCCAATTTATTTGTGTTCTGATTTTATTCTGTTCAATTATTTAGATTGATGATACTGATGATGATGATGATGAAATCCTTGTACAGTGTTTTAAAGTGCTTTCAACCGATCTAAAGTGTTTTAAGGTGACTTTATTCATTGTACTCCACAAGTGATACCGTGTGAGCTAGAAATAACCATGTATTAGCAAAAACACTTGCAATATGATGTAACCAACATCTCAACACAGCAACTGGATTTTGGCAACTTTTCTCATTGTCCACACCTGGTTGAAAGAGGGGAAATCTGACCGTGCATTGCCTCCTTATTGCTACAATATAAGCAGTTGCATAATCAGGCATATGCTCATTTGTTCAGCCATATTAAAGATCAATGGAATAATATTATTCTGCTCTCATGCACTTCCTATTTCTCTAGTAGTACAATGGGAAAATCTAAGCATCTACTCAATGCCTCTCGAGCAAACCAAAGTGCTGTCACCCAAAATACCAAGAACAGACTATTATAATAACCTAAACTATCATTTTACAGCATTTATTAATTGCACAATTAATATCATTCTGATAGTCTGCCACTGTGCATGTCTACTACTGAAACTGAGAGAAGAAGGCTGAAAACTGTAAAATATACTGGACTTTTTATCTCAAACAACTTCCTGCTGTCCCACGTGACTGTGTCAGAATAGTGTTCTTTAGTATATATAGGAATGCCCCACTGGTACGATTTTAATGTACTTGGATCTACTCACACTATCACAAGAAGCGACTAAAGAAAGACTAAATTAAAACAGATAAAAGCAGAGATAAATTCCAGGGCGTACCCTGCTGGCCAGTTTCTCTGAAGAGGAGATCCAAATCTGCCTATGCATCACACCGAGCTGTATCCAATGGTGACTTTCATGAAAGGAATGAACTTCCATCTACGCAAACCTGGGGCACTCAGTTTTCACTGATCATTATATCCACTACAGTTTCTGTATCATTCCAAATGATGCTCCAGGGGTCTATGGGACCTACCAACATAATCTGAAACATAGAATAGAGGGCTGCAATAGTGAGAAAAAGTTGGCTCCCAAGCTTCCATGAGCACAAGAACTTTCTGCTAGCACAGAATACTATCAGACACAACCCATCAGATATGGTAATAATCATAGTCACTCTAAACTGAAGGATGCATACCTCTTCTGTGACTACTTCAATTGAGAACACTTCCCACCCCCTCCAAAAAATCTCCTGCCTGTAAAAACTAGCATATCAGGGAGCTTGATTTGAGCCTGTTCTTCATCCTGATGTACTAATTTTCTATGTGCATGTTTTCTTTTTCAAAAAAGAAGAACAATAAAATATTCCTCCTCCATTAACAAAATACCTCTCTTTTTTGGGGGGGTGAGGGTAAATCAGGGTCTCAGGGACAGACTATCTACCTAGGACAGAGCCACACCTAGATCTCAAAAGGTGTGGTCCAACTTGCCTGTCTGCACAGATACACCTTCTATAACACCTCAACCAAGCAGTAAGCCATAGTGTGACTAACACCACCACTTTTTTCTCCCGGCACAATTATATACCATCTTTGCTAGATAAAGTGGAGAAACCACTAAAAAACTAGAGCGGTGCTTTATACACCTTTCAGTTGGCCTAATAAAGTTACCACCACAATGTGTGCTGTGGATTTTTGATACCTAATTAGCACATGTCCGTAAAGTTGAAAACCCAAGTTTAGGAATTCTTGACAAAATTCCTAGTTCTCTCATAGAAACTTTGACATGCCTAATTCAAACTACTGAGAGTAAACATTTTTCTCTTTTTCATTCACATTATTAAGGTAATCTGGGAAAAAAGAATACACCACGCTTATGATCCTGATTTGCTGAGATATGGCTACCAATACTAATCAACTCCCTGAACTGTATGTTGCCTGTCATTTTAACATTTTTGCCTTGTGTTAGATGTTTTTAGGTACTGTCTCTGGCATTTGATTAAATACTGGCACAATACGAAGGATCCAGAAAACTTTTTCTACTTACTTGTGATACCTGTGATAATGATACAACCTGCCTACGAGAAACAGCCATTATTTTATAACAATATCAGAGCTGTTATTGTGTTACTGCTTTACAGTGTTAAACAGATTCTTTTTCCTAAAGACATTACAGTATCCCTGACACAAAATGACCACAATTGTAGAAGACACCATTAGTCAAATGCCTCATATTTATAGCTCAATCTCATTATGACTGCAGTTCTATCCATATATATATATATATATAAGTGGGTTCTTTGAAACGGACAAAAGAAAAATCAACATGTGCATTCTACACATCTCCCCAAGTCTTTTCAGAAACCATAAAACTGCAAGCTTCCAATTAGTCAAAGACAATGCGATGAAATCTTAGACTGGTCACTCCCTCAAGCACAGCAAATCAGAGAAAGGAAAACCCAGCTGACCTTGGAATAATGAGAAGGCTGGATCAAGGGATACATTTGTTCTCCTGCTTGGTAGTTTATTCTAACATAGCACAAGACTTTTGACTATTTAGCTTTTACATAACAATACCACCCACAAATTCCCGAGAGGGTCTGGACAACACTGTACTAGGCAATGGATAAAGTGCCCCTGGGAACTGACAGCCTGAAACGCAGCCACCTGTCACTTATTTGTCACAACTACCCAGAAATGTGGCAAAAACATCTGTTATTAAAGTCTTTGCAAACTATCCCAACAACCCTGATTCAACAGTAAAACAAAAAAGGAAAGGAAAGGGAAAAGGCTGAAATGATAAAATGAAAGACATATGTAAAGTATTATGCCCAAGAAAGGGAAAGCGAATGCGTAAATACAGGCCTGAAGATAACCAGCTGGATAGCTGAACTGCCAGGAAAAAAATGGGGGCAGGGGGAGCTGAGAGTGTAGCAATACGCTGCAAAATGGAACATGCGTCGACATTAAACTGAGTTTTCTTAGCAAATGCATCACACCCAAATTACTAAGGCCATTTCCATACTACACTGTTATTGTGCTATTCTTTTACTTTTCTTCTTTTTTAAAAAGTAAGCTCTATTTATTTACATTTGCATATTTGTAATTTTGGATGTTACATATTTTCAAATACATGACAGTACATGAAAACATACTTCTTTCATTTTTTCAACATCCTATAGAATCCCGGGGTTTATAGTTTAGGGAAGGCATTTAGAATTCTCAGCCAGGGAGCTCTTTGGCCTCAGTAAACCGCAAACCCCAGAATTCCACAGAATATTGAAAGTGGAATAATAGCACTATAACAGTGTAGTGTGGAAATGGCCTAAGACTCAGTTTCCAGGTAGAAGCTGGACACCCTTTCTCTCCAGGTAGCCTTCCTTACTTTTTTTCCACATGCAGTGTAAGATGTGGGATATTGAGATGATGACTCAGCACTATGTGAAGCGCCCAACCACACCAGCACTTTTCTACAGTGCAGCAGAACACATCTGTGTACTGGTTCTCACAGCCTGTTAACAAATTATACTTCCCCCTACTACAGAACACATAGGAGCACATCCACAGAGATCCTAGCAGTACAATCTTCTATGCAGTTAAGAGATGCAATGGCAAATGATGGAGCAAATTCCCACAGTAGCATGGCTCACAGTTTGTCTTATGGCGATATCACACCAAGCAGCTACATCGTAACTGCAGCAGGATAATTGTCTGTTGTTGAGACTTGTCACATGATGCCATTTCTCTTCTGTTGATCTCCTGCTAGCAGACTGTTTGAAAAGTGTTTATTTAACACACAAACACACACACACAGTTAAAAATCTCCTGGTAAAAAAGAAATGCTTTCCAAACAGTCTGCCACCAGGAGAACAATAGAAGAGGAATGAGGTGATATGGTAAGTCTCAGTGAAAGATACTATTATTATGCTGTAATTGCAATTCACTTGCCTCGTGTGATAAACCCTTGGACTGGCTAGGCAAGGTCTAACACATCAGCTTTCTGCTATGACACACTCTGATTGGAATAAATATTAAAACTATTAGACAGTAATGGAAAGAAACACAGAAATTGGGGCAGGTTTTGCACGCTCTAAGGATATTGCTGAGAGCGTACTAAACAGTGATCTTTTAGCAATGCCTGCTCGGAGTTTTTAATGAAGTTCAGTAGAATAAGGAACCTGCTTTTGCATGAACTCCCCCCCTCCGCCACACCATATGGGGCCATTTCAAATTAGTGTCTTACTAAAAGAGAACATTTTGTCAGGCAGGTAATCTGCTTCCAGATTAAGAACATTTACTTTCTTCCTGCTGGATTGTTCCCACAGATACCAACACAATGCAACCTCTGCAATTAGTTTTCACAGGTGGCTGTTTTGCCTCCAGTAAAACTGCTTTCTTTCTCCTCCTGCAAGTCATAGCAAAGCAAATGTATATTAAAAAACATTTCAGATATGAAATAAACACTTTCATAAAAGCAGCTGTGATGCAATGCATCATTTCTGTCTGACCTGAGTTATGGAATGAACTTTAGTTGCCAGGATCAAAGCTGATGGGAGGGAGAGTTGGTTTTGGAGGTGCTGGAGCTCAGAATAGCACAGCAGTTAGGTAAGTTCAAAGTCCCTAGGAGTCAGAACCAGTCAAGTTAGAAATACTTGGTGTTTTTTCCCCCTTTGCTCTCTGTTGGTCATTCTAAAAAGCCAGACTTGTCAAAACAGAGCATCTTACATCAGCACTGCTAAATTAAAGCGTATTTTTGTGGGAGTGCAAGCTGCCCACCTCATTTCATGAAGCGAACAAGGGCTTTCCAAAAAAGAAGTAGGGAAAGGATGTTTAAATTGCTGCAGATTGACTAAATAAGAGTTGTTCTTAAACAAATGGGCTCTCTTCTGATATTAAAGATCTTCATTTCCAAGAGGAAAAAGAATTACCACATCAACATAGATCTCAACTAAACATCTGTTAAAACTGTTTGTAGGTCAAGGGTCTCATGCTGTTAAACACTGGGGGTCCAGCCTCAACTTTTTTCCCAAGGTCTTTCAGGAGTGTACATATCTGAATACAACCATATTGCTAAAACATCTGGCGTATTTGCTTCCAAAAATAAATAATTTCTTTTAATTCACATTGCAAATTTGTATTTTGCAAACTTATTTTATCCTAGACTTTAAATACAGAAAACATCTCCTTAGTATCTTTTTAGTTGATTAAAATTACTGTTGGGCTAATATCCAGGACTCAATTCATAACTGGGCTCAGATAAAACAAACATCTTCCAAAAAGCTGAGAAATACCTGAGTTACTTCCAAGTCCAAGTGTGATCCAGCTGGGATTCCACCATGCCTCTGAGGACTCAAATCCTTTCCACATCCTTGTGTGAATCCCTGAATTCATTCCTGCTGACAGTCCAACTGAGACAGGGATTTTTTTTTCCCTTTGCCCCCACCCTTTATTTTTCCTTTTTGTTATTTTTGAGCCTCATCTTCCCTCACTCCTACCCAAGCACTTGGAAAACTGTTGTTGTGACAGGTGAGGAAGGCATTAAGAATCCAGGTAATACAGCATTCCTTGTGATCTTGATGTCTAGATAGCTGCTCAGGTAACTCGCAACTCAAAGCTTAGTGTTCCAGATGCTCTGTGTGTGAAGAAGGGAAAAAGGAGAGACAGATACAGTTTTCTCTCTTTGTCAGAGCAGCATCTACTACTGCAGGAGGAGCAGAGGCAGCAGCCAGGTAAATGACTATGTGCCAGATCAGGTTATATGAAGAGTAGCAGAAGAACATGGGAGGTCATAATGGCTACTTTATTGCCAAGATGAGCAGTATAAGTTACCAAAGTCAATGGTATATCTAGCTTCAATAGCACCCAGGGCAAGTATGGAAGTTGTGCAGCCACTCCAGACCGAGGACAACCCTGGCAAGGGTGGCGACAGCAGTGGGGCAGGCCTCAGTGGAGAGACTGCCTCTTCCGCCACCACCATCCCAGAATAAGGAAGACCCTGGCAAGGGTGGTGGTGGGCCAGGCCTGGGTGGAGGGGCTGCTTCTCCCAGTGCCACCCCAGCCCCAGGCCAAGGAAAACCCCAGTGAGGGCAGTGGTGGCAGTGGCAGTGGCGGGCCAGGCCTGGGTGTTTCTGTTTCTCCCGCCACTGCCCTGGGCCAAGAATGGCCCAAGTGAGGGCACAGCAATGATGGTGGGGAACCCTGCTGCTTTCAGGGTGCACTGCCCTGGGCCAGGTGTCCAGAGCAACAGGGCTGCGAGGCACGGCCTTTTTGCACCCCCCGGCATTGGTTGCCAGGCAAGGACCCTACCTGCCCCACCCTAGACACGCCTCTGATCAAGGTTGGTATTCTGAATAAATTAAAAAAAAAACTGGCCACACTTAAGTGCATCTGTCCTAGGAAACCATAGCAAATGGAGCAGTGGGGGGAAGGACAAATGTTAAAACACTCCAAGTTGCTTGTAAAAAGGATGATTCTGATTCAGATCTTAGAGGGGATGATATCTCGTTTTACACTGGCACTTTATTTTACAGCTATGGGCTATGCTTCTTAATAGGATACTCCGGTTGGTATCCTATTCAGTCCTTCCTGAGTAATAACATTATCATTATTCCAATTCACATTTTTGGTCATTGCAGGATTGCAATGTTAAGTGTAATTTCTAATGAGTCATGCCATCTCATGTTACGTCCAAAGTATGACAGCCTCAGTTAAGTAATTTTGGCTTCCAAGATGAGTTCAGGCTTGATTTCTTCTCAGACCCATTTACTTGTGTAGGGCAGAAAATCACATCACAGTTGTATAAATATAGCCATAAAGGTGTGATATACAATATGTAAAAACACACAAAACATTAAATACACAATTTTTTAAAAAAGAGTCAGAAAGCCTTGCCGATCTATTACTAGTAACCTAGAGATCTACGAGAAGGTTGAGATCAAGTCGCCTTTACCTTAGATAACACCCTCATCTAAGAAACAACTATGTAAATGTGAAGAACAGGTTGCTTACCTGTAACTGTGGTTCTTCGAGTGCTCATCTGTGCCCTCACACACTAGGAGCTTTCGCGCTTGCGCGGTAGCGTTCGGAAAATTCTAGAGCTTAGTAGCTTGGCGGGAACCCCTCCCCCCATGCATCCACTGAGCAAGCTCAGCTCGCCGAGCAACGGTCGCTCCTCAGTTCTGAAGTCCGCCAAAAAGGGGCCTGAGAGTGAGGGGACGGCTGGGCGGGTGTGTGTGAGGGCACAGATGACCACTCGAAGAACCACAGTTACAGGTAAACAACCTGTTCTTCTTCTTCGTGGTCTCTGTGCCTCACACACTAGGAGACTTTGTAGCTTACCAGAAGGATGGTGGGTCAGGTCCTTAGAGTACGGAGGCCAGCACCGCTCGTCCAAACCGGGCATCCCTCCTGGACCGGCAGTCCAGTCGATAGTGGCAGACAAAGGTCAATGGCCTGGACCAGGTCGCTACTCGACAAAGTTCTTGCAGGTCCACACCCCGCAGGAGGGCTGCTGAGGATGCCACAGCTCTGGTGGAGTGCAGCCGAAGCAAGTCCGGTGGAGGCTGCTTGGCCATCTCATAAGCAAGCAGGATTGTCTGGGCCACCCACCTGGAGAATCTCTGGGTGGACACCTTGCGGCCCCTGCGACACTGACCGTAACAGACAAACAGGTGTAGGGTCTGTCTGTATGTCGCAGTCTGTTGAGTGTAGAAGGCGAGGGCCCTTCGAACATCCAGAGAGTGTAGAGACCTCTCAAGAGGTGTCGTTGGATTAGGATGAAAAGCTGGTACAATAATGTCCTGGTTAAGGTGGAAATGAGAAACCACCTTTGGTAGGAAGGAAATGTCCGGGCGAAGAACTACCTTGTCCCTATGAAAAACCAGGAACGGCTCGTTGACTCGTACAGCTGTCAGCTCGCTGGCACACCTGGTGGAGGTGACAGCCACCAGGAAAGCAGTCTTCAGAGTCAGGAGCCTGTCATCGGCAGTGGCCATGGGCTCAAAAGGCAGTCGCATGAGCTGGGAGAGCACCAGGGATAGCGACCATGGCGGCGGTGGTGGCGATACCGGCAGGTATAGATGTTGGAGCCCCTTCATGAATTGTTTCATGGTGGCATCCCGGAAGAGCGCTGCTGATGGGGAGCTTCGAGGTTGGTAGGCACGATGGCGGAGAGGTAGACCTTCAGAGAAAGAAAAGACAGTCTTTGTTGTTTGAGGTGGAGGAGGAAGCGGAGCACGGTACCGAGGCTGACCGACGATACCGTCTCACCTCGCTCCTCCACAAAGGTCATGAAACGCCGCCACTTGTAGGCATAGTTGCAGCGGGTTGATTCCTTCCTGGCCGCGGTCAGCACATTCTGGATAACGGGATTGTCTAGGGCGTTATCCTCCACACGTGCAGGGCCAGGGGTGGCAGGTCAGGGTGGAGAACACGACCGCCGGAGTGGGACAGCAGATCGGGTGCTGTCGGGAGCCTGAGAAGTCGACCCTGAGTGGCCTTGAGCAGGGGCGCGAACCAGTGCTGCCTCGGCCAGTACGGGGCGACCAGGATGACATCGGCTCAGTCCGCCAGGATCTTGGCGACCACTCAGCCCAGGAGAGGAAATGGCGGGAAGACATAGAGGAGCCCCTCTGTCCACCGAAACTAGACCGCGTTGCCAAAAGAGTTCGGTCTCCGGCCAGCTCTCAAACAGTACCGGTGACACTTGGCGTTCGAGACAGTGGCAAAAAGATCGATGTCAGGCTCACCCCAACGGTATTGTATCAGGTGGAACGCCTCATCCAAGAGGGACCACTCGTGGTGGGTCGAGGTGTCTCTGCTCAGAGCGTCCGCTGTGGTGTTCTCCTGACCTGCCAGGTGGACAGCAATCGGATGGACCTGGAAAGACACGCACCACTCCCAGAGCTGGAGAGCAATGGTGAGAAGCGTGGTGGAGTGGGTCCCTCCCTGTCTGTTGACATAACAGACTGCCGTGGTGTTGTCGGTCAGGATGAGTACCATCTGTCCTGAGACCAGGTTGCGGAACGCCCTCAGAGCTTTCCCGATGGCAAGGAGCTCGAGAGCGCTGATATGGAGATCGGTCTCGTCACCTGTCCAGCATCCCCGGACTCTGAGGTCTTCGCAGTGCGCTCCCAACCCGAAGAGGGAGGCATCGGTCATGACCGTGAGTTGAGGAGTCAGTTGTCTGAAAGGCATCCCGGACAGGAGGTGGCGGTATGAGAGCCACCACAGCAGAGAGTGACGTACTTGTGTCGGCAGTCGAAGTCGCAGGCCCTGGTCGTCTCGGAGCGGGTTAAAGGTTCTGACGAACCAGTGTTGGAGGGAGCGCGACCGAAGTCTCGACAGGTATGTGACGGCCATGGTGGAAGCCATGTAGCCCAGGAGCTGTTGTATCTTCCTCGCCGATATCGTCAGGGCATCGAAGGTTGCAGCGGCGGCCTGGCGGAGGGTATGAGCTTGATCCAGGAGCGGGTAGGCTCTGGCTGAGACCGAGTCCAGGGTGGCTCCAATGAAGTCCAGCACTCTCGCTAGCTCGAGGTGGGACTTCTTCGGATTGACCTGGAGACCCAGGCGGGTCAGAAGCGACAGGGTCTGATGAATGTCCGAGTAGAGTTTGCTCTTGTAGAACGCTACCAACAGCCAATCGTCCAGATACAGAAGACGGTGATACCCTTCGTCCACAGGTAAGAGATCACAGGAGCCATGCATTTCGTGAAGACCCTCGGTGCGGTGGAGAGGCCGAACGGCAGCACCCAGTACTGGTAGGAGGTGCCGTCGATCGCGAACCGAAGGTATCTTCTGTGCTGCGGATGTATGGAGATGTGGAAATAGGCATCCCGCAGGTTGATGTATGCGAACCAGTCTCCCCAACGAAAGAAGGGTAGGATCGTCGACAGTGTGACCATCTTGAACCTCGTGGGGCGGATATATTCATTTACCCCTCGGAGATCCAGAATGGGTCGCAGGGTCCCATCCGACTTCGGTACAGTGAAGTACTGGGAGTAGAAGCCAGTGGTAGTGGCTGAGGGCGGGACCTCTTCGATCGCTCCCTTCTGCAGGAGGGACTGGATCTCCTCCAGCAGTGCAGGGCTGGCCTGGCTGGAATAGAAAACGTCTCGTGGTGAAATACTTGAGAACTCGATGGTGTAACCAAGACGGACGATGGTGAGCACCCAAGAGTCCGTAGTGATTGAGCGCCATGAGGCGAGGTGTTTGGCCAGAGTGGGGTGGTCCGTTAGAGACGATGGTAGGTGGAAAGTTGCCTGTGGTGGTGTCCTGCACGGCCCATCAAAGCGGGACTTGGTCCCAGATGACGACTTTTGGAGGACGTCTGGCGGCTCTGTGGAGGTCTTCGCGAGGAGGACGCAGTCGAAGTCCTGGATGGTGCTGACCGAGGCGAATGTGGCTGGAAGCTTGACAATGATGACCAACGCCAAGCAGGTCAAGAGCCAAAACCGCGGCGGGACTGTTGAGGCTGACAGATCCCCATCTTCTTGGCCGTTAGTCGGGCTTTGACAATGTGGTCCATGGCCTCGTCAGGGGACGCATTGAAGAGTCCCTTGCCATCAAAGGGAAGATCGTCAATGCGTTTCCGCGTGTCTTCCTGCAGGCCAGAGGACTGTAGCCAAGCGTATCGGCGCAAGGCTACAGAACCCACCATGACGCAAGCAGCGACCTCGATGGAGTGCCTAGAGGAAAGGATCTGTTGGTTTGCTAGCACCACCGCTTCGTTGTAAAACTGGTGGACGCTCGCCCTGCTCTCCTCCGGGACAGTGGACAAGAGTGGAGAGAACTTGTCCAATAGCTTCCGTAGATACACTGCTAGGCAGACCTGGGTGTTTGACATTCTGGTTATCAGGGAGGAGGCAGAGTAGAACCTCCTCCCGAAAGTGTCGAGCCGGCGTGCTTCCCTGTCTGGCGGAGTCGTGTGTGCCCGAGACCCTCCCGGACTCAGCGACCACAGAGTTCAGCAAAGGATGATTAAACAAAAACTCGGCATCCTCCTTCTGGGTCCGATACAGGTGTTTGAGCCGGTGTGGTATTGACTGGGCGGAAGCTGGCTGGGCCCAAGGGTTTTTAAGGTACTCCATCAAGGCAGGCAAGAACGGGAGTGGAGCCGTCGAGGGTGGACAGGTGTCCATGTAGTGAAAGACGGGGTCTTGCACTGCCGGAGCCAGTTCCACCACCTTGAGACCCAGAGCTGTTGACATTTGGAGGAGGATGTCCAAGAACTGCTTAACGTCCTCGGGAGCCACCTCTGGTGTTGAGTCCCCGAAGGCCAAGGGCAGAGATTCATGGGACTACGGTGTTGACTCCTTAGATTCACAGTCCAATTCGTAGCTGTCCTGGGAGGAAGCCGTGGAAGACTGTCGGCTACCTCTCCGGCGAGCCTCGGTTGGGCACACTTCAAGATGGTACCAACAGTACTGACAGGGTAACCGTCAGAGTGGCGGTCATGGTATGCCTCCCAGTGGTTGTCCTAGGCGGGGCAGCCCTCTGCGAAGGAAGCACCAAAGGCACCGACTGCCTGATCGCCTGCGTGACGGTGACAGCCGCAATGGTGACCTGGACTGAAGTAGCCTCTGATACTGGACGGGGACACTGTTGAGGTGACCCGCGGTGGTGGTGATATGGGCCGGTAGCAGGAAGTATGCTCACGAGATCGGCAATGTGTAGGCGATCTGCAAGGGAAGCATGATGGTGAGTGCTCCTGCCGGGAACGGTAGGCCGCCCGCGATGGTGAACGAGAACGGCGGTACGGTGACCCCCGCCTCACATCAGGGTGATCTTGGTCCCGATATGAAGGCGAAATAGGATCGGAATGATGCTGGGTACTCTCTCTAAGGTTGTGCCTGGCCTTGCCTCATAACGTGAGACGTAGATGAGTATGGCGAATCACGGGAGGGCACCGACCATCCATGAGACGCTTCCCAGTAACGTGGGGAAGGGTATCAGACACGACACTCAGAGTAGTTGTCCCGTTCCAGGTATGGTTCTCTCATTTCAGGGTAGGGTTCCCGATGATGGGAAGGCTCTCTGACCCTTCGTTCCAGCACTGGGGAGGCGCTTCTACCCTCGGAACCTCGATGTTGACGTGAGGTCGGGGGAGCTGTCGGAACAGCCTCCGTGTGGGCCGCCATTTCAGGGCATCCAGAGGGAGGAACCACAGCTGCAAGCACCGGTGGATCTTGGTGCGTTGGCGAGCCAGCGGCTTTCTCACCATCAGATACCTCGAGCACCTCTTCATCTCCAGGTTCATCGAGGTGTTGAGTAGGAAGAGGAGTGGTAAGAGCCAGTCTAGCCGGAGACCCACGCTTCTCCTTCTTCCTCTTCTTCTCTTTATCCAGTTTTGAGGGTGTGGGACGCTTATGCTGGGCTGCTGCAAGCGTCTTGGTGGATTTGGCACCCTGCGAGCAGCAGGGGCCTCTCTCAGAGCCGAAGACGACAAGGCCGATGATACTTTCGGGATCCTCGTTAGGGCAGAAGAAGGAGCCCCATGCAACGGTATCGAGCCCGGTACCGTCGGAATGGGATCAGCAGCCGCCGAATCTGAAGGAAGTGCAGTCGCAGGTCAGCTCTTGGACATTTTCACCAGAGTTGGGTCTTGTGGTGTCAAAGACTGCTCCCAGCAAAGGGATCTGAGGCGTGCCAGCCGGTTTCTCAAGGTCTGGGACGTGAATTCTTTGCAAATTGGGCAGGCCTTGATGTTATGGGCCTCACCCAAACGCAGGAGACACTCGCTATGCCCGTCCGAACAAGCGACCTTAACGACCACACTTTCTATAGGACTTGAACAAAGTCGACATAGAAGTCCGGAGAAGAAGAGAAAAGGAGACAAGTTGCAGGATCGAAGACGAAGACACAGACAAAGACGGGGGGGAGGCAAGTCGGGGATTAGAAGTCCCAAGAAAGGGGGACAAAATCACCGAAGCACCAAACCAGTCCGTAATCCAAGAGAAAGCCAAAAATCCGAAATCAAAACCAGAAAGAGACTTGCAGGAAAGGCCAAGGAAAAACGCAGCTAAGCTCAGAACCTCCGTATGTGACGGCAGACAAGAAAGAACTGAGGAGCGACCGTTGCTCGGTGGGCTGAGTATGCTCAGTGGATGCATGGGGGAGGGGTTCCCACCAAGCTACTAAGCTCTAGAATTTTCCAAACGGTACCGTGCATGCACGAAAGCTCCTAGTGTGTGAGGCACAGAGACCGCGAAGAACTTCTTATTTCTGCTAGCTTTTCTGGCAGTGGCTGGAGGTGAGACTATTAGATGATTTACCAACTCTGAACACTTCTGGATGACAATTTGTTCATACCCTAGTGACTTTGAGATTCAACTACAATAATATATTCCAAATGGAACTGGTTTTCACAACACAGAGAATACACTGCAGATCTATGTGAACATCTTTATTCACTCTAACAGCTGGTTAGGACCAACACAGATTATGCCAAAACAGGCTACTGACAAACAAGAGATATCAGGCTTGGAGACAGAAGTGCTGACAATGTTGGAGGAAATGCCTACTGAGAACTGAATATATTTAATAGCCATAGAATGTTAGGTGTTAGTGGGAAAGAAAAATGGAAGCAGGAAAGGGAATGAAGGAAAGGGATTCGAAGAAGGCTGCCACACTGAACAGGAGCACTTCTATTAGGAGGTGAGGATATACTGAAACATCTTGCTATAGGTCTCAAGCATTCTAAAAGGCCCTATGCCAATCACTTAGAAGAAAAATAAGACTCCTACACACTATGCAGCATGCCGAGGTAAACATCAAGGTAATCGGAATAAGGTGGGCAGGGGAAAGGGGTCCTGAACATTTCACAGCTGCACAGAAGTAATTTCATCAGATCTAGGTACAGTTGGTAAAATGCACTTTTTAACACAACAAATGTGTAAGACATTCATCCCCCATTTTGACCTTGCCACCCTAATGTAACTAGAGCCCACATAAACACCATAATTACCCCTACCTTCCACTTGCTAAAAGAATACTCTCTACACTGTGTTCTTCCTCCGGTTGCTTTCTGCCAGAGGAAAACTGAGCTGGCTGCCTTAACTCCAGCAAGATGTGCCCTTTTATGGCAACAAAGAAGTGAGTAAGAGAAGGTACCCAGAGGGAGAGAACAATCAAAAGATCTCTAAACCACACCCTAGGAACCACTACAACATTTTGTTGCACACATGTCTATTAACACCTATTCTAGATCACTCATGTCAGTTACCAGTTTGCTTCTGGAACCAATTCTACATGCCAGATTTCACCTTTAAACTTCCATCCGGCTGATCCCTATTTCAAAAAGCTATTTCAGAATCATAGAGTCTTCCCCTCTGCAAGCTTTCCAAGGTTTTAAGACTTTGAGAACAACCACTTTCTGCTCGAAGTCCTAACTTTACCAAAAATTAGAGTGATTTCCTGCAGGAGAAGGACCCCTTTGCAGTTGTTCTCAAAATGAGAAATGCCTTCCCTTTATGTTCTTCTTTGGTTTCTTTTCAGAAAAATGCAAAAAAGAGTTATTTCAAGCTTTCAAAAACTAGCTGAAATCATCTGGAAACATTAATTCCTCACTCTGAACGTTTGAAACGGTTTTAAATGTTTATACTGTTTTATTATCTGTAAATTACATTATCTTTTTTGTTACAAAGTGATTTTTAAATAATTAGGAAGACATAGGATGATATTCTACAAGTGTATAAAAAACTAACAAAATGGTTAGGGCAGTGTAGAGAAATAAGATGTCATCAAAAGATATTGTTATATATGATAACCGCTGCAGGATTGACATATGTGCAATATTAGAAAAGAAGAGAATATGTAGATATGAAAGAACGGAAACTTAAGGTAATGGACATGGTAGAAACAGAAAAATTAACATGTTTATTGAGAAATAAGTCTATAGAGAATTTTGAAAAAGAATGGAAAGAAGTACTGAATTGGATAAAGAAATAATATAGAAATAAGAAAGTAACGATGAAAATGAAGTGAAGCAATATTGTATATGATATGTAATAAGTAGCAATCAGTGGTTTAAAGTAAGATGTAACAAACAATGAAAGACTATTGTTATGGCTAAATATGTAGCCTAAATATGTATGTATGAGGATGAACAAGCAGATTCAATTGGGAAAAAGACGGAAGGGGGGAAGGGGGGTATTTTTTTTTAGTTCTAATGTAAATTTTAATAAAAAATAAAAATAAAAAACTAACAAAATGTTACAACCTCTGTAGTAATAAACAAAACAGTAAAATAATATAAAACTATCTACTGATCATCAACGAATTATCATCAGGATCACGTTTTGAAGGTGCCGCTCAATTCAGCATATGTTAGGATTTCTTGCAGTGTTCAGGATAAACTGTAAGAAATATCTCCAAATCATATATAATATGTACACCTCATTTTTTAATTATTCCCTAACAAAAAGAAAGACATTTTCTGCATACGTATTTTTTTAAAAAAATTCATAGCACATCATTTTTTTAAAAAATCTCTGAATTTAAAACCCCTGAGCCAGAGGAAACAGAGAGAGAGCAGGAAACATATTAGCTTGGTTTTCAGCCGAGTCTACTAGTCTCTCTTTTCCACTGTTCCCCATCCCCCCACCTCCAATCATAACAAATTAGTCTAACACTTGATATTTGTCATATCTTAATAAGGAAGAAAACCCTCAACAGAAAAAAAAATTAAATCAGGAGGTGACAGGAAACAAAACACCATTTTGTCTTGAATTTGCACAGCCTAATTTATAGTAATACAACAGAACCTATGAGTTCTGGTAAATGTCAGAGCAGCAGCACTCATTACATATGTTGATAGGTATGAACCAAAGTCTCTGTAGGCCTTTCAAAAATTGCACACAGCCGATTTAATGCAAACCAGAAGTCTCTGGCTGCTGGATGAACATTCAGATTTGTTCCCATATGGATATTAGGAGGAGGGGGCTTTTTTTCACTCCTCATTTATTTACAGTTGAAGGGTGGGTCTTTTAAGAGTGAGCACAAGGCCAACTACCTATGGATTTGGTTTGTGGGAAGACACCTCCCACTTCCACAAAATTCTCCAACCACAGCAGAGAAAGCATCTTGGTTTGTACGTAACCTCTTCCCCCCACCTAGCATCTGCCTTGCCCAATCTCATCTGGGACAGCTCCAATAACAACATCTGCTTGGCAGCTTTTCAAACCCATGGATAGTTATCTAACTGAGGCTTTTGTGCTGCACTGTTTATTCTGTGTGAAGAAATGCCTCTTTAGTTGAAAGAGTACTTTAGAAAAGCTGTGCAGCTATTAGCAAGTGAAGCACAAGGCTAATAACCCCCACCTGCTCATCAAATTAATTATGACATCTGAGTCATTATAGCTCAGAAAGAACACACAACTGCAGAATTGTCACAAGCAGAAACAAATATACTATATGTTAGAAACAAAAAAGAAATTAAAGACAGCAGAGGACAATGACCTTCTGCATTTTTTTAAAATGATTTTTTAAAAAACATTTGATTATTTCTTTTCCAACAATGCCTCAGTAAAATGCATATGGACGGGTAGAGGCTGAAACTCTGTACTACTGTATAACCTCAGTAAAAAGAACAGCAAATGGTTGTATTCATATTAACCATAGTGCTGCAAATATTAACAGGTACTGAGAAATCTAGTTCAGAAACTGTACTAAAAGTAAAATTCCAGTATTCCTTGTAGCTACTGCCTAAGAAATCTAAACTCAAAAGGCATGTTAATATAAATATGCCCCAATTTTTTTTAAAAAAAATACATTTGTTCCGAAGTCTCCAGAAAACTATGAAACAATTTTACACAAAACTAATTAGGCAGCACTATCATTAATATAAAGCTCTGATTTTCAAAATTAAGTTGCATTAAGGAACAAACATTGCAATATTAATATTATATAAATATTAATATTATATATTAAGGTTTTGTGTGCTCCATTAGTTATCAAAACATGATGCATTCCAATGCTCTAGCATACAAAAAACAACTTCAATCACAAAACACAGGATTCAGCTGAAATGCAACATTAAATGGCATTTATAATAGTACATTGGCATTACAGTTATTTGTAGTAAAGGTATGCATTTGTAATATTTTATAGCAATCTTTAGGAAATAATTTTTAATTGCTATAAAGGATATAATTATGTGTCAGCCCAACATATCTGAATCCTGAAAGGATACAGTATGTGCTGAATGTTTCACTTCAAATTAAAGTGAAGAGTAAGATGACAAGTAATATGACCATGCTGCTGGTTATTAACGACTTGTAGTGGATAACCATCATTATTCATATACAGTTTGCCGTTTTAGAATAGGTATTCTCAGACCTTCTTACCCAACACTAACATTAGTAGGTGGGAAACGACTGATGCCCAACAGTCACAAAATGGTAGTGCAGCACTGATTAAGTCACAAAATGGCAGCACAGGGTTTTATGAGCCCCAGGCTTTGTTCTCCTTGGCACACCTCTCTCCTTCCTGGCGGTACAAAATGAAATAATAAGGAATAAAATAGCTATCAGATTTATGTCCTTCCCCAACACCCAGAATCAGCTGCTGAAGGCAGCTACCTCATTCTGTCTCCACACCTGTTTTTTGTTTTGCCTAACACAAAACTGGGAAAGAACATTACAGTTTTCTGACATCATGGTTAAGTTCTTAGGCTGACTTCAGGGTTGGTTTGTTTTTAAATCCTGTCAGCACAGTAGGTCATGTGTAGGGAGCCAATCAATGATTTGTTTTACTGGTAACTACAAGAAATTGTTGGGTGGGGGTGTGCTTTTGGAACACCAGCTGCAGTTTCAGTCAACAGGTGTCACCATCAGCTCCAGCTTTTCTGGTGTACTAAGCCCCAGTTGTGCTGAGTTCCTGGAGGAATATCATCCCAGCAGAAATAGGACAAGGCAACAATGAAATGCACAACAAAAAGGAGCTGAAAAACTGCAGGTTGTCCCACAGTACAATGACCATCTGACTGGATTTGCTGCTGGCTATATCCCTTTGCCAACTTGGTCAGGAGCTACAGCAATAGCAAAATGTGGCAGAGATAGTGTGAACTCCACGACCAGTCCAGATGCTGGTGATAGAGGCTCTGGCTCCTTGTTATCTCTTCATATCATCTGTCCTTCCCTTCCACTTGTTCCTCCCTCCTCCTCCCAGATTCTTGGTGCATATGCGGCAGCAAGATGAAGAGGGAAAGGCCAGCCACTGCTTGCCAAAACACCTAGCTTGCTGGGAGGGTGCCACTGCCTGAAACCTGAGAAACAGTGCCCTAGAACATGTTTTATATTTAAATGAGACCAATTGCCACACTTTGCAAATAAAACATCACAGCAGTTTCTTGTTAAAAATTTTGCAGGCACTAATCATAACATGCTGCTACTCTTTTACTTGTTACTATCTTAAGTAAGAGAGGATTCTTTAAACGTCAAAAAAGCTGACAAACACAGTTCTGCAGAACTTTAAATCTATGTAAACAAACATTCAAGACTTTAAAGTGTTCATCTAAGACTCCAGCATGTTGCATCAATTCATATTAAAATAAGGTATACAAATAAAAATGTTCCTTTTCAGTACATGCTCTCTCCTGAGGATTCTGCAGTAGTAATTGCAGCCTGTTTCTAACTAATCGGTCACCCCAGGATGCACACTAAACAGAGGAAAGGAAGGGGCAGGGGGTGATCAGTAGAAGATGACTAAGAAGAACATAATTTTGATGCATTTGATTAACAGTGAGGGGAGATAATGCATGCATGTAAGTTCTGTAAGAAATCTTCATACATACATTAAAAGAATGAAGCCACACAGAATGGATGCATGCATTCAGCTAGCACAAGCTGAAGGGAGCCCCCTGCCCAAAGGAAATCTTTGCCTCATCCCTACTGTAGCCCCTGTACTGGCAAAAAACAAAAAAATCCTACAACTGTAGTGACCAGCGGGACAGCAGGTATGAAAGGACATAGAAATTTCCTTGCACCACACTTACACTGGATGCCATGCAGTTTATTTTTATCACATGAGTTATGACTTCATGGGCACTTCAATATCATGGTACCAGAAGTTCCAATGTAGAGGGAATGATGGATGACAAAAACCTAATGAACTACATATGCCAAATTCTTCAGATGATGTATACACACGTACTCACTCACACACACACACACACACACACACACCAGTGAAGTAAAGAAACTGATATGGAGAATACTTTTGCACTGGTAACCACATCACCAAAATTAACATCTGAGGCTTGGATCTCATACATCGACAAATCGGGAAAGGGACGCACAACTGTTGCAAAAGGAACAGTGGTATATAGTTTTTCTCTGCTTCAGAAAAATGTTACAAATGCTAAAGGTTCATAATAACACACCATAACAGTCAATTCTATTACAGAGTGATGGTGTGTATATACCAATGAATACAAAAGCATTGGGAGGAGGATTGGAAGGTGGTAACACTAGTCTTTACAAGCTATCTGGCATTCAAAGCAGACAGCTGTAACCTGAGAAAGGGGCAAATATAAATGACTAAGTGTATCCTGGAACTTCTAGCTTGAACAAACCATAGGTCAGATTGTTATTTGGGACAGCAATGCTAAATTTATCTCACAAACAATTCTGAATATGTTTGAAGCATTCATAATTCAGATCCTACCCCAACCTGCCCAATAAATCTGGAATCCATTTCAAGGCACAATTTCTCCCTTGTTCTCATATTTCTGTAATATTCATAATGGTAACAGGTCACATGCATCAGCTAATAAGTGTTGTACATTTTTCTTAAATTTATTCATTAAAATAACCATGTGCACAGAATTCATGTACTGTAGCTATTAAAAAAGAACTCCCACTTGTAAACACAGCAGGGGATGTGGAGAGAGTAATATACATTCCTCAAAATATTTTAAAAGTTGTTTTAATGACTAGTTCCCACAAATTATGGAATACTTTTACCATAGTTTATGACAACTATGGACTCCATAGAAAACTTGGCATTCATATATACTTGTTTTCCTGGCCTTAGATGAGCTGGTAATATAGATCATTTGTGGATAGAGAGATATTCTCATCTGGAGAGCAACTTCATATTCTCATCTGGAGAGCAACTTCATATTTTTCCAAGTTCAGCTGAAGCAGCTGGGGGGCAAAAGCAATGAGCATAAAAAGTATTCAGCACCTATCTCTTGCCCACCACACTGTGCCAGAATCCACCCTGCTGCTGACATCAATTCATGTTTGAAGACCCTGCTCTGGCCCTATGGCATACAACTCTACCCATGTATATGTGTATGAAAAAGAGAATCATTCTATTTTGCAGTGTACCTTTCTGAATTCCATTCCTAAAACAGTAGAATACTGACTCATTGTGGTGAATGTGGGATATGTGGTTATTACCCAACTTTTGCCTTAGAGAAACTATGCAAAGCTTGAAACCTTTAAACTACAACATGATTAGTTGGTCCAGTAATAGATACCTTACCACTAAGTCTTTATATTCTGCTTTCTATTTTGAGTGTACTCAAGCAAGGATATGCATGTGTGGGAATGCTACAGATACATTTTGATGGATTCCTCCCTCCCCCACTTTAAAGATGAATTGCTTTGGCACTATTGTCTGCATACTTTTCAAGAAACCAAAGTGCATGCCAGAAAGAGTGTGAGTGTTTCATAAAGTTCTGCAGATCCTAGATCACACACAGCAAACTGATTCTCATATCCACTTAATCTCAGTACACATCTCCACCCCTGCTTCCTTCCCAATGGTATGCAGTCTTGAAAACACAAATGTTCAAGTTTCCTGGAGCTAAGCTAAAGAGGAAAAGTCCCATTCCCAAGGGCTATAGCTACATGCTCTTGGCGCCCTGAAGCTGTTAACTATAGTAAAATATAATGTAGCACTTCACCACAATTAACCACAGGGGAAACAGCCTGTTTTTCACCTTTGATGACATTTAACAGATAACACCATGAATTCCAGATGTTATCTAAAAACAAAGGGTTCTTAATACCAAATGTACGTATACGTTTTGTACTGAGAGAGAATTATATTAAGTACACAAAACGAGCAAAACCATACTCAAGACAACATTAACTTCATTAAGAAACATAAGTAAAATTAGTCATGGTGCAGGTTTAACCAAGAAAATAAATGACTAGAGTTTTTGAACAAATAATATTTGTAAGTAGTGCATTAAAATGTATAGGAAAACTTAGAGGTAACAGAATATCTTTTATAAACTTTTCGCAAAATCCTGTAAAAGACTGTCAGAAATAAATAATATTAAAGCTTAAATATGCACCGATGAATGTTTGAGAAATATCAAAGTTTGTTGCTTTTTTAAACATTTATTTAAATATATTTCTTGCATATTTAGCCATGTGGACTATATTCCCACCTTACAGGTGAAGGTGAAATATCAGGGGAGTAACCAAATATGTTCACCAGAAGGGAATCAAATCTCTCATGCAAAATGTGGCTGTAGGTAATATTCATTAAGAAGCCACAGAATGAATACCCTAAAGCAGAAACCAAAGGAAGAGTCACTTTTAACATTTGAGTTAACAGTATAATCACCAAGCAAGTTGAATAACAAAATCACACGTAACTCAGTAAGGATCACATTGCTACTCTGGGTACAAATAAGCAATGGAACATATGTAACACAAACAAAATACAATAGTGATCTCAAAAGTCTGGAACTACAGCTCACAAGATGCCACAATTCAGGCATCTCTGACATTACTCAACAGCAGTCCTAATACGACATGCAGTTGTCCAGTTCTCTAATAACTTTCAATACAGGCAGATGCCATGTACACACCCACATCTGATCTTGCCCGGTAGGCCCTGCGGTTACACTGTACAAGGAGGCTAAAAGCCTCACTGGGTACTGATCTGGTGTTACCTGTTGGTTATGTTGATTGCAGCACTATTCAGACATTCACATAAGAAAGCATATAATACCACCCCACACAAACCATTTCTCTATTCCTTCATAATGCAACAGCCAAGGTCACAGTTCGGAGGTTTGTGAATTTTCTGAAACCACTACTGTTGAAAAGACAGTGGATTCTTGGTCTGGTTCATCAGGCCTCTTATGAACTTCTGCGATAAGAGAGCATATAAAATACAAGGTTCATGTTACACATGTTCTTCCATTCAAAAGAACATGTGACAAGGGGCAATACATTAATATGTATTTGTCACTGCTTGTATATATATTTGTCAAATATTTTTCTTCTGATGGTCAAACCATTAACTTGCATAATATGCACAAAAGTCCTAACACCTTGCAAGTGAGAAAATATCAGAGTCTGCAACAGATAGAGCCTGACAGTAGACCACTGATACTCAAACTAAGGTTTCAGATGTTCCTACACTGTCGTAAAAGCTCTGACCCCTGGTCATGTCAGGGATGGCTTCTGTATGTTGCAGTCCAACAACAGAGGGTTGTAGCTCAATGAATTTTAATAATGTTCTGCCTCAGGTACTTCAATGCCAGAGAATACTCAATGTTTGATTTGATATACCAGAAAACAATTAGGAGGTGGGTAATACAAAAACCCTTTACATGTCTACTCAGATGTACGTTCGTTCCATTGATTTCAATGAGACTTGCTCCCAAATAAATACACATATGAGTGCAGTCTTACTACATACACCACTACTCCCCTAAGCAACTCTGTTTTAATGACTCGAAAATTGTTGGCTGAAAGATTCTTTTAATAGCTGCTCTTCAATGCTCTATTTTTATTATGATGATTCCATTTTAAGCCACACTAGAGGCCTTTTCAATTGCTGAATGGTGGGATTTAAATGATATTTTTTTAGAAATAAACATAAACAAAACCTCAGAAAACCATACGACTGTACTCGGTGTTTTTAATGTTTTCGTTTTACCACAAAAACACTTTGCTTATATTTACAATTTTTAGAGAAGCCTCCAAAATTCCATATACAAAGATAAAGTTTCTGAACTTTCTATAACAACAAACTGAGCTGCAAGATCCTTTGATTTGCATGTTTGTTTGTCGAATCGGTTTTGTTTCTAGAGGACTTTCATGCTCAATTTACAAATGTGAAAATATTCATGAAAAAACAACAAAAGATCCCAACAAAGACTGTTCTGTGTTTTGTTGTTGAAGATATTTGAAGCATATAAATTTAATGTCCTTTGTTTTCTATGTGGCGTAAATAAACAGTGAACGTAAATAAATGGTGAACTGACCTACAGTTTTATTGCCTTATATTTTGATCTGCTTAGATAACTCAAGTTCAGCAGTTCAGACCCAATGCGTGGATCCAGCACATTTGATTACTCATGGGAAAAAAGCAACTGCAGTTTGCAAAGAGAAATTTGAATTTCTGCCCATCTAGTTTTGTACAGAAGGGTGACACACACAGAGAGAAAAACCTACAGTTGCCTTATTTCCACTCATATTCAAGACCACTTGATTATTATCATTTCTTTATAGAGGACCACTACTGTACCTGGTACAAGTAAAAGACCAACCAAAAAAATCTAGCTCCCTGCCCTCCAGTTTACAGTCTAATTAAGAGGTTACACAAAAGGAAAAGGGAGTAGCAATGTGGTAGGGGATTAAGTCCAGCAGATACGGCCTCTTCTCTCCCTCTCTTCCAGGGCCAAGGCAAATGGGATGGAGGGAGGAGTTTCATCTGTTTCTGGGCCTAGACATCCCCGCCTCTTCTCTCTCTCTGCAGTCACTTTGAAAGGCAAAACTTAATTTTGATTTTGCAATATTTGATGTACCCATATGTGTTAGATTTCCTTAAGCCAACTGAATCACTTAAACTAGCATTTCGGTGTTTCCCAATAACTGTATTATAATAATCACAACTCTTCCCTCAACCATCTACCTACATCAATTGGCTAAACTGCAATCACTGATCAGGAATGAATATCTGCAAGTCTACAGAAGGGGATCCCCTGGCTCATCTTAAACATTCATTTCAATGTTCCTTGGGGAAAAAACAGAATCCAGGAAGCTGTGTAACTTAAGAATGGAAGCTACATTAGAAAGAAGGAATTCATTGCAAGTTTACTGCAGAGCACGATAGTTTATTCAAGAACTCTAGGAAATCATGGCTTTTCATGAGAATATATTGAAATAGATAGGAGTAAGAAATAATGGCTGTAATTAAGAGGAAGAACTATTGCTCTGACTGTGGGAAACACTTTGTGATACATGCATTATGTATTTTGCATTTGATTAAAAATAATGCAGACTAATAGTCATCTGTTTGCTATTCAAAATTAGTATTTTGAGCAGGGTTTTTTGGCATTTTATGGTAACAAGCTTTACATCTTTGAGTACAAGACAGAAAGCTATCACAATAAAATTAGCACATCAACCTTTTCCAAGTCACTATCTTAATGCAAAATGATCAAATCGCAAGTTCAAATGTGTGTCAGCGTGCATAATTTTCTGGCATGGTATTTTAACTGCTCCAGATCTCTGTATGTGTTTGAGCACACATGCACGTGCATGCACACACACACATGCACACATGCAAACATTTTCAAGAATCTCCAGAAGTGTGCCGAGGCATGTTTTTGGTGTAGTGCCAAATCACGTGCTTCTGTTTTTGGCATTCTAATATGGATTAGACAGATGCACAAGCATGTAGACTTTGGCAAGTAGTGACAATGGTCTAGTCTGAATTTAGTTATTTAATCTTTTCATGAGACTTGCTAGGTGAAAGCATTAAGAGCAACTTATTTGATCTACCTTTACTTTTTCATAATCCACACTTTATAATTTGTCACAGATTAAATGCCACAGAATTTTCAGGTGTCCACAAATACTACTAAATGATGGCAGCACAGCTTTTATGCTTACTGTTACTGTACACAGTTTTTTTTATTACTTCTAAGACAGCCATACCTCACATGTTCCTCTAAAGGAATTTCTGATGAGCCTTTCTTTAATTTTTTTTAATAATAAACAACTATATAACCTGCACATCTACCAGGGATTTAAAATATTAATTGGGAAAGGCACTTACAGGCATGGATCTCAGAACAGGTAACAATAATGAGGGCTAAGACTCACGTTCTTTAGACTAGATGAAGATGAGGTGAGCCCTCCCAGCCTCAAATTATCAGAAACAATTGGACCAAGACTGTTGTGCAGTTCAGCCTACTCAGCAATGGTTAATCAGAAATATACTAATCGCCTTTTCCACACAAGGGCAATACTTTGCACTGGGATCGTATTCTTGCTGTTATGTCTGCACATTAATAGTATTGATGTTTCCTCTGAGGATTCGCATGGCTTGAGCTCTTAGCATGATTACTATTAACATAAAACCAATGTATTGTAAAACCAGAAAAACTCCGACGTGAAGCACAAAAACCAGTTTGGCTGTGTTTCTAACAACATGTGGAAGGTGTACACGCAGAGGTGATTCTCTGTGGGTGTTTCCACCTTCCCCGGCATCATTTCTGTCTGCTCCTGTCTCCGCCTCTCAAACGCAGGGCAGGTGCCACTGCGTTGCATGGACTGTTGGAATACAATGAAATATGTCGGGATCCTCAGGATGTTGCTTTTAAATTTCAGGATAGTTGCTTTTCAATTTCAATTTCTGGCTATCAAGAACTTTTCATGTTTGTCACACACTTTTTAGACATGCATCATTTAGCGACACAGTAATTTTAGTAGTAATTTTATTAGCAGTTTTACTAGCAAACTGGAGGTTAAACTAACCCCTTATAAGAGATCTGGGCATAAATTGTAATAATGAAATGTATGGGAACACAACATATCTCATGAAAACCTTTCATTTGTATTTTTAAAGATATATGATTTATTTATAACATGTAATATACGTTTCCAAGACTCAGGTGGGGGCTTGTCTTCTGTAAGAAGGAACTAAAGTACCTCCACTGATACGTAGCAATGGGTTTTTTTTTTAAAAAAATTGACCAATCAGAGGCGGTGGTATGGAGCAAAGCAGGGAGTGGGAGGAGAATAGGAGTTTCACAAGAATTGACCATTTTCACTGCATTACTTCGATAGAAACCAGAGGGTGTGCAGATAACAATCTGGTAAAATTGGACTAAGTCAGGTTAAAAAACACTGCTCACAACATGTGGTGAAACGCTCCTCCACTTTGGCGCAGAAATGGCCCAAATATTCAGAAAAAGAATAATACTCCTATAAATAAGGCTAACCCTCCCCCTCCCAAAAATGTAGTTAAGTGAAACTACAGCTGTAATCAATGCTATGCAAAGTTACCAGTATTTAAGTCCTACTTAATACAGAGGGAGAGAACCTCAGTTCTCAAGCAGACATTGTGCTTATAACAATGTTCGAAGTCAAAAGGTACACCGTCCATCCCCCCCCCCCGCAACATCTCCTATTCCCTCCAAAACTATATCAAAAATATGCCGGTATGGTTTTGGACCCCAAGCCCCAGGTTTTGTGCTGCCCCATTAACTGTGTACTAAAATACATAGATAACATAACCCACTCCAATAAACGGTAAATCCCCTCAAAACTATGCCAGAAATTCATGTTAGTTACACATTATTACATGCTGCAAATCCAGTTTTCATCCCTCAATACAAATGTGAAAATGGCATACTCAAAATTACACCAAAAATATCTGCACCCTCCAGCAGTTCACTGCAACATTCAGTCTACAACATTTGCAATATTTATGATCCAAAATCAAACTGGCACAAAATTGGGATAGAGATTTCAGGGTCTATGAGATTGGGAGTTTGCAACCCTCTCACCTATTTTGCCTCCACAGCTGTTGCTCTTTAGGCAGATGGAGTAGACAGGAAGTTATGATAGGAGTCACGAATTTTAGATATTGTTTTCTTTGATTAAAGCAGGGCTTTCCAAATGGTGTGTCACGACACCTTAGTGTGTTGTCTGAAGTGTGTAGGTGTGTCGCCTTCCCGGGCTGAGAAAGACGTCCCCCCGAGCTTCTCCAGCTGCCGTTGCTACAACAGCAGGCCAGGATCAGGTAGGGAGGCTGCCTTTCCTTCTGCTGCTGCTGCTGCTGCTCTTGCCAGGGCTTTTCCTCAGTGAGGGTATCTTTCCTTGGGGCCTTTCCTCAGTGAGGGCGACTGCAGTGAGCCAGGATTGAGGCAGAGGGCTGCCTTTTCCACTGTTTAATTTCCGGTTTGTAGTAAAACTGAATTATATGATGACTGTTTGCCGTAATAAATGAAATGAATGAATGAATGAAAAAACTGAATTACTGTGTCGCAAAATGATGCATGTCCACAAAGTGTGTCACCAACATGAAAAGTTTGGAAAGCTCTGGATTAAAGTATAGATGAGGAGGAAAAGAGTACCTACTTTCTTCCAAAATTGGGATTTAAGGTGGTTTGAGAATATATTTATACATTTTGTAATATTTTCATGTATTATTTCATCATTGCCTTCATTATAGTTTCATTGTGATGGGTTCACTCATTATACTCTAATCATCATTATTACTATTCTACAGAATGTGTGACTATGATACTTCTTTTAACAACAGCAACTAGAATATGATGTATTATTTACTGATTTTGCTCAGAGCAGGGAGTGTTGCCCATGGGTCACATGCAGCCCTGAGGCTATTTTTGTGCCCCTCATAGCATACACGGAACTTTTTTTTTGGCAAATGAGCAGATGTAAAAACATATCCACAATCAGGCAAAATTCATCGTGTGAATCTTCAGCCACATCCCTTCCACACACCTCTGAAAAAAAGTTACAGGATCCCCAATTACAGAATTCATATTCATTCCTGCGTTTTGCCTGAACTTACAGTGCAATTCCATATGAGTCTCCTCAGAAGTAATTCACAATTAAATGTGACTTACTTCCAGGTAGAAGTGTGTAGGATCTCAATCAAATTCTTCTGATTTTGTAGGAATTACTAAGGGGAACTAATCACAGATTCAGGCACTGCTACACCATCTGATTAATCTTGGAGACAAAAAATTGCAAACCTAAATAGCACTTATAACAAGTATATGAATTTTAAGCTATTAACAGGCTAAAACTCTACCATGTAGAGGTAGAAACAAATAAAGTTAAACAAGGAAAAGTGCACTGGATAAAAAAAATACTTTTAAAAACAATAGTCTATTATTTACTGACTCTAATGTGTGAAAGCTACAGAAAAATTAGTTTACACAGCCGCTTGTATTTGTCATGACACTGTTAACAACACACAAATGGCAAATCTTGGCTTTTCTTTTAGAACACAGACTGACCATTAATAAATTCTAGAACACATATAGAAAAGAAAATAATTCTCCAGACCAGTAGCCTGGGAATTCAATTACACATGATTAATCTGCAATCAGTAATACAACAGAGTCCACTAGTTCTGCAAAATAGCTTCTGTGATACATACTGGTTCAGTGTGATTTCAAGATAATACAGAATTCAAACCTTAGTTTATTATTACCATCTTTTCTGTATGTCACATCTTCAAATACAGAAATATTACAAACTATGAATTTTCAGTGTCAGACTCCATCCTTTGACAAGTTACTCTTTATAACAAAGCTACATGTCTTGATGGATTTTGCTGTCAACCTTCAGCATTACCACTCTACTGCAGAGCATGTTACCCACTTCAATTAAAATGTACTCTGAGTTCACCATGTCAAATTCAATGGCTGCAGGTAACAGACAACTTGTCCAGCAATGGGACACATTACTACTACAATAAAGATATGGCATCATGCTACAAGGAGTATCTTGAAGGGGAATGGAGTTGTAACACTGCAAACTACATGTAATGAAGCATGTGGATTCAAATCTTGGCTTGTTCTCAGGAAACAGGTTTTAAAAACTATTTCCAGAGTTCAGGCATCACAGGTAATGGAAGTTAGTTTAAAGCAAAATGCTTCTCCTCATTGGTATGAAAAAAGAGAATGGCAAGAGAATATACAACGCCTCTACTTCTGCAGATAAGAAAGCACTGTTTCCTGTTATGTCTTACAGTTTCTTCTATTTTTTAAAAAAGGAGATATATTTGTGAAAATGCCATGATATGTATTCCTCTAACTATCTATGAAGAAATTTTGCAGCCCATATACTGACTACCACATGAAGTTCTAGGCTTCATCTCCCGCGTTGGGAGTTGCAGAGATGGAGTAGGGAAGCTGGAACTGCTACCAATTGTTTTAGGATAATTGCTGTGCTGATCTTGATAGTATGTTTGGGACCGTAAAAATGAGCATGGAATGAGCACAGCAGCTGATTCATGGTGATTTCAGAAGACAGCCAGTGTTTACCACCCCCTTTCTGACTGTTGACCTCTACTGGTATTTTAAATGCTATTGATATATTAAGAGGAAAATAGGTACTTCCATCCTTTCCCTATCCTGTGTATCTAATAAGTTATTTGTCAGCATTATGCAAAGTATATGTATTTGAGAAGTTCAGTAACAAAAAGACTATACAAACTTTAAGGAATGATTCCTCCAAGACAGTAACTGTCCATTGGGATAAAACAATGTGAAAATATATACAGGTGGAAAGGGATGAATGTACCCAAGACTTAAATCTACTTAAAAACTTCTGACCAACATGCAATATTTTCATAAAATCTGAAGATGAATACAACATAACGATCCAGGAGGTCTGTTGGCAAATCAGATACCTTTGAAGCAAATCACACACCTTTGCTGGCAAATCAAATTGCCCCACCCAGAAACATAATGAAAGCTGTAACAAAAGTTTTGCTAATTCCACTACTTTAACTATATTTTATTTACATTGGACAATTACTAGGAAATGTGTATAATGCAACTAGATGGCAGGAAGGAAGAAGGAGGGGTTCTGTTTAATGTAGATCGGAGAGCATGTTTTTATGACTTTGAAAGAGAACTTTAATCAGCCTGGGAATTTTATTTGTAAGTGATCAAACTGTAGCATTCAAACAACATTCTGAACAACGATATTTTGATATATCCACCTGATTGCCTTTAGTTAACCAGAAGACTTAAAACATCAGTAAAACTAGCCTGTTGACTGTACTAGTGAATTAAACATCAAAGATTTACCTGTTTATGGCAAGGAAAGTATACCACTATATGCAAACTTTACAAAATATTTAACTTATTTCTTTCTGTGTTCACAATGAATGTTTAGAATTGGGAAATAAAAATCTTGTTCTAACTTTAATTTAATCCTGTCTCATGGTTTCATCACAGTGGCAATATTATGTCAGTGACGGAAAATGTATCAAGCCAGTAGCACTGTATCCAACCTTAAACTATCACATTGCCAGCTTGTATTCTGCTATTAACAGTAGTAAACAAAATCAGATTAATAATAGCTACTAACATTCCTCCCCATTATTATCTTTCATACAATCTGAAGAGAAACATCTAAACATGTACTCAGACCATAAATGTATGGAACTACAGAGGCTGGAATGTGACTCTGGAGGTCAGAATTCAAATGCTCAGCCATGGAACACCACTGGATAACCTTGGACATATCACACTCTCTAGGCCTCTGAGAAAAGCAGTGACAAACCATATCTGGACGAATCCTAACAAGAAAACCCCATGATAGGTTTGCCTTAGTGTGACCATAAATCAGAAATTACCTGAAGGAACACAACAACAGCAGTAATAGAGATTTCAGAAGAAAATCAGGCTGGGCTTTATCGATTATAAAGCAAAACTTTGGACTGTGTAGATCATGAAAAGCTATGGTTCACTCTAAAATAGTTAGGTGTGCCACAACACTAGACTGACCTAATGCATAATCTACACCAGGGCAGGAGGCCTATTAAGGACAGTATATGTAGAAATAGAATGGTTTTCAATTAACAAATGGGTAAGGAAAAGTCTGCATTTTATCATCCTATCTCTTTATACACAGAATATAAGGAAAGTTATATTAGACTTGGAGAAAGGAGGTATGAAAACTGGAGTAAGTACATCAACAATTTAAGATATTCAAATTATACTATACTACCAGCAGGAAACAGTCAACACTTTGAATGACTAGTGAGGAAACTCAAGGAACAAAGTGCAAAAGCAGAGTTATAGCTGACCATTAAGAAAATAAAAATGACCACAGATCGTTTATATGACTTTAAAACAGATGTTGAAGACATCAAAATTGTCAAAACTTTCTATAGTTTGCTCAGTCATAATCCAAAATGGAAACTGTTAGAGGAAGATTAGGACTTGGAAGAGAAGCTATGAAGGAACTAGATAAGATCCTCAAGTGTAAAGATATAAATACCAAAGTCAGATCATCCCTGCCCTTATTTTTCTTATTATGTGAATGGGTGTAAAATCTGGAAAGAGAAGAAAGCTGAAAGAAAGAAACTCAGCTAATCTGAAATGTGGTACATGGTACAGATACCATGGACTGCCAAAATGACCAATAAATCAAGACTGAATTCTCCCTAGAAGCCAATATGACCAAACTGGGGCTATCATACTTTGTCCAAATCATGAGATGACATGACTCATTAGGAAAAACAATAACACTGACAATGTGGGAGGGCAAAAGGAAAAGAGGAAGATCACATTACAGGTGTATAGACTCACTCAAAGAAGCCAAAGCTTGCAAGGCCCAAACAAAGCTATTTGATGACAGGGTCACCATGAGTCAAAGTCAATTTGATGACAATTAATAACAACAATGGGGTTTACTATTTTGTTACCTCACTGAAACATAAATCAAGGTCTCTAAAGAAATTTCAATCTTTACTTGGTTGACAGAAAGTTAATCTGAGATGGTACATATACATATGTAGATATATACATAAACATAAAAAGAATAAGCAGTCCAGAATTACAGGATTCAACTGTTCTTCATGTGGTCACGTAAACAAAATAGGCAGTAGTAAAATCCCCCAAACCAAATTTAAGTTACAATTATTATAAAACCAAAAGAATGTGCTGGAACCATTGTGCCCTGTAATTCAGACTGAATATGCTGCATCCACTGCTTACAAAAACTTCTCTTTCTCAGCTTTTTACTCCATTTAAAAACATGGATATAATTATAGTTGTTGGTTTTTAACTGTCTGAAAAGCAGGCAAAGATAAACTGCTATTAGCAAGCATATCCACTCCCAATAATTGTGTTTTGACATTATAGCTAAAAAATACAACAAACATAACAAAAAGGAAAAAGCAACTACAGAAATACAGTAACCTGCTGTAGGCATACTAGGTCAATCATGACTTTCACCAAATTAAAGCTAATCAAAATTCACTTTCTCCACCCTTTACAAACACACAATACTCTAAACCACTGTAAATTAGCATCAGTTTAATACCCTTTCAGGCCTATAAGTAAGACTTTACAGTGGATAAATAGCAATAGGATTAGACTGGTAGTTCTTTAAAAAAATATCAGAAGACAATGTTCACTGTTTAGTTTTTCTGTCATCATTGATAAGATAGTTTCTTACTTCTCAAAGCATCATCCACTAAGCTACTCAGAAAAAAAAATGTTAGTACCAACATAGGCACATTAAAAAAAATGCTAATTTTTTTCTTCCTTGTTGATATTTTGAATAATCCCACTGATAAAAAAGAAGTATTAACACTGTACCACGCAAGTCCACGAAAATTTCAAATGTATTCTCCTCTGAGTTGCTCTTTTACATCAAATCACAGGTTAGGGACCTTTCAATGAAGTAGCTGTGTTACTCTCTTTCAGCCCAAAAAAAGAGGAAGGGAAGGGAGTTAAAAAAAAAGAACTAGCAGTACTCTTCACACAAACAAGACCACAAAACAGCACGGGACAATTCCATACACAAGCCACACTTTCAGTGGTACAGACAGCACACATAGGTCATGAACTGTATTCCTGTCATGTAGACTATACAAAATCTATCTTATAAATTGTCATTTATAAGATGACAATTTGAATCAATTTGAGATAAACATGCGATCTAAAAGATCTACTCAAATCATTCTGTTGTTCAATTTAAAAAAATACTGAGTGGAGTGAGAAATTGTGCAAATAAGGCTTTTGCACTGCAGACAGACCCACTGGAATCATACATTATTTAGCAGCGTGGGGCATACTCTTGCTTCTTTCTGACTTCTAAGTATTTAACCTGAATCATAACTAGAGTTCTTAGTCAGTATCCAGGACTCTAAACATAATTAAATAATACTGAATTATGCCACCAACACTATTATGCTCTGTGCTTATACACAAAACACCCTCTTTGAAAACTTCACTTACGAAAGTAAACTTCATTCGGTGTTTCTCACATACATGATATTCAATAGGACCAAGCAAATGACCCTTATACATGGATTCACAAACTTTTTAATACTGGCTACCAATATTCAATGTCCACTGTTAGATCCTACCACAGATAATCAAAGTGGCATCATCCAAGGAGAAAAATTCAGAACAGAGGACCTTAAAAAAACAACAATCTCAGCATCTAGTAGGTTAACTGAATATATGTCCCTCATGGACATCATTGCTCTCTATAATATCTTTAAATGTTACAATTAAGTATCTACAATATTTGTGGCTGATAATTTTTGTCAAGACATAAGAGCAGAAACACAAATAATGATATATGAAATTATCATAGAAAATATCTTCTAGAATATAAAGTAACTTTCTTTAATAGACTTCTAATTATAGTGGTGTTATGGGCTGCTGATTCAGAAGGGCTATTTATGAACACGAAATTATCAGATCTCAAATAGCACAGCTAAAAGGCTTAACAAAAGAGTTATGCAGAATCTTCTGGTCCAAAGATGCACTTTTTAAAAAGCGATTAACATGTGTAATTCTGGAAGAGATAAATTGTTTGAAATAACACTTCATAATAATTTAAATTATTTCAGGCTAAATCTCCCATTACATAAATGTATCTTATATGTTTAGTTGCCTACAGCCATCCATCCAATCTATAAGTAACAAAGCAAGAAGGGGCTCTAGTATAGAAGACAGACACACGTTTTCCATAAGTTCAGGTGGACAATCTGTGAAAATTTTTGCCTAAACCATTGCCAATAGGAAACAAAAATGCTGGGCTACTAATTTTAATGTAACACAATAGTTTTATTGTTAACAATGACCAATGATGTGCCTTAGCATCTAGATTCCAACTGAGTCTTCCTTGCCTAAGAAAACCCAATAAAATTCATGGGGTCACCGTAAGTCAACAGGAGATCTGAAGGTACACATACAGACACACACCTCAAAATGTCTAAGATATTACATCACACAGTTACTAAGCTAGAGCTGTGTATTTCATTTCTTACATTAATGTATTATAACCTGCTAAGACCTTGGGAACTTTAAATGTTCCATTTTTGAGAATTTGGTATAAGAAACATTTTTTATACTGAAGAGCAGTGTCAATATTTGGCACTGAGTTTGTACTTTGGGGTTTGGATGTTCTTGTTTTCTGGACACTGACGGCAGTCTCGGAGGTACCAATACCACAGGAATTCCTTCTGAGTGATGGCCCGTGCTCCCAGCTTTGCTGATGTGGCCCAAGGTAGCAGCATCACATTGCTTGTAACAGTTTTAGACCAAAAGAACTGTAACTAGGGACATGGGGTTTTTAAGTCTTCTGAATCCAATGAAGGCTGTATATTCAAATTACAGATACAGTAAATCCAAGAAATTTTGGCATCACTAGGAAAAAGATCTTAAACAATACAATAAACAATACTAGAATTAATTCATTATTTTATTTTTATCCAAGGGAACACTCCTCTAGGAATCTCTAGGTCCATCAGCACGACTGCATGGTCAACTTCCAGTGGAAACTGACCATAAAATCTTGCTGAAGAACCTAGAGATTCCTAGGAAGTGTTCTCTTAGGAATCTCTAGGTCTTCCAGAGATTCTATGGTCCACTTCTGGTGAAAGCTGACCACAGAACTCTGCTGTAGGATCTCAACATTCCTAGCAAGAACATATTAAGCAAATTCACGAATCATTAAATCTGCAAGGGAAACCTGGAGGACCAACTGAATTCAGTTGCCACAAATAACAGCTAACATCCTGTTGGTTAGTCTCAACTAAAGTAGACCCAGTCAATCAGTTGTTAATGGTGAGTCAACACACAGATAAATCTAATGAATTCTATTACAGTACTTTGGGACTAAAATACGATTTAGTCCAATGTCTAAATAAACCAATAAGCAAGATTTCTGAAGCCTAATAATACTGCATTCATTTGTTTCTTCCAGAAACCACAGAATGATCCTTCTGGATCATTCCTGATAATCCTACAGATGACCCACAGACATACAGCTTCCCTCATCCAGAGAAATTGCTAGAATGTCAGCTTTCCCTTCTCTCTGCACAAAAAAGTAATTAACTAACCTTTTTGGTTGCAGAGCCAGATTGTTACACTATAAAGGACAAAACACAGGATCAGAGCAAAGTCAGTCTGATGAAAACAAACCAAAGAAGTTACTTTTTTACCACTCTTTCATAGAAGTGATAAAAAACTCTTTCATAGAAAAGCAAGATACCCACTGGATGATCATATCCAATCTCTGTCCCAAGAAAGCAGCAGAGCCTAAATATAAGCTTCCCTGAACTGTCCCTGCCACACATTGTTCTGAAAGCCTAAAAACCAAGGATTACATGCACAGAATGATGTATGACTCAGCCCTGAAGCCTGATTTCAGCAAAACAATTTCAGCAAAACTGCTGCACAATCTGTATTCAGATTACTCGGAAATTACAATTTATTATGAACATCTTATCTTTTTCTCATTTATAAAGCCAAGAGGAATATAAAATCATTTTACTCTACAGGGTATATTTTCAGACCCTCTAAAAAGATTAAACAACAAAATTCTAAATGCTTTGTTTGTAACTCCCATGCAATATGTAGATTAACTATTAAATTCAGTTTGGGACACTTTGACATCTGTTTTCAGTGCATTACAATGAAATCAGGGACTCCATACATACATTTACTGCAATAAAACTGTCACTAAATTGGTGTTTTCCAAAATATTGCTCATAACTATTACTATTCAGTACTCTCATTTGCATGATCCAACACAATTGCCTCACAGCATTGCTCCTAGCTGTACCGGTTAGTCCCAGGCACATGGCCTAAAATAGTATCAAACTATTCAAAGCAGGGCATTACAACATTACAAAAGATTAGGGGGAAAAACACATGTAGCTTTTCTATATGACATGATGCAAAACAATTACATGGTCACAACTTAAGTTTTCTTTAAGGGTATCTATCAACATGAATCAGAATACATATAGAGAAAGAACAGGCTGTTACATGTGTTTCTGTGATTTTTTTACAAAAATTCATTATGGGCTTAAGCAAGGTGATATTCATCAAGACCACACTGCAAGATGAGGAAGGCTAAACCCTTCTCTCTCCAGGAACAGTTCTGATGAGAATTCTTCCATGTGGCAATTAGGATTAGAATCAAAGCCCCCACTAGCACATTCAGTAGTATGTAATACCAATTACTTTGCAGCGGAGTTATTTTGCCAGGAGAGGAAAAACACACATACACACACCTAATATGGATTTTTAAAGAAAAGTTATATATAGAATGAGCATCAGACAAATGAAGGGGCCATTTACAGAAACCAAATATGCGAGAAGAAAATGGCGCAAATAAGTTGTAACCAAAGATTAATGCTCCACTCCCAGAACAAACAGTGAATTCTTCATTTACAAAGCACTGTCTTCCACATCATAGCTGAATACATATATCAGGAGAGCCCTGGATCTGTTCTCTGCCTAAAGATCCACTCAAAATAAATCTAGTGGAAAGAAGGATTCTACCCTGAGGCATGAAATTAAACAAAAGCTTATCATCATATATAAAAGCATCTGGCAAGAAAGGGCTCCATTACAGTACAAGCAGCAGGCTGGGGTAATTATTCATGAATATGGCACCAGACAGGGACACTCACAAGATGAATTTGATAGAGTAGAATCCTTGTAGCTAAGAAAATGCACCTTTGTTTCTTTATAATACATCTCCTGATGGGGAAGCACCATAACATTTTGTTTTAAGTAGCATATCAGAGCCTTCCCATCTGGCATACTTCCTCAGGAGTAGGCTTCTTGCACTGCCGCTACACACAACACATTGGAGTGTTTACTTGCACTGAGTTGTCTTCTGCTCCATCTTGTAAGTGCAAATGACAACAGCAGCAAAATATTCTGGGGAAAGAAGGGTCAAGAAGAGACAGTAGGCCTTTCCTTGCTGCTGACTTTGAAGCCTCAACACAAGCTGAACTAATATTCAAGATGTGCTTGAAAGCACAAGGATTTTAGAACTGGAACGACTCCATCACTCCAGAGCAAGAAGACTGGATACTGAAGTTACTACTTATGGCTGAAATCGACAAACTGATGATACTGTTAAGAGATCACTCTCTTACAGAATATAAAAAGCAATGGAAGAGGGTTATATCTTTTTCATAGTTGACTGAGGGAACAGAAGTGCTAAGCGGATTTGATTAAAAAGTTCATCTATGATTATTTATTATTTTATTCACTGTATTTATATATGCCTTTTCTCCCAAAGTAAGACTCAAGGCAGCTTCCAAAAAGTAAAAAAAAAAATTAAAGACATTTAAAAACATTAGAAAACATATAAAATTATAAAAACTTACAATTTTTTTTTAAAAAGCAACTTATAAGTTAAAGTTCCCCTGCTCACACATTAAAAGCTTACTTAAAAAGAAAGGTCTTTGCCTACAAAAGGAAAGCAGGCAGGGGAGCAGCCTAGCCTCACATGGAAGAGCATTCCAGAGGGTGGGAGCAGCCACTGAGAAGGCGCTCTCTCATGTCCTCACAAGGCAAGCCTGGAATGGTTCATGGATTGGTCCACCGTGAGAACGGAACTTTGGTGTGTCATTGCAGCCAGATCTGAAGCCTCAAGGTGTGGACGCAGCCAGTGCACACATTTTACCTTTGTAAATGCACCCCCGGCCACTGCTGAAACCTAGGCACCCAGGCTCAGGGCTGAGTCCAGGGGAACATCAAAGTTGCAAGCTTGAGATTTCAGGGGGATTCAGCACAGGTAAAGTACCTAATCTGCCTTTTGACTGACCAGGAGCACATCTGTCCTGTCTAGATTAAGCTTCAATTTGCTTGCCCTCATCCAGTCCATTACTAACAATAGACACTGGTTCAGTACCAAGACAGCTGCCTTAGAATCAGATGGAAAGGAGAGGCAGAGTCAGGTTTATCTGCATATTGGTGACACCAAACCCCAAAACCCTGGATTACCTCTCCAAGTGGTTTAATGTAGACATTAAATAGCATGGGGGACAAAACAGAACCCTGAGGGACTCTACAAACTAATGGCCAGGGAGTCAGGCAAGAGTCCCCTCCCCCAGCACCACCTTCTGAGTTTGTCCCTCCAGGAATGACCAGAACCACTGCATAACAGTGCCCCCAAGTCCCATCCCAGAAAGTCAGCCCAGAATGATACCATGGTCGATGGTATCAAAAGCTGGTGAGAGGTCCAGCAGAACCAACAGGGACATACTCCCCCTGTCTAGTTCCCTGCAAACGTCCTCCACCAAGGTGACCAAAGCCATTTCCATCCAATAACCAGACATGAAGCCAGACTGAAATGGATCTGAAATGGATCTAGAGCTAGATCAGTTAAGTTAGTTAAGTTAGATCAACATCTGTAGAATTTATTCTATACACACACATATAAATGTTTTATTCTGTAAATGTACGTATGTATATAGCTCAGATTAGGCAATTAGTATTCCATACTATATTACAGCTAACAAGAAATAGAATTTAGTGTTATGACTTTTGAGGAAGTAGACTAAAGGACAAATTATAACCACTTTCTGGGAATGGGATATCAATAATGTGTATACCATTTGTTTGTAGCAATTTAGTTCTGGAGTTTTGTAATTTATGTAGGTTTTTTATTTGGTGAATTTCTGTGTTTATTTTTTTCTTGTTCTGTGTGCAGTGTGCATTACTACTGTATTAAAATTGTATGTGTGTATACATACTTTTTTAAGAAGTGAAATGATCACAGCTTGAATAGTTAAAGCCACCTATTTCAAAACAAGCAAACCTCTTCAAATTTGGCCCTATATGAAGCAGGGTTTATGCCTGACACACACATTTTCAGATGGAGATTGTGAGGCTTCCCTTTTTAGAACACTTAGAATATCCTTGCACCCACTCAACCCCAGATGGCTGGACAACCAGGAGCTGTAAGTTGCAGACTACCCTTTGCAAAGGCTATTTATAGCTTGATATCATGGAGACTTATTAGTGGTGGTTACCTTTCTTGTTAGTGATACAGACCTTTCTGTTATTTGCAGTACAGTATATTCTGACCACGGAGAATGCAGTAGGGGAGGGAGAGGGACTATTTCAATTGGATCAGCCAAAACAAAAAAATCTTTCTTCTAAATTTTCTCTAGTTTCCATCAACAGGCCCACTAAGAAAAATCCTCATAAATGGACGGACACCTTTATCTTTAGCTGTGTGCACAGGTATCTCAGGATTCAAGCACTAATCTGGCATTAGAATTGATTAGAGCACAATATCTCAGATCCTCCTCAGAACAACTAGTGAGAGACAGAAGCAAAATCAGGAAAGAGCTGTTAAGCCAGAAGTACCCAGTGTTTTTCACTTTTCTGTAGTTTCTATGGCTCACATAACTTGAGTGCTAACAATGTTGAACCACTGATGCTAAAGAAAGTGTCTTTCAATTTTTCCTTCTGAAATTATACTACAACCAATATAATACAAATCAATTGTCCCCCAACCAATATAATATAAACCAATTGTCCTCAATCCAACATTTGAAAAATATCATCCCAGCCTTCAAGGTAAGATTCATCAATCTGAATGGCACTTACTTCAAAGTAATTGTAGCCAGGAGGACTGGAACCTAAAAGTGCTTCACAATGCTATTTCCCCATGTAAGTCTGCTTTTACAGTATGGACATCTGCTATGAGATCAAGTTTATTAAGACTACTGTCACAATATTGATGACATTTTTCTAGGGAGCCTGACAGAAAAAAATCAGTATTCTCTCTCTCCTTTACTTTCTAACTTCCACATTCCAAAAACAGATTGAGAATCTATTCTGATGGTGAAATACTTCGCTCTAGATATACCAAACCGAACTTTTCAGGGCTGGGTGCAAGTCACGCTGGGCCGTGATATTGTTCTAACATCAAGGACGCAAAGATGTCATGTTACACTAGTAAATCCCCATTGCCGCAATAATGTTGCCAGCAAAAGAGCCAAGAATGAATCATATTGTCAAGGAACATGTCAACTGAGGAAGAGATCTATTCTGAATCATAAACTCTATTAGACTTGGCTCACACTCTTTGTGTGTAATATTATGCTGATGAGCTCTAAGCTAAAACTCTCTCACTGCACTCATTGAGAATCCTAAGCACACTGCTCTTCACTTCCTCTCACTCTATCCATACTATCATGACAGCAGATAAGATCTTGCCAGACTCTGCGGGCAATCACAACAATACAGCCTACAGTATTTAAAGCTCAGTCAGAAAGCTGGTATTCATATGACAGGATATGCAGCATGGACTAATTTCATCCGACTTCACAAAGTAAGCTTCATGACCTCACCAGATGCTTCATCCTTTTCTGGTATTCCAGCTACTATGCCATTATTATAAGGGACAATACTATATACCAGAGGTGGTAACATATTGGACTGCAGCTCTCATATTCTTAGTCAATACAGTCAATGGTCAAGGATGGTATAATATCTAGAGGGCCACTAGTTCCCTACCCTACTTAAAGCAATAATCTGACAGAGTCCTGCAAAAACAGTTTCCTTTGCTGTGTGTCATCATGTCTGAAAAAGGATTCTTCCTCTAAAATGAGTTTTGCTTCACTAGTGGGTTTTGAAACTTTATCACAGAAAAGTCTGTGTGTCCTTCATGTAAGTCACCTCTCAACAGAACCTCCTAAGTATGGCTATGCTGTTTCTCTTTTCTTCCAACCAGCCAGTCAAAAGGATGGATATTTGAAAAGTGTGTTTCTGATAATTCAAAATACTGTTTGGATGAACTGTGGGAGCAGGTCAGCTGTGAATGACTTACTCCATTAAGGGCACAATCATGCTAATGCCTTCCTAGCTGTGTGTCCTAAACCGCAAACTGCAATATAGCCATAACTTGTTGAATTAATTTTTATTGAATTTTACCTGTTTCAACTCTATTACAAGGCAGCATATAAATACTGTAAATACATATCTAAATAATGACTGGTAGTCAGAGACAGAAAAACATATAATGCTCTTTGAAAGTAATGTAGGCCAGCAGCCATCTTCAGATCTTATAGCAATGGAGTCCATAAATTAACTACATGCTATTTGAAGAACTACTACTTTTTTGAACAGAATACCCAACATTCAACTTCACTTGAGGACCCCAGGTAGAGAAGAAATTCTATTCAGCTTCTGCACACCATGCATAATTTTATGAAAATAACATCTCCCTGTTAAGAAGGTTTTGTTCCCCATAAACTAAAAAGAACCAAACGGTATAGCCTTTTATTGTAGGGAAGATGTACCAGTCTCCTGATCATTTTGGTTTCTGTATCTTCAACTCTATAATATCCTTTTTGAGATGGGACCAAAGCTATATACAATATTTCAAGAACAGCTACCCCCTAAATTGGTATAAGGGTACTCTGATAATTCTTACAGTTTTATGTTCTATACCTCCCTAATTATACTGGAATTTGCCCTTTTTACAACTGTCACAGGGTACTCTATTTTCTCTAAATCTCTTTTTCAGTTGTTTACCATCCATTCAGACACTATGCACGTTTGTGTGGTGTGTGTACAGAAATACACATACATACATATACATATACATGCACAATATGAAATTAGTTTCCTGCTTGCCTGCCCCAGTGCATCACACTAATTTTCAGTGAACTGCATTTGTAATTTTGTTGCTCATTACCAACTATGCTAGATCATTTTAGAGTGTTTCACGATATTTATGATATGGATAGAGAGGCATCCTTGCTCAGACTATGGGCTGTTATTATCATTCATTATCATTATCATTAACAATTTGGTGTGATCTAAAAGGTTGATAATCTCATGGTTTACCTCCTAATTCTGGAACACTGATAAATTAATTGCAGTAGATACTCCTTGGGAGAAGCTACTTCTTAATTCCCTCCACCGTAAGAATTATCCATACTTCCCATTCTTTAATTAGCATCCAATCCATAGAATGATTCTTCCTATCCTGCCACTATTAGGTTACTCAGGCAAACCGATCCCTATACACATCTCAAAAAAGTTGCTAATTTCAAAAAAGATAGAGCGAAAGTACTTAAACTTACATAAGCAGTGCTAACTTTTGGATCAACAAGATTTCTTCTTTCATGTAGAACTCCAGATGCTGAAGTGAAACTCCCAGCTTTTCTCACCAATGACTGTACTAAAGGATGCTAAGAGCTGCAGTCAACCATATCTGAAAATCTGCATGCAGGAAACCCCCTCTTTTGACATTATTTCATGACTCATTCTTTTGACACTTCTAAGTTCCATTAATTCGAAACAGGTTTCACTTTTTCATCAGTTCTTCTTTCCTATGAAGGCTCACTTGGAAGCACTTGCACAGGCACACTGCTTGCAAATCAAGTTGACAAGGGGAAAAAGGCGCTGAGCCAGTTGAGAGACTTTGCAAGTAGGGCACATAGTCAATCCCAAGGGATCCTCTGTTGAGTCCTTCATGCTCCCTACAGTACAATGTATGGGTGCTGCTTATCAACCAATTCCATTTTCTGAAAGTGATTTGGTCCCTGACCCGGCAGACAAGTAGGAGAAGCTTGTATATATCCTTTTATAATGTTAACAATATATTTTCCTATCAGTCTAGTTTAATTCACCTACAACATCCTAGTTCCAACATAAATCTGCTTTCCAAATGTCTACAATATTCTTACAAATAAGTTGTATACTTTTGTTAGAAGATTCACATGATTCACATGTAAATTTCTTAAGAACACCTAGATAGATGCCACCTACATCCACTGATCTATTAATTTTTAATATAAGTTTTAATATGCAATCTTTTATCACCTACATTTGATTCTTCCCTGAAAAATTTTATTTAAGCTTGGACATCACATTTCACAGTAAAGACAAAGGCAAGTAATGAATCCAGCTTCTCTGCAATCTCGTTATTCACTCATTCACCTTTTCTCCTTACTATCTAATGGTCCAACCATCTCCTTGGCTAGTTTCTCAACTCAAAAGTCCTTAAAAAACACATTCTTACTGTGGATCCGAACACCCTCTATTATTCCCATTAATTTCCACATCCCTTATCATCAACTTGCATTTATTCTCAGAACGTTTGCATTCTTTTTTTGTTCTCTACATTTGGGAAATCTTCCACTCTGAAAACTAGAACTTGCCTTTTATAACTTCCTTGAATCTGCCTGTTAATCATTCATACATTGTACTTGATGGTACCTTATCTAATCTTTAACTTACTTAATCTTTAATTTACCTGTTAAGCCTCTATTATTGTGGTTTTAAGTAAATTTTGGATACTTAAGGGACAGTTACTTTTCTGACTCAACTTTTCGACTATTGCTTTTCCCCCCTTTTCTACTATTCCTGTCACTGACAGAATGTTACTCTTTCAGAGTGAAATGTAACTGTATTCCTTGACAATTTTCAGTTTCTATGCATATTAAACAGTGATCACTGTTCCCACTTGATGCAACATGTTAGTTCGCTAGAACCAACCAGGCAGGAGATGATACTCATCCTCTCTGGTTGGTTTTAACCATCTAAAGCAGAGTCACTTAGGGAAAGTATAAATCTGATGAGCTATAAAGGTAACTGGGACCATCCAGTATTATAACCTTTTCTTCTTTGGATACTTTCTCAGTTTCTTTCTTTATCTCAAGACTACCAAAGGCATTTTAACTTACAGGGCAACAGCATCTCTCTTTCTCTCTCTGTTCTTCTTGTTGTGTGCCTTAAAGTCATTTCCAATTTATGGTGACCCTAAGGAAAATCTATCATGGAGTTTTCTAGGGGCTGAGAGGATGTGATGTACCCAAGATCACTCAGGGGGTTTCAATGGCAGAGCAGGAAATCAAACTCCAAGGTCATAGTTCAACATTCAAACCACAATGATTCTGTGGAAAGCTTTAAATTCCTTTTCTTTCTAAATTATTCAATTACATGCCTTCTTTGACATATACAGCAACATCATCCACAATGTGTCTCTTTCTACGGGGATAACTGTATCCTGCTGATTCTTTCTATTCCATCAGATTCCTTTGGTTCATGGTAAAGCAAATCAGCTCCTTCAGCTTGGCTTAGAGAGATTTAATATTAACATATAAGCACCTAAACCTTCTCTCCCTCTGTCTCTCTTTAAATGTCTTCAATGTATTCGTCCCTATGGCCCCTTGGCTTCTTTAAGTGGTTGTCATGGCTTATGATACACTAATTACCAAGCTTTACCCCTTCCCTATTTACAACCTCATTCCTCAGGAATAATTCATCATGACAGGGAGCATACAACTCCCTTGTTGCAACAGCTCCACTGGCTGCCAATCCGTTTCTGGGAACAATTCAAAGCACTGGTCATAATCTATACAATCCTATACAGCTTAGGTCCAGACTATCTGACAGACCATATCACCACTATGAGCCTGGACTCTGAGATCTGCAGAAGAGGCCTACTTTCAGCCCCATGCAGGTACAGTTGGTATGAACACAAGACAGGACCTTTTGGTGGCCGTCCCTAGAGTTTGAAATGTTCTCTGTATAACAGCCCTCTCCTTCTTGTCCTTCTGCTGGCAGGTGAACGCTTTTTTTATTTTTTATTTTTATTTTTTGTATTTTACGTGTGTGTGTGTATGTGTTTTTGTAATTCAGACAGGCTTCCAAAACCGATTTCTTTAAGAAGAAGGCTGTAAAAGGGTGCTATATTGTTTTAAAGTGTACTGTTTTAATGGGTAAATTGTTTTAGTACAGTTAACAGTTTAATTCTATTTTCATGTTGCCTTTTGGATGTTTTTAATTACATTGTAATCATTTGAATTATATTGTAATCATTTTCATTTGCAAGCATCCTTCAGTCCCAATCTTTGGGAAAAAAGGAACGTCAGCAAAAATAATAATAGCAATAATTATAGCGGCGGTGGTGATGATGATGATGATGGGCACTCCCTCTGTCTTTGCCTCCAAAGTTTGTTTAGATTCTTCTCTGTTATAAATCAGGCTCCATTTTGGTTCAGGTGAAGTTGAACAGGTTGTCCGTAAGAAATCTAAACCATTCCTTCCAACACCACTTTGTTAGTCACAAACTGAAAACTCTCAGTTTTGCTTATCTCACATTCATTCTATGCATAAGAATACAGAAGTGTCACTAACACGCCCTGAAGTGGCAGTTAGTGGTGGTAACGAAGATGAGGGAGGATTTGCTTTTTACTGTATTCTTTGTTGCTTCAAGAAAGCATCTTGCAGGAGATTTTTATCTGTTGATGGTACATAAGATCCTGACAAAGCACATGATGGTACCCAAGTGTTATTGTTTCAACTTATTTTTATACCATAACCAGATAGCTAAGATTGTCACACTGTCTACAAACAGAAGCCTTTTGTACTATAACCTGAACATCTTACTGCCTATTCTTCACCTATGATTCAGTCACATTTCTTAAAAGCTCCATATGACCACTGTTGTCTCTGCAGAGATTGATCTTATCCCTGAATATGGTTTTCTGTGTGCCTGTTTCATATTAGACAAATGTCGACTAGGAAAAAAAAGGAGATTAATTGAAGTCCCAAATGCTGTGCTGTTAGTACTAAGAAGTCAGTCCAAATGTTCCAAAAAAGGATTAATGCTGTATAACAAGTCTATTTAATTACTGAGAGACCAGTGATCCTCATATTACTATAAGCAGCTTTACCCCTTATTTGGTATCTATAAATAGAGCAGAAATTGTTCAGGGATAACTATAGATCATGTCAAAAACAGTCAGGTTATACAATGCTTCTAAATAATTGCAAAATATACAATGCTTATAAATACTTGTAGGACACATATGTTCCCCTAAGAATACATTCTTATATACTCTTCTAAGCATTTCATACATATGCTGAGATGAATGTAAAAGCTATCTGGTTGAGATTGGTAAGAAAATTGACTTTGATCCTTTCTTGACACTTCAGAAGAGTACTCAGCAAGCCTGTCCACACTTAAGTCAAATAACCACACACACAGAGGCACGCACCATAAGGGGATTACTGACTAAAAATTTGCTTCTAAAGTTACTGTGGGAAAATGCCATGTATTTTAAAAGTTGTGGGTATATCACAGCAGTCAAATCACTTACAATTGTTTTATAGTGCAATCCAGTTACACTTTAACCAGCAAGAAAATAATCACATACCGTAATTGTTAACATTAACTCTTCACATGCATCAAAGTGAGCAGAATTAAGGTCTTTAAAATAGTTATATAGAATGAAAAGAAATACAATCTCTTTGTCAGCCTAAAAAGTTACTTCTTAAAGCTGCAGTAAGAATTTCACAGGTGTGCACAATATACATATTGTTAAACACAACCACTGGTATATATTTTACCTGGCAATTCTAGCTACAGGCCATGATGCAATAGCTACTTTAAACATGCCCAAGGCCTCTGGCATACGTAGTGTAATTTTAGACTTTTACTTCAACTAGCACACATCATAAACTGATTTTAAAACATCCTTTTGTCTCAAAGATTTGTCATGTGGCATGACACTACTGCTTGAGAAACGTAAAACCAAACCTCCCTTTTAACATTCAGAAGCAGCTGAGAAGATCTTTGGATCCAGATAATGCTTTAAAAACCATTCACTTGAATTTCTAGTGCAGTTCAGCCACCTAAAATAAAACTGGAGTAACTTCAGTAAATGAAGTAGCTTTTCATTTCAGATGTAACAAAAGCATTGAATATATAACATAGGGGAATACATATAATAAAACCAAAAAATCATGACAAATCTCTATTCAAAGAAGGTAAAATTGCCAGTAGTGTAACAGTTTGATATTTGGACTAAGACCCTGGAGACCGATTCCCCACTTGGCCACGGAAACCCACTGGGTAACTTTGGACGTGTCACACATATTCAGCCCCATAAAACCCCATGATACATTCACCTTAAGGTTACTATAAGTCAGAAATAACTTGAAGGCATACAACACGCACAAAGTCACACAGATTGTATGTGTTCTTACAAGTTTTGAGATAAGTTTATTCTGTAGTATTTACGTGCTGTTTATCTCACACATGCAAGCCAACACTGCTATCATAGAGGGTGAGGCAACCCACTTCAGGCAACAGATTTTGAGTAACATTAAAAAGCAGCAAATTATGGGGAAGGACAATCCAGATAATCCAGATCTCCTGCCTCGGGCATCAAGTTGTCCAGCCATTCTGCACAGATCTCTTTTAGGAAAATAACTAGCAATAATTCCTACTAGGTATACAAACACCTTCATCACTCAGCTGCTTTTTATCTCACAGTAGCTGGTTGGGGACTAAAGAGCAGCAAGAGATGCTGGGAAGAAGGGTCATTCCTTCAGCTCTGCTGAAAGATCAGCTTCACTGGGCTGTTCCTCCTCCCAAACTGTTTCTATTGTATCTTGTTATTATAACAATTTAACTTAAAGAACTGTGCATGAGTCTTTTTTTTAATCTTTCCTCCTCAATATCTTATCTTTTTGTGTCCTATTTTGATGCTCTAAACCACTGGGTAGAAAACTGTCTTTTTTTACTGACTGTGTGAAAACAGCTTTTGAGACCCTTTTCAGTCAACAAGTGGGACAGAAAAGATTACAGTTAAATATATACATGCATATTTGTTTGTCTGTGCGCTTTGTCTCTTCTAGCCTTAAAGAATTACTAAAGCAAAAGAGGAAATAATAAGCCATGCCTACAGGTACTCAGCACTGACCTGTATGCAGCACAAAAGAACACTCAGCCAGCACATGTGGCTCAGGTTGTCACTCTCTCCTACTTCTGAAGGGGTGCTACAAAATGAAGTTAAGCTATGCACAATATGGTCAGCGGGGCATCGTGTAGGCAGCCATTCATGTTGCTTAAGAAAGCCAGGTTAGGCATTGCCGGTCTCAAACTGCATATCTATGTATCTCCATATCTAATCTATCACAAGTTATGGAGGAGGAGGAAGAGGAGGAGAAGCACAAACATTCTGTCTAAAATAATGGCATCAAAATGATTTTTGTTGTCATGGGTCCAACGGGAGTGACAGAAACATCTCATTAAACAGAAGAAGCAGTTAAGAGAACTAAAACACTGTAGCCTCACATGGACTCTTCTGCTAATAGCATCTATACAAAAGATTCCCTACACTGTGGCTGCAAAACGCAGCACAACTTACAATGCTGACCCTCTATATACCTAGTAGTTTATGTGAAGAGCCCCCATTTCATTCCAGGGAACTCCTCAGCAAAATCAATGTGTAATGGTTACAACATACAAAGCTAATCTGTTCCTCTTGCTCACCAAAGACTGGCAGATTCTTAAGGTAAGAGATCATCCATTTTCATTTTATTTTTTCTAGCTTATTTTACATCCTGCGTTTCTCCTAGTACAGAACCCAAGGCAGCTCACAATATACTAAATGTCCTCATTAATATAAAATCAAGTGAAAAATTCAAACATATAAATCTCATTGACAGTACCAACTAGACAGTACCAACTAGAATAGATCCAGTTAATTCAGTAGCTCTTACTTTAGTTGAGGCTACCTACAGGACCCTACAGGCCTATATATTTACTTACAGTTGTAAACGATTCATGCCAAGTAGCTCAATACCCCAAGCATTTTTTTTTTGCTATTAATCACCATAGAATGCAACTCTAAATTCACTTACCTACTAAAACTGAAGTGATACCATTACCTAAATGTGAAAGATTTAAAGAAACTAAAATCTTTTTGAAGATAATTTATACATAAAATCATGATTAACTTAATGCCCACAAAAAGAATTGAAAATATCCACTTCCCTTTTTAAACGCATAATTTAAAACTGGGCCAGAGGTAGGGAGGGGGGACTAATGTTACCTCCCTCTAGTCTAGAGTCTAGGAACAAGAATTCCTTTTGCTATCCCTTCTACATAAACACGATCTGCCAATTTGTCCCCATCATTGTCAGCAGACAAAAGGAAACCAAGACTATAGCCAGACCACATCAAACAGAAGACACAGTGATTCCATAGGCTGCCTAGGAGCCCACTGGGGTGTAAAGTCAGAGCTGAAGCCTTCTTGTCAGCTATTGGTATAAAAGAACCAGAAGAAATAGTGACATTTCTATACAACAGAAAGGTCAAGGAGTTCGTAGCCTTTTCATGACCCAGACAAGTCAAGGTCAAAAGATTCAGGTAGCAGCTTGGCCTGGGCATAAGTTACTGGCTCAAACGAATTGTTTTAACAAATCAGCTTTGGTCAATTAAACCTAACAAGACATGTTGCATCACATAGCAGGGTTCCTGACACTGAGGCCAGGAGCTGAGGCTGGCCTCGTAAAACAAGGCTTTTAACATGGCATAACAAATTTAAGGTAATCCATCCAGAAACTGCAGATGTCAGCATGATAAAATACAAGTTGCCCTGACCAAGAATAGTTTTCACACGTTTCTGTCTAAGAATACTAAGCCAGGGTTATCCCCCCTCACTTTCAACTGCACTGACAAGAAGTATATCCATGAAGGAGGCACAGGAGAGCCTCGTTATAAACTACATATGTCTTTACTGTATATTTATCTATAGCTGTACTTGAACAGAATTTTTTTTAAAAAAAGTGAAAAAACAATTCACCTAACTAAAACAAAAACAAGAATACCAGTTTGCAGCCTTTGTTTAAAATGTTTACAAGCAGGTAAGTTCAAGTACGTAAGTACCCATTTGTTCAGAAGTCCCACTGAATTCAATCAGGTAAGCATGTATAGTTCCACTCTCTGTTTTCAAGCTCACCATCTTTAAATATTTAACACGTAAATATAAGCAATATTTTCTCCTACAAAACATGACCATGCATGTTTTTTCCATATAGTAGTTCTAAAACCAACCATGAGCACTGTCTCATCTCTTTCATGTGAGCTTAAATCCTTCACTCAACTATATCTACGTCCAAATTGAGTTTGAGTACCTGAAATGGACTCAGGATTGTAAAAAGAACAACTGTAAACAGCTGTCATTGGAAATGAAGACACTTACCTTTCATGACATCATATTACTGAGAAACAAGGCAGAACTTCCAATTCTCGCCTTGAGTCATTAGCATAGTTCTGCATTCATATGAGAGGGACTACTAAGAATTTTGTGCAAATGTGAAGAGACAAGTCAAGAAAGGACTTAAATGATTTACTAAATACCATCTTCTTTTTCACCCTTATTTTGATCAAACATATTATGCTGTTTAGGTATTCATTCTATATCCTACCAACACTACTTTGAACTGAGGTCAGAAACATATTGGCAGCCAGCAAAATTCCTTTTTCTCTCTAAGGTGTTCCTTGCAGCAGTCTAGCTGATGCAAACATACTGTACTAGTTGCATGCTTCAACAGCAGCCTCACCTAAAAGTGCACTGAAGAAGTCTAACTAGGACATTACCTGTGCTTGAACTAGGCAGGCTATCTCTTTCCAGGAAAGGCAGTAGCTAACTGAAGTTGGCACCAGGCACTCCAAGCTACAGAGTGCACCTGGGACTCCACTGACAGAGATAAATCCAGGAGTACTCCCAAGCTTTGTACTGCTCCTTCAAGGGAAATGAAATACCAATGAGTGCAGACTCTTACCCAAATACATGAAAAGAATACATGAAAACCCAAAGTTTCCTATCTATAAAGCAACTTTAGAAGGAATGTTTCTGAGTGGGGCACTTCAATGGCAGTGGGGAGACACGGGGCCAGTCAGACCATTCACAGTCCACCACATGATCTGCATGATGAGCAAATATTTTCCATAATATGGAAACATGGCTGCCTGGATTTCAGGAAGTAGTGTGTGACAAGTCTTAACAGAGATGGAGAAGGTGCCTGGTAAGGCTAGGGAGATAATTTATGAGTGCCTGAACAAGCGTTGGGGTAGAGGAGCAGATAGCCCAGTAAGAAGAAAATAAGAGTGAGGAAGAAAGAAGAGAAATAGTATTGGAGTTGATAAAAGGGGTTAAACAAATACTGAAGGTTGAGGGAAAGAACAACAACCAACAAAAAGGAGCTACTAAGCAAAAAAGAGTTGGTAGTGGAAGGACAGAGGAGGAAAAGTGCCAGGGTGTGAGTGGGATTAACAGTTTTTTCACCCAAACAAAGCTGGGTACTTTTGCTAGTTTTAAAGAAACAATATGTTGCCCCAAATGTGATACAACAGGAATTAAGTATTACAATTATACTCTGGCTTGTTTTAAATAGAAATCATTATGTTAACTTTTATTCCTTTTTACTGATCCTCACTAAACAGTACAGGAAAAAAAGCAGGTTTTACTTAGATGCAGATTTTGTAGGTACAAAACGCATTTCTGTTTCAGTGTCTAAGATCACCTGCTGCTGCCTTTCTCATTCTACATAAGGACTTCAAATTTTATTTAAACAGAGCTCCACACAAAAAAAAAATTACCCTCATACCTTGATACTGAATTAACTACTTCAAAATCTACATGCCTGTCTATGTTAAAATACAAAGTTAAGTAGTAACATCACTTGAATCCAAAGATATCCTTTCAGGGCCAGGAGGCAATTCATGTTTCACACTGCATTCTTTCTAATTTCCACATCCTGGTGTCGGACAGCCCTTCTTCCCACGTCCCTTCCCATACCATTTGAGAGGATCCCTCTATCCTTGGCAATAATTTGGGGGGGGGGCACAAGGGGCTGTAGCCAGGAGGAGGAGCCAGGAAAGCCACACTACAAAAGCAGAATTCTGCTTGCTCCTAATCCATTAATTTTTCTCCTATGCCTCTGCATAAAATTTCTATATGCCTAGGACATCTTCTTCAAAGTCTACAGTCAAAAATATTTACAGCTATAATCCAAACTAAATTAAACATATTAGTTTAAAAACAAATTGACATACAGCATGGTAGTTTGAGCACACAGAAGGTTCTGCATGCCCTCTTAATTGTAGAGATATAGTGAAATAATTATTCAGTCTACACATCCAACTTTCAAACCAGCTTTAATTAGCTGTTACTGTTGATAGACTCAATCAACAAATGGTATAGTATATACTTGAAGCAGTGTAGGTTTCTGTGAGATCAAAAACATGCCTCCAGTCTATCTAAGATTCTCCCGTTACCGCTCACCCAACCCAAAGGACGCCCAGTGTCAGAACAGCAGAATCCAGAGAAGGTGGGTCTCTATTCCCACTGTAGCTCCTCCCATCAAGATCACAAAAGCTCTCTCCAGAGAGCTAGGAAGCTCTCTAGAACCAGTTTTCAGGTGGCTCCTAAAGCTACAGGGAGAAGGCAAAGGAGAGCAAGTTCTGTGATGAGCTCGAGCATCACAATGAACATAGGTCAAAGCTTTCAAGCTTGACTTGAAAGCACCTACATGCCCAGTATATCAACTCTATGGAAAATGAATGCTATAGAAAAATGATTTTGAGATAAATAGAATTAAAGAGACTAAATACTCCTTACTGAAAGGCTACTTCGAACACAAACATAGTAATATTTTAAACTGATGCTTGTACAGGGAAAAAATATGTTACACTAGACCCAGAACTTTCCCATGAAACGCATGGGCATGCAACACTTATGGATACTTCAAAGAGCAAAACAGCAACAACAACAACAACAACAACAACAAGAAATTACTGCAGCGTGTCCACTATCATACCCTTGGTGAACACCAAATATACAGACATGCCTCTCCTGACAAGCCTCTTCACATAACACTACAGTGTTTCCTACACAAACTGCTACAAACAACTGTCATGCCATACTGTGTGAAGTGGTCCTTAGAAACCCATCAACAAGCAACAAAGCTCATCTGAAGCACATAAAATCAACATCCTAGGGATCCAGCAAAACATAATGCTGATTCATACATATTATTCCATAGTTCTCAATTCCTGTCCAACCGTTTAATGGGTTTTCAATTAACACAGTTTTCAAATGTGCTCATTCCTTTATTGTTATTTCAATAAAGGCAAAACAATTATCTAAAGATCTTCCTTTTAATATCTTAACTTGCATATTCCTAAACTAGCCCACATAAGAAGTGAAATGCACAATAAACTTGATACAATAGTTGTTTTTAATAAGCTATGATAAGCAACATTGTTAAGTATCACTACGTAAGAGTAATACCAATACGTAAGCAGAGAAGTACTAGAAAACAAGAAGCCTACATTTTAACAGTCTTCATGGTTCTCTAATGTCCAATGTATTTTTAAATACATATAGAAAATATCCTTATTAGCCATACAAAAATGTAAAAATCTGTATTTTAAGGCTGTTTTAAAAGTTCTTATTTATTATGAATAACAAGAAGCCACCTTTACACACACACACACACTTCATGAGAAACTGAAAAAGCAGAACACTGAATTGAATTGCAAAATATGTGATCATCTTTTTGAAGACTTTAGACCCTATGTCTTGTGTATATTAGATTCATGGAGAGAAAGAAGAGGAGAGAATGCTGCCAGTTTAGCTGGCCAAGACCTGATGTGCCAAATATGAGTTAATGTAGAACTGCAATGCAACCCAGAATGCTGTGATCTTAGTAAGCCTTAGTAAGCTGCAGAAAATGATCCTCATAATCTAAAGTATTGCCAATACACCAAGATAATACACATCTCCATAAGTAATCACTGAACTATACAATCTTGAAGTCATGAGGCTTTAACGTATTGCCATTATAAAAAAGTTGCCATATTTTAAAAATCTGTACCTTCTTTTCTTTGTTGTGATAGCCATATTTTTTTCATACATACTTTCTCTTACTCCGGTGAAAGACCAGCTCCTCATCCCCCACCCCCACCCATTCCCCTCCTCCCATCCCTTTTTTTTTTTTTTTTTAAGCCAGACAGGACACAGTCTGGCAATTCAGGGGCTCACGTAGGCCAGACTTCCTTCAGAGCAACCCTTTGGGTAGAACTGCTAATCCATCTTATTAAATTAACAAGATAATGGTGGTTAGCCGGAAAGCAATATTAATGCTAACTTCAGGAAACATCAGCAGAAATGACTTAGTCTTTTCATTGGTTTCTAGTAGCCAATTTGTGCAGCTAAACAAAATAGTATTTTGGTATTTTAAAATCTGAAAATTCAAAGGTATCAGAACAACAGCAGAATTGACAGAACTATACCTATGAACTAGAAACTCAATGCATTTCTGCTGGATTTATAAATGGAAGCAACAAATCACAACCCCCAAAACTTACCTTTAAACTATGTGCTAAAATGGGAAGGGTATGTAACGTAACCACAATAAGAAACATGTGGCAATTATATGAGACATACCAAGATTTACAAATGCCTGATGCACCTACTATTATTGTTATTAACAGGAGTGGCAATACATCTTTAGTTAACCATGATGTCTCATTGTACATTTCCACTGCATATGATATCTAAGGGAATACGTCATATACTTGAAATGCAAAAGAACAGCAGATAACATGAGGATTAAATACTGAAGAAAATTGTGTGTTTCCATTAAAAAAACAGTGGAACTTTACAAATCTGCTACTACAAAATGAAAAAGTTATCTATTAGAGGAAGGATTTCTATTATCTAAAGTTCTACTGCGGCAAACAAATACAACAGCTTTCATTCAGCGATTGTCAAAAAACTTTGCAATGTGCCCACTGCAATGCAGATGCCAACCAACGAATCAAAGGCATTCAGCAACTAGACAAAGAGGGTTTGATGCCAACCTCGGTGCCACTGGCAACCATTATTGGCATCAAGCACATTGTCTGCTTTTCCTCCCCCACTCTGCTGGCACTTGACAAACAAAATGGCGGTTCTTGTAGAAACGGAACACAGCACAAGAGCTGCACTGATTGAATCAAATACACCAAATGATTTTATGGACTGAGAAACAGCTTGTACCAAATAAGAGAAACTAGCAAATAATACCTAATCTTGTTAAGCAAAATAGAATGGTCAGGACACTTAATTTTAAAATGAGTTCAAAACACTCTAGAACAAGAGGGAAATCAATTTTTAAAATTATTTAATTAAGTGCTAAATGTTTTAAACACCTGTGGACCATAAATCATTTTAGCCTCATTTTCTGCCCCAAACAAACTACAGGAACACACACCCACATCCAGTAACTTTTAATTTCTCCTCTGTCCTGAAATTCCAAGACAAAACTTATAACAAAGCAAAAGAAAAATGTGGCGAAGGGAGGATGGACAGAATTTTGAGAAAAATGGGTAAGGGGAAAAGGCAGATAAAGCTGGTCAATGACAAAATTTGAAAGACTTGTCTGTATTCCTCCTTTCAGTACAGATGTGGAAGCAAGTAAAATAATATTTTTTGTCAAATCACAAAAAGGACTGACATTTCTAGATCAAAAAATTCTCAATATATTGTAACATTGCTCTGCTCTGCAATGCGGATGCCAACCAACAAATCACAAGCATCCTAGGCTAAACAAAGAAGGTCCGATGCCAATCCTGGTGCCACTGGCAACCATTACTGGCACTCAAACTATTCTTCCTCGTGCTTTTCGCCAACGTTTAAGCATATACCCTATTTGATCCTTTCATTTATTTTAGAACTTTATCCTATTTTCATCAACCCTTGCCCATGTACTATTTCAACTGCTGTGCTTTATTGATGAGATATTACCAAATAAATTTTCAGATCCCAAAACACAAAACCAACCCTCTGTCAGACGACCGCTACTTTAACCGACATTGCGTTTATACCTTTTGCAAACCTAGCAATCTTTGATGCCTTGTCTGCCAAAATGAGAAAACAGAGAGCAGACTATTCCAACAATTAGGAACTGACATCTTTTTAACAAAGGAAAACTACGACAAATATATCATTTCAACTACAAAAGCTACTCTTTGCTTGGCAGATTCCTAAAAAAAACTGTTAACAGACTGCAAACTGCAGGTACAGTCTGTAAAACAAACAGTTTGGTCTCCCATAGGTAGCCTGGTGCAAACAAATGTACCATCCAAAGGTTGGTTTGTATTTTGGTCAGTTGCTGAAAAAATACTGAAAAGTTGGGGCAATACTGAAAAAAGGTTTAGGTAAGTCAGGACAATTTTAGAAAATAAATTAATTATACTATACATGACCATGGTTTCACCACATGACACCTACACGTGGAATAAACTGTCTTCCCTCCAACCCAACCTTCACGTCAATTCAAGCTACTGATCCATCAGCTTCAAAGCACACCATCCAAAGAACTATACACGCACAACTACAAGATTTGCTTTAACTATGCTATCTGTCATTCACTTGATGGATATCACACAGATGTGAAATGAACTATCATCAATTCACTAGCTGAAACATGTTAGTTTAATAAAGCCACCTGGTTTTAGTCTTTTCAAATACACTTAGAGGTGAACAAAATGTATATTTGAAATCGTATTTTGAAAACTTCACAGCAAATTCTCTTTCTTCCCACAGCATAATCCCATGGATGTGTAATTTAACATAAATCCTATGTGATTTACAGCAAATACCTAGTCGGAGGTCCCACTGAGCTTAACGGGGCTCACTGTCAGGTAAGCAGATATAAGGTTACAGCTCAATACTGCAGGTGTTTACTTAAAAGTAAGTTCTACATGATCATGTCTGCTCAGAATTTTAGAATTAACTTTTATTTAGTTTAGCAGGACTCACTGCCAACAAAGTGGGTACCTGATAAAAGCCCTCTACTAAGTGTTATCACCAGCACTGTTATGATGGCAACTTTACATTACCTTTATTAGAATTTTCAAGGAAAAGTTGCACCATAATAAACTAGACTGAAATCAAAATAAAGTTAGTTGTGTTTAAATTCCAGTGAAATTATGGATGTAAGTTCTTTTCTTTCATTGAGTCTTCAATGACTTACTCCGAATTGGGGCCCTCCCTAGGCTTTGTAAATATTTGCCACTGCTAAAAACGCAGTAAGGGGAGTATCTTCATTTTATATACACATGCATGCTAATACTGCAATATATACTTACCATATTTTGTTTTACAATCTTTGCATACAAGGTTAGAAATTAGTATGTTTGTTCCAGAATGCAACAGCATCATATAAAACAAATAATATAAACACTAAAAATATTTTGAGTTGTTTGTACAAATTACTAGCCAAATGACAGCTACTTTAGTTTTATTTTCCTGTTCAGTTAATTTTCATATAACAGACCTTTTATTGTATATTACAACAAGAAATAACACTTCGCATCTGCTTTGCTTTGGGCCGTTTTTCAACAACAGACCAATTTATGCAAAAAGCTGCCATCTCCAAACATTATGTGATTTCAGTTTCCTCCTAGCATAGACATGGATATTGTGTGGTGGCTTTACACCATGTTGGTTAGAAGCATCTATCTGAAAATGTACACACAGAAACAACCCTTGCATCTATTTATATGCATTACCCAAAATATAAAACTGGAAAAACAACTGTCTAAACACACATAGAATTCTGACTATAACTATGGATATATTTTTGCTATATTTTTGACATAACTTCACATCTTCATATTTAAGCATTTTTTTAAGCATGCTAAAAATGACACTACCATTCGCTATAATAATTTGTAGAGAAAAAGCACTCTGTGAATACTGACAAGGCCAGTGACTAGCATGACGTGTTCACAATGACATGTTCACACTCACAACATATTAACATCCAGATACTTTGATCCAGGGCCAATCTTTCTATAGTGTTTAGGGCACTTTTTTATTAAAACTTGTAGATAACAGTTCCAGGTAGCAATCATTTCAGTTAAGTAGATGTGATTGTACGGAAAATGTAGATACAGTTTTCATGTGCTTGTCCATACTAGTAATGCTAGAAACATATATACCAACATTTAAAACTTTTGATTTGCAATGAACAACAAAAACTTTCCTAATATATTGAACTTTCTTTATAAGAGATATTAACGAGCATTCTAAGATACACATGGCACTCTGGTATAAAATACGCAAATGAGTATGTACCTGAGCACAGGTATACCGCACTATATGATAACGTGTTTGTGTTTATATACACATGCCTACAGACATAGCCAAATTGCTGATCAAAACAAAACAAACCTAAAAGTTCAACATATTCATATAAAAAAGAACCTACCTTGATCCTGCACATAATATGCCAGAAACAAATCAAGCTCCTTGACTGATACTGTTATATGATGTGGCTGAACGCAAAGTGCTGGATTTGTGCAGTGGGGGGATTTCATGAGCCGTTCTCCATCCGTACTTTCCAAGGGGATACCTTTGAAGAGGATCACCATGACTAGATCCAGGCGCCAGACTTTGTCTGCTTGTCGCAGGCAGTCGATTCTCCTAATCTTACCCTTCTGATCAGGATTGGACAATACACAGCATGGGTGCTTCTTCCCAGTAACAGTGAGCACAAAATCCTCCCGATACTCTTGGCGGATATCTTTGCGCAGCTTGGCGAGAAGCCTGGATGCCCACTTCTGTTTAATTTCAGGCTTTTCACTAAGTAGCTCATCCTTGACTGCTCTTTCTTCATCCTTTGACATTCGCTTTTCATGTTTTTTAAAGTACTTGCGTTTTCGAGCCTGAAGGTTGAACCAAGTGTAGGCGATTGCACGGACATGTGGAAGAAGTGCCTCAATGAATGGGTGAAACTCATCCTGTTGGGAGAAGCAGAAGGAAAAAGAATACAAAAACTGAAAGCTAGTTCCATTTGAACAATTAAGGCAACAGTAACACAGATGTTTTTCCTCAGTTAAAAAAAATGAAAGTTTAATATCACGATCACTACTGAATCTTGTCATTTTTATTTTACAGCAATTTTAAAAGATCCCAAGAAAAGTAGCTGAGTACCCTAAAAAAAAAACATTGTTATTTCATTTTTGGGAGATATATAAAATATTTACCTCCCAATTGGCCCTATAAATGCATCAGTTTAAAAGAAAATAAAGAGATTGGCAGCTTCTAACATTTAGAGATAGGATGGATTTATCAACAATTGCACCAAACAGTACATTTTTACAAAAGACACACTGTGATTTTTAAGGTATCTGAGTGGAAATGTTGAGAAAGCAGGAGTACAACTCATTTCTCTTCTCCGTGATACGGAAACAGAAGGTAATGCTACGTGGTTCCCATTTTTGGAGCGTGCTCTCAGCAAAAGACTGATGTCAACACAAAGAGCATGCGCTACCAAATATGATCTATTCCCTTATCCATCGCCCAACTTTCCAATAATGAAATACTAACAATTCCGCAGAAACAATAGTATTTAAGTACTATATGCTATACACTAATATAAACTATACAGTAGTAGCTTACAGTATATTATGGTATAGTGCGCTATAAGACATACAATATTTTATAGTATAGTATAGTATAGTATAGCATACTCTAAGACACATAAAAAGAAAAAAGGAAGAAACAATATTTACTGAATATTCCAATCAAACTTTCCAAATTTTTAGTGCTGCATGATTTCCACCCAACACTGCAGTTTCCTTCCTGTCCTTGTAAAATAAAAATTTATGAACTTAATGATGGACATTACATGAATGTTGTCTCAGCAGTTGTACTCAAACCCACTGTGGTGTTTAAAACATCTCCACTACTTACTTTAATAACGAATCACAAACATGTAGCAATTATTCAGAAACCCCTAAAAATTATCTGAAGCATACAGTGAAAAAGGACAACTTGGCACAAACTTTGGATTCTTTGAGCAGTGTGACATTAATACTGCACCACTGAATAAATCCTGTTTTTCTGAAATGCATGCAATCTATTTATAGTTTTAAAAGCTCTTTGTATCACATAGTTTTACCTGGATATTCATACAGATTTACTTCACTTTAGTGTTTACTGCACCTAAGGGACAGACTAAATTTCAGTGGAGGACAGCACACACTACTTTAAGGAAGAGGAAGTTCCTGACCTAAGGTATCTGATAGAAATGTTTAAGTGGGACACAGAAACTCAATTACTCAGTGAGTAAAACAATTTAAACATGCCTATCAACTACAAGCATAGTCTGATACTGAGAGAAAGCTGAGGAGAAAGGAGAATGTTGTTGTTTTCCCTATCCTCATCTGTTTGTGTGATTCTCAACTTTCATTTCTGTTCTTAAACTGTATAGTTCCCTCAATAATATACATTCAATTTAAACCGCAACCCCATATTATATGAAATACAATAATGACAGTAAAATTATAGTATCATATAACTGCATTATAACTTTCGTGGTGATACAAACATTGGAACATATTTAACTGAAAGCGAGCCTAACTTATTTCAAAGAATTTTTTTCTTCTATACACAGTATATTTATGATGAAAATGCAAATTAAGTTAAAACATTTACTACAACATCAACAGTAGTATAATTATTAAATTACTGGTATACACTGCTAGCTTTCAAGGCAAGGCATTAGTATGAATAAGTAAGCTATACTGACCCCACTATTGTTTACAGTATGTTATGAATAAGATGGCATGCATTTATTTAGGTAAGAAAAATCAATAATCTAAGCTTCTGCAGAAATATTATTGAAAATGTGTCTGTATTTTGCACTAAGGGTTGAGTAGGAATCAAAACAGAATGATCCTCTTCCACAGGATATATCTGAGGGGTATGAACCCAAACAGATTGACAATATGTGGCTTAAAATAATTACAATATAAAAAAGAACAAAGTACCAAATAATCATTATTTAAAGAGACCAAAACTCATAAAGAGTTTTGAAGACTTCTGCCACTACTCTTGATCTACAGAAAATACAGTCTGGGCCACAGAAAGAGTTAAACCACAATCTGCTCTTTGTGTGGGAAGGCAGCACAGCTCAGAGCAACCACAGCCCAGGATAAGACTTCCCTATCACAACGTACTCTGGTGCCAGCTTTTTCTTGACTACTACGGTTTGATTTTTTTTCCTTTGCATCCGAACCTGTGTAAAATCATAATTTAAAAGTGGATTTTAATCATGCATACAGCAAGAGGGTAGCAAACCAAGAAGCTGAGAAAGAAATGAGGACATGCACAGAATCAGAGGTGCAGGAATGCTGCCCAGAACTACCCTAAAAATTACTGCACAAGACACAAATGACCATGTAAGAATACTAGCATACTGATGAGCTTCAGGTTCTAGTATTTTGTATTTTTACCGAGAAAATCACAGACTCAGTTCTTAATGATAGTAATATCACTTAGCGCAACTTTAGTGACTTTACAGGAAATAAGCCCTACTGAGTTCAATGGGGCTTACTGACTAGTAAGAGTGCTTGCGATTACAGCACAAGTAAAACAACTTATTTTACTTGTTTAACTATACAATTGCCTACCAATTAGAAGAATGTGCCATACATACAGCTCTTCAAAACATGTCTATTGTCATCAACGTGGAGATGATGCTAGCAAATATTTAATATGGACTATATGTTTTAAAATAAAAAGGCACATTAAATAAGAAAAGCCAAATTCTGTCACAAAGCTGCATTACAGGATACTGTTATTATTATCACTATGATAAAAATAATGATTAAAAAAACATTTTGACCCAAAATATCTCAATTTTGCTTCTAGTGGAGATCCAACATAACATAAATTCACCTCAGAGTACTTTAGAAAAGTACTTTCACTCAATTTTTGTATCTAGTACCAACAGATGCAACACGGGAGAATAAAGCTGCATGTACCATTTACATGTGGTAGGAATCATAGAGGAATTCTGCAAAATATATTTATGAAGATAAAGGTATTCAACTGTTCTAACAGATGTCACAGTTGAAGCCATATGCACTGACTATTTTCGCATAAAGTAGATCCAAACCATTTATAAATTTGAATTAACATTGTGTTGTACAGGCATGCTGCAATTTCAGTATTAATAGGCCAAGATTTCTCTCCAAAACAGGGATATCTGAAAGTATTTCTACTTATTATGTTCTAACTTTGCCATCAATTCATTTTATAATAAATTTAGGAAGACTCTTCCATCAATGCAACAGATAACTCTATAATAATCTAGTTAAAGATATTCATATCGTAATATTGGATTTTTCTATTTTACATAGAATTAATCTATTTTGGACAAGAAAAAATGCAGCAAATCCTTCATGTTTGTTACTTACATAGCATACTATGAAAAACATTAACCACCTCAGTACCTGAACATAATAGCTCTTGCAGAATAGCTCCGCAAGGTTTATATGAATCAGATAAATGGGAATGGACATTATTGCCCATTATATTTAACAGATATAAATTTCACAGACAGAGGATGACTAATTCAGTTACTATTATCTTCTACTGATTCCAATATAGCTTAATGTGGCCTCAAATTAGAGTGTTTGGGATTACAGTAACCATTCTAATATGTAGAAACTACTTTTATATGCCTTTCTTTAAAGGAAAAATTAGGCACCTAAGTACATAAGCAAGCTTGATTTTATTCATTTTTGGGAAAAAAATCTAATAATTTCTAAAACTTCTAAGTACAAATATTTTATAAAGCACTGTCACCACTATAATTACAATAAACTTCAACCACTGTTCAAGTGTAGGAAGAAGGGCAGGTTTTCAAAATGATTTTTGGCTAGTTCTTTTCATTACAGTATATAAAGTGAAACTATATACTAGTCAGTCTACAAGAGCAAATGACTTGCCAATTCATATAGCAAATGCGATTTCAAAAAACATTCTATGCACAAAACATCACTTCAGAATTAAGAGCTTATTTCTTAGAATGTCAGAACTGAATGATACTAATGTATTTCTAGATTCCCTGTGAAACCTAGCCTCTTAATCTGTCACTTTGTAGTTGTGGACTCTATACAAACTACATCTAAACAATATGTATCATTTTGCCTGCGCCAAAAGTGACATTCTAAGGCATGCCTAGAGCAAGTTATTTAACTCACTCAACATGTGCGAAAATATTCTAAAAGATTTGCGTGAATGAAGGTATAAGGTCAAAAATTAGTAATGGACCAATACCTTTCATGCAAGTTTTTATCTTTAAAACTTCATGTATACTCTTAGAGAGAATGAGAGAGAAAGAATCAGCATAAGTTTACAAAGAATAAGGTTAAAATATTAGAAATAAGTTATACTTAAACTAGCAAGACTTCCTTCTAAGCAAGTGTCTTCAGTATTTTGGTGGACAGTCCCACCCCTATCCAATTTTGAATACAGTACAGTACCTAAATGAGCAATAAAAATCTAATATGTTTGATTACAGAATAACTGTGCCTACAAGAGATATATACTGGGGTGCTGTTTTTCTCAACTGTCCCATAACACTTTTTTCCACCTGTTTTGTACCAGCGAAGTTCCTATTTACTTGCAGAAAAGAACTCTAAGTTAATCACACTTTCATGCCAAACAAAATATAAACAATAAAAATGTGTCAGCCAAAAAGCTACAGGACTGCATCCAATCACTGAAGAAGTCTTATCATTGTTTAAATCTTCATTCATAATTCTGTGAATGCCTTGGTCCCTTGGAATCACTACTGTTTCTAATTGTCACATGAAATCTTAATTGTTTTGGTGGTATCACAATGCCCACCAAAGTATTAATTAACTCTAAGCTCCACTTCTTCCACTTTAGTCCCAGCGGTGTAGATAAGCTGCATCCTATACAGTGAAATGGGCAGGCTGTTCAATTTCACTTGGACTTACTTCAGAGTCAACATATATAAAGCTGAGCTGTTCAAATTGCATCCTGCAAAGCAAATTGCTCCAAACTGACCCAGCTTCATACACAACCTGTAATATACTCTGCCCATTTAATGAACGATAAATGATACTAGGGTTACCTGCCACAGAAACCTAAACATCTCATGCCGCACTTTCTCTGCTACTATTTATACGGGATCTGAACGTGCATCCTGTGCTCATTTCTTCTAAAACTTCCACCCGCCAATCATCCCCAAAAGAACTCGACGTGCATTAAAACTATACGCACCTTCTGTGCCTGTAAGCTATCCTCTGTTTCACATGTTCGTCCAAACGTTATTCAGATTTCTGTGCAGTACATAAAATTATTCTTTTTACTGTCCCGAAGACTAAAAATGCCTGCAGGCCTAAAGTGACTGAAAGGGTTTAATTTTGCTTTTGACCTTGAGTGTCGACTTCAGAAAGTTACAAGCACCAGCATTTATCAAGAAAAAGCTCTTGGACAAGTTAAGTAAGAAACGATCCACTATTCGGTCACCTTTCCATAAACCAACCTCACATATATATGACTAATTCAATATGCGATCGGACTGTATCGGCACAGCAATAGTTTCATGAAAAATAAAGGAATACTTTCCTGTTCCAAGCCTTTCTAAGCAGGCACGGAATACAAAACGAGAAGAGCCGCAAAGGCGGCCGGATCAGTCTTTTCTAGAGCAATCACTTACTTTTAACCTACTCTGTGCTTAGCCGGCTCCAATTTTTAATCATCGCGGGGTTTTTTTCCTTGCAATCACAACCTAATCGTCTTTGTGTATCACACAGGCGTCCTGAATAATATATTCCTTACCCCGCAACCCACCCTCGGACGCACGCCCTTCAAAGAGTTTGATTTCTACGACACGTACGAATAGTTTAGCTTTTCATCTCAAGTCCGAAGACGTGAACTGTTCTTCTCCGAACAGTTCTAACTATTCCTACCCGTCCCAAGCCCAACACAAGTTCGCGGTTGGTTTGCTGTTGCCGTTTGAAAGAAAAGGCGGCTATACCTGAGTGAGACAGATGGGAGAATACATCATGACTTCGCTCTGAGAACGCACTTCTGCGGAGAGAAAAGTATCGAAAGGGCAACGGTCTCATCTATTCATTTTAGTCATTTGAGCCTAAAGAAAAGAGGAATCGAATCAGGAGCGAGCTCTGCCTTGGATCGCCACCACTTCGCAACAAACCCTGGTCCTCCTTAAATAGCCAAAGATTCAAGTTCACTCCGAGCGCTAGATTTCCCGGGGTGAAATCCAATCTACACTTTTAACCCTCTTGTTCTCGGCGGCCGAGTCTTGCGCTCTTGCAGTCGCTTCTGGTGGACTGGGACAGGAGGAGGCGAAATGGGGGGTGGGGGTGGATGGAATGTAGAGAGTTAAGCGGGGAAGCAGGACTTTTTCCTCCCTCGCGTTGTCTTTACACCCCTTTCTCCTCCCGGCTTTGCAATTGCTTCGGAGAAGCTGCTGCTAGCGGGCTGATACACCACGGGTACTGTCAACCACGTTGCCAAAGTTCAAGGTTGCAGCGGCGGAGCGGAGCAGGAAAATCCTGGCGTACGACGGCAGGCGAAACTTTGCAAGGAAGAGTCCGGTGCACGAGAGCGCCAGCGAGGGAGTGTGTGCGCGCGCGTCCCCCAGGGCTGCAAAACACGCCGCCGCCGCCGCCGCCGCCGCCGCGCGCAACCGCCGGGCTCCTCGCTCGCTCGCTCGCTCGCTCGCTCTCGCAGCCGCCTGTGCCTCTCTCCCTCTCCACTCCCTCCCCTCCACCCCCTTTCTCTGTGGATAATGTTCAGAGCCTGCTTGCTAAACGCCCACTGTAATAAAAATGATCTCTAGAAAATTCAAAACGATCAATCTCCTTCCTCCTCTTCCTTTATTCCCTCCCCCCTTTCCTTTATAGACTCCTTTCGGCAAAACCTGTAAGTTCGACCACTGGGAGGGGGGGTTATTTTACCGAGCGCACTTTTCTGCCCCCCCTCGTTTAAACTCGCTTCCCCCAAATCCGACTTGGGGATTTCAGTTTATTATTTAATTACACCATCGACCCGCACACGCCTCCCCCCGCGGCCGCCGCTGCAAACACATTCCTTCCCCCCCGCCGCCCCCTCCCCTCCCCTCCCCTCTCCATGTCCTCCCTCTTTATTAATCATCCTCTCGTACTGTACGAGAGAGCCCGGCTGCCCATTTTGCAAACATGCCCGATTCTTACACTCCCTCCTCCTCTGCCCCCGCTCCCTTCTCATTGAAGACGCGGGAGGGGGCAGTAAAGGTTTGAGATTTTTCTTTTCGGAGAAATGGAAGTCGGAGCCCAAGTTCTTCAAGACAGTCGCGGGGGAGGAGGAAGGAGCAGCCTGACTGCGCTCCGGAGCAGGGTCGAGGAAAATTCCCTCGCAGAAACGGGGGGGGGATGAAAGAAAAGGGAGGGGGGTTAACCCCAAAGCTGGCCGCTCGGGACCGCAGACCGCGAAGATAAAAGGGGGCTGCGGAGCAGGAAACTTTGCCAGCTCGCCCCTAATTAGCCACAGAAGAATGGAGGGGGGAGGCACTGTGTTTTTGGGGGGGTCTTCCTTGCACGCACTCCGGGCAAAACGAAGCGCCTGAACACCTCGCTCCCCCGCCGCCTGCATGCGGAGCAAGGTCACCGCGTTGTGGAGCTTGTGCTTGGCTGGGAAGAAGGGGGGCGGACTCCCTCTCTCTCCCCCAACCCCGGCCCGAAAGGCAAGTGGGCCCAGCACAGCCTCGCCGAGACCCTAGAGCGGGAGCGTGGGCAGGCACCTCGTCCTCACAGGGAGCCCCTTCCACGCCCCCCCCCTTCGCGCCCGGTAGAAGATTCGCTTCTCTACGCGCGGAGGGCTCTCGGAGAGGCGGCCTCTCCCCCTCAGGCAGGCTTTTCCTTTTCTCTCTCCTCGGCGGAGGGAAGGGAACGGGTGGCGGCTCCCCCCTCCTTCGGGAGGCGCAAAACAAAAAGCCCGCGGTAGCAACACACTAGTCTGCTTTCAATCTCCCCGACCAGCTCGTGCCAGGAAGGAGTTCGCGCGCGCGCGGTTTTTCTGCTTCAGGAATGCAGCGAATGAAAAACGCACACGCACCCGCACGCCCCGGCGGCAGCGACGCTCTCACACTGGGCGGCAAGCGGGAAATCCCCGGGGGGGCACTTCCCACTGCCCCTTGTCCCTTTTTTTACTCTGCACCGGGGGGTGTACTTGCCAACTGAGGGGTGGGGGGCGACGCTTCACGTATCTGGAAAAGCGGAGTCGAGTTCGGGAAAGCTCACGCCATAGGCCATTTGTGACTCTTTTAAGGTGCTGCAGGGCTCTGTTGTTTTGGCTTGGACAAACAGGGCAACCCTTTGGGAAGTCTGCCCCCACGCCCCGCGCCCGCTTTTTTGGAGCTCGTAAAAAAAAAAAGGACAGTGCAGGCTTCGAGATGAAAGGGGCAAGTCCATGTGCACAGCTTTATGAAGTTGCCAGCTGGCCGTTTATTTTCAAACTAATTGCTCCAGAACATTACTGCTGCATAAGGTCATACCGGGCGCCGCCACACACCGCCCCCCCCGCTTAAAAAGCGCCACAGATACCACCACTCGGTGCTGCCTGAAATCTGGCGGACTTTGACCTAATGAACCCAAACAGGCAAAAGAAGGGCCGCCCCCGCGCGCCCTGCCTGTCTGCTCCAGGTAAACTCTCCCTCGTGGGCATCCTCCTGAAGCCCCCTCCCCTCTATGTAAACTGTCCTGAAGGGACCGGTGACTTTTCCTTTTGCAAAAGGGGGGTTATTCACGCCAGGCATTTCACAACGACACATCAAGAGAAGCAGGCAGGTTCAAGTCAACCATGAAATGGTCACTTTTTAACCCCGTCCTGTCCTCATTAGGGAAATACTCAAACACAGCCCGTTCTCAAAGGGGGCTCTTAATGAGGGGAGCTTGCCAAGTCGACCAGCTGCAATTCCCATAAATTTACAAGCCGGAGGGAGGGGGAGGAAGCGAGGGGGGCTCATACAAAGCAGGTAATGTCAAAGCAAACAGCCAAGGCCAACACATTAACCCTTCAAAGGCAACCCACCTCACCGCAGGCTGTACCACACAATTATACACATAACACTTTCTACCTATTAAGAAGTGCTAGAAAGCAACAAAACTTTACATTTGAGAACTGTCTAATACAATATGTGGTAAAATTATGCCAGGATTAACCACGCACAAACTTTTTAACTATCCTATAGCCAGGGTGGTATAGCGGTTCGAGCACTGGGCTGTGACTCTGGAGACCAGGGTTTGAATCCCCATTCACCCGTGGAAACTCACTGGGTGACCTTGGGCAGGTCACATTTTCTCAGCCGCAAAGAAAGACCAAAGCAAACCCCTTCTGTACAAATCTGGCAAAAAAAAAAAAACTCGTGAAAGGTTCTTCTGGGGGTATCCTTAGTCAGAAAGGATTTGAAGGCACACAACTGACAACAACAGCAGGATAAAAGTTATAAAGGTGCAATCCTCTAAGCATTTATCTCATTGAATTCAGTGAGGACTTTCAATAGATATATATGTAGGACTGCATTGTAAAATCTAGTTTTGATGGGGATAGAGAGTGAAAAAAAAATCGCTGTTAACTTCCATTGTTCCCATTAACCATGTTCCTCTCGGCACAAGTTCACTGTGGCACAAATTCGCCTCTTCCACTGTTATACAGGGCTAACAGTTACCTCTCCTTCCACATTTGTTTCACTGTCAAAAAACACAATTTCCAGAAGTCCTGGCTGGTATGCTTAATTTTAAGGTTAGCTTCTCCTACCTTTGGCAAAATTGTCAGAAGCCACTTTCTACAGTAAAAGATGCCCCCTTTTCACCATTTGCACAAGCAATCAACTGTGACATGCTTGTTGGTTCTAAAGGCAGAACTGTGGAAGAAAGAAGGAACAGAATCAAGGTACCAACTGCAATAAAAGAAAGTAACCTTGCATGCAAACCAACTACAGTTTTTAATAAACGCTGCAAAGCAATCATAATTGCTACATATTTGATGCAGCATTTAACCTAAATTAGTGTCTGCAAGTAAAACATACAACACAGTTAACACTGTACACTGCCCCAGTGTGACTGTAGAAGTTCCTCAGCTATAAACATTTGTTCTTAGGCAAGCTGCAGTGTCTCAGTCTTTACCTTCTCCTCCATTTTTGATGGGATACAGTCATCCTTCCATATCTGCAGATTCTGTATCCACGGATTCAAACAACCACTGCTTCAAAATAGTCCTACCTCAAAAAAGAAAATCCAAAAAAAGAAACTGTTTTTGCAATTTTATATAAGGGACACCATTTTACTACACCATTGTACATAATGGGACTTGAGCATCCACAAATTTCGGTACCCACAGGGGGTCCTGGAACCATACTAGTGGATACTGCGGGCCCACTGTATTTATAAGAAATCTTGCCAAGAAACCCCTGTGATATGTTTGCCTTAGGGTTGTCATAAGTCAGAAATGACTTGAAGACACACACCAACAATAAAGTTATAACTGAAACAATATATATAAAGAGCTCTGAAGTGGTATATAAATGCTTGATACTGGACTCTGCTTCATTTGCCTCCCATGTGAGGGGGTCTCCACATGATCAAAGGTCAACAGGGTTCTGCTGCTGGACCTGCTTATACCATCAAGGTCATGTAGCTTCTGTTGCCCTTCAAAATCTATGGCTTATGTGTTTGACATTTACACATAAAATTTCCAAAAGACAAGGGTTCCTTGAAAGTTGGCTTCACTGAGACAGATGTCCACACCTGACACATAGACAGTGGGGGTGATAATAGCTGTGTTGTAAAGAAAGACAAGAAATTTGGTCTTTTTGGTTTTTGAACACATGCATATTATTTCACAGAAGTAAAGGATAGCGGTTATAAGTATATACACTCTACCATTATGTCATGATCATTGGCCTCTGTCCTGAAGGTTCACCATATCACAAGGTGTCTATCTACCTTGAGCGCAAAATCCTATTTTAGTATGTTATTGATCTGTGCATGTTTTTGTATCACTTCAATAAATATATTTTAAATGCCGTCCACTTTCAAAAGTTGATTGTGCGTCAGTGTAAATTTATATTTAGAATTAGATTCTGGATGTGAATATTAATTAAACCGTATTATACTGATGCAGAAGTGAAATGAGAAAATACCAAGGACAAAAATTAAACCAAAAATCTTACTTGCCTTTGTCATTCTCTTACAGCTATGCTCATTGAATTGGCTCTGTGTTAGTTTAACCCATTTCTAGTACTGGAGTATATATATTGGGCAGGATCCAATGGTGGACTGGCAGAGCAGTGGATTCTAATGGAACAAGGAGAGAGGTAATTTCCCTCTCCACACACACACATGCATGCACACACAACGCACACACACGCACACACCTGGCCCTGGAAGGCTAGGAAACTCTCCAGAATTGATTCTTCAAGTGAGATAGAGAACTGCAGGTGAGGGATATTCTGCCTGAAGAACACTGGATTCAGTCCATTGTTGTTTGGGGGCTAAAATCTGAAAGTGGTCACCCACAGATGGTAGATGATCCTACCATCTTGAAACATTTAGAAGCATTTAGAGAATCACATGCTCATCACATGTAAAATTTCATGCACCTGCCACATTTCCAGAATGGCCAAGAGGAGAAGGTGCACAGTAAACCAACATGAAGACAACATAGCTAGGCTGTCAACAGAGGCATCTCAGTGGTGACTGTATGGTGTAGTCCAGGCCTCCAGAGGTAACATAAACAAGCAAATGCCCCCAATAGCAAAAGAATAAAACTTTTCATTCCTCCTCCAGTCCTGCGTTAAAAACATACTACCCTGGTACTCTGTCATTTTCATAGGCACCCACTGAATGTCCAGGTCCAATATAAAGTTCTAGTACTAACTTTTCACTGCTTGGGACCACAGACTGACAGGATTGTCCCTTCCTATGCACACCCAATTGATCCTTTCCATTTGATGTACTACATGAAGTACTCCTACCAAATGAGGTACTCCAGGCAGATACAAGTAAACAGGCCTCCTCAGAAGCAGCACTGTAGTTATAGTATACCTTCTCCTGAGAGATCCGCCTAGCACTGACACTAGTATCTTTTCAGCACCAGGCAAATAGCATGCAATTCTCCTAATCCTTTTAGGTCACACTATAACTTCTAAAACATAAAAACTGTGACTTTTTATGTTTTATTTTCTTTGACTGGTCTGAACATACCTGATGTTGCTCTAATACTGCACTCTATTCCATACTTTTACTCTGTTCTGTTCTATCGTGTTCCCACCACGTTTTTAACTCCATCTCACCATCGGCAATCCAGATAAGGTTTTGTTAAATAAATAAATGCCATTTCAGAAGGAGTAAATAAGGGTAGATCAGGTAAGTTTTAACTACCTGACATAGTATCAATGGTGACAGTTAAAGGCAATTTGGTTCACCATAGATAAACTGGTTGTACTTATGGTAGTATTGGCTTATCATAAGCTCCGCCTGAGAACTTTTGGTCTCTGAGGTGTTAGCACTGATTAGCTATTGTTGGTTTTAATATACTCAAAAAGATGGCACAATTGCTTAAAGAACTGATCTTCTTACACATATACACATCACATACTATTCACAGTGAAAGGAGGCTGAGAAAGCACGCAACCAATTTTCATTTGCAATCAGAGGAAACAAAGAAGACAGATCTGTGCCTGAATAATGCCTAGACTTGGAGTGGGAAACATCCCATGAACAACAGTATGTAGTACAATACAGTACAGTATGATTGTATTTCTCAGTGTGTCCTCAAGTGCCCCACAGACACAAAGCCCAGCCCGGCCTGGCTTGGCCTTTCACTCATTGAGACACCAACAAACCAGAGCTACTAGCTTCACAACCACTACTATAACTGCACGATTTTCTAGGAACAAGACTGAAAGCCAAGAGTAACCAAGCCCATTCCATAAAGTCATCCTTCAAAGGGGAGTGGAAATTGTTTTGTGATTCATCTAAATAAATGCCCATCTTTAATAATCCAAGGATAATAACCACATGCTAACAACATCCATCAGAAGGTTTCTCCTGAGGACATAAAATACAGGAATTACTTAAGAGTATACAGTAGCATAAACAGATAAGACACACATGCCAAGTTCAAACGTTCTCCTGGAAGGTATTTTACTGTAGATTGTCTCTTGATATATTTTGAGTCAGAAACAGCTCTTCTGCAGAAGGCAAAGTGTATGAGCAAATTACATGTCAGTATGTACATTTCAGTAAGGAAAGGAAGGACAGGAGTTAAATAAACCCTCCTTTAGAAAAATACAAAATGTTCACATTCCTCTTTTAATTAAGGCATATCACTGTACCTTCTGAATTAAAACAACCCTATTTGAACAACTTTGAGTATATTTCATTATCTTTAGGCACTTGTTTATTTTTGAATACATATATGTTGGTGTCACAACACACCTGAGCCTATAATGACAGGAAAAAATCAAAATGAAAGCCAAGTAACTTTTGTAGTTTGATTCACAGCAAACACACACACACACACACACCAAACTCCCCAACAACTATCTGCCCTCTTTTCCTCTACATTCTATAAATATCTTTCTCCTCACAGTCCTTAATTTTAACTACTGTGGATGGGATACAAACAGCTGATGTATAAATACTGTAATATTTATTAAAATATAGATGATATTCTCACAATTGAAGAATTGGATGATACAAAATACTACAATTAACAGCATCCGATAATAGCCTTGCACTGACAACACCACAGCAGGATCCCTCTATTTGTCCACAAGGATTAGACATCTACACATAACACAAAAAATGTTCATTAATTTAAAAAGCCCAAATTTTTTTTAAAAAGATGGTAGGTATTATATAGCTATCAAATTTGTGTAATTTGCTTATAAATAAATAAAAAAACAGGTAGCTTGGACTTGTTCTTTAGCCTCGTCTCCAATATTCTAGAGACTAAGTATATGTTTTTAATTTCTTTGTCTGGAGAGGGTAACCGTAAATTAAGAAACTACATTCTTAATTATGTCACTGCCAGCATACACATGCACAGAGCACTGCATACCTATCTGTCTAGATTTCATGCATATATACAGTCTCAACTCACCGAGTGTGCTGCACTGATTTCAGTGCAACTTAGAAGGTTAGTCAGCTCAACTGTACGCTTCATCAAAACCCAGAAACTCAAAAATGTCGGGCTAGCTCTCCCCTCTCATACACCCACCCTCCCCTCCAGTATTCTCCAAAGACAACAATTCAGTGTTTCGCTCTGTTAGAGTCAGAAACAAATGTTCTTATTCTTTCTGCCTTAATATGTCACTGAAAAAGTTTGTACCCACATTCCAAAATGCTTCGGCAATTACATTTCCAAGAAGGTTCTGAAAGCTGAAAGGAAATGACCTAAGTGCAGATAACTGACAATGCAGGATTCTAAGTACCATCCACTGTGTGAGACGGGTCTACTTTAGTTATAACGACACTCTTAAACCAAGAGGCTATGTCTAAAGTTAATTTGTAATCCCAGCAAGTCCTGTTTTTTTTAAGATTTCATTATTTTTTTCTCTTTGGTTTAAACATATTACATTTTTTACATTCCTCTTTTTAAATATTATTATTGTGCCAGAACATTATTTCCAAATGAGAACATTTATTTCAATTGGTATCTCTGTCAAAACTTTTACTTCTGTTTCAAAAGCTTTCAGTGTTAAAAAAAAAATCAGATTCTGCAAGTAAGTGAAGTTAAAAAAAATACAAATATTAGCTTTATATAATACAAACAGATAAATAAGTAATGCATTTTAAAACAATAATATACCTAATATTCCCTAGAAAATTCTTCTCAACAATAAAATAATGAATTGTGCAATATCCTATATTTCTTTGTCTGAACTTTCCTTTTGCATGGGTATGTATGGTTGTGTTTTGCAAGCTCAGCAAAAACATTTTATAGAAATCCTTTTTTTAGGAGAGTGTAACGTGAAAAATAAATGGAACTGTCAGCAACTATTTACTTTTCAATGTACCTGCTGTGCCCCTTTATTATTAAAACTGCTTTCCTATTACTATTATGAAAAAAATGTCTTCACCAAACAAATCTTGTTTTAGTCAAAGAATGAGGATGTATATGCATATCATCCATGCATTCTTCTGTTCATTCAGCTACTTAAATCTATGTGGTGTGTGCATACATATCTTTCTCCCAGTGTGTGTGCTTGACCTCTGTCCGCATATGGTTTGATGGTGTCTTTAATAACCAAGCTTCCTCCATTTCTCAGACCAAAAAATGCAAACATCAGACCTCAATATAAAACTGTAAACCACATCGTTTTATGTTACACAACACAGAAGTCTTTACCCTTGCTGCATAAAGGTCAGATTCACTCAGCCTTCACTTTCACCCATACATCTCCCACCAAACTTTAATGTATTAATCTCAAACTAGTTAAAGAATCATTCCCAGTTACTACAGTATGTATTTTGCTGACAGCTTATAACATTTTCTTAACTTGTGCTTTTAAAAAAAGTTTAAAATTGTAGTTCAAAGCTTTACTTTTATCCATGTGATTCATAGTTAAAATCACATGGGCAGAGACTCTGGATCACTTCAAAGAAAGTTCGACTTAATCTTGTGTATTTTGGCGCCTTTTCTCTGCCAGCTACTGTACTAAAGGGGGGGGGGCTTGGAGATCTTGTCTGTCCCTTCTCAAGTTCAGTGGCACCAGCAACAGCAGGAAAAGATGGCCATGTTCACAGCTCTAATAATAATTCAGATCACGCCACATCGGCATCTTGTGTCAAAGTCGAACTGGCTTCCCCGCCCCTTCAACCCAAGAGCTGCCAAGTCTTCACACACTCTGCATTCAACCACAACTTAATGGATGGGATATTGTGCATTAAAATGTGGCCCAGACACAGGCGAATGGAGGACAAGCAGGGAGAGGAGACACATACCACGGAACAGGAATGCAAGTAGGAGAGAAAAAAATGTACTATTTCCCAACAAAATAGTAAGCACTACAGAGCTAACAGAGAGAAACAACAATCTCCCCAAAGCATGTGCAACTGTAGAATATCAGCATTTCAAAAGTACTGTACAAAATAAATACCCGATACTGTAATGACAAACCTTGTTAGATGTTTCCTGAGACATATTAACTATTAAGAAAACAACAGGAATGCATAAAACTATGCAAGAAACAATATATTTACATTAATTAGAAATATATATTAGGACTATAGCCCCCCCCCAGCAAATTATGGGGGAAAAGAACTAAATACGTATCTACAACAGCCACAAGATGGGAAAAACAAAGCCGACTACGAAGCAGAAAATTAACCAACATTTCATATTAATCTCCTCCAATGTTTAACCGATAGTTGCCAGCAAAGGGGGAGGGGAGAAAGTTGGAAGCAGGAAATGTACCAAGTTCCGCACTTTTGGACACGAACTCCCATCAACTGTTTCCTGGCATAAAAGGGTGACCCACATTCAAAAGCTGCCAAAAGGAGGGTGGGAGAAGCAGCAAAATATAAACAACCAGTACTTATAGTTCATCCAGCAAATTAAAAATGATACCATTGCTAAAGGGGGCGAGGGTCATATTCGGCCTCCACTTTGTAAATAAAAGACACAATCTCTAAGAGAAGGGAAAGAGAACAGCCAACAAGGAAACTGGAAAAAAAACCCAAAAACACCGTATCATTTTCAATGCCACATACCATTGTACTGTATTGCATTAAACGTATGGGATCCTGAATTCTGTAACACAAGACGGGACCGTTGGCTTCACATTTCTCAGTTAACAAATGTATGCGTTTCTCAAGGACGCGGTGTGGCTTTTGGTTTTGTTTAGATTTCCAAGAGTTGTCTTATTTACGTATAGAAATATATTTTTTTTAAAAAAAAAAAGAAGAAAGTTTCTTCAGGCTTTTTTTTTTAAGGCAATCAGAAAGCAAAAAAAAGGAAAGAAAAGAAAATCTTGGCTAGAGCTGCTGGGGGAAGGAAAGCAGCAAAGGCAAAAAAAAAAAAAAAGTCTACAGGCAGTGAGCGGCCCCCGCCTCCTCCTCCTCTCCCTCTTTTCCAATCTTCCTTCCTCTTTGAGTTGCAAGGCTGAAGAGAGAAGGCTGTGGTTGCAGAGACTTGAACGTGGTCCAGGAGAGGCTGAGCCCTTTTTTTTTTTTTTTTTGGGCGAGCAGGGCTGGTCGGTGCGCGCGCGCGCGCGCGCGTGTGTGTGCGCGCGCGCGCGCGCGTGTTTCCGTGTGCGTGTGCGAGTGTGCGTCGCTGCCCCTTTTCCTCCCTTCCCTCTCCCCCCTCGCGCGTCTGGCTCCGCAGAATGAGCTGGCGCGGCGAACGCGGAGCTGCGGACTTGGCCTCCTTCCACCTCGCCCGGATTGGCCGGGGCTTCGGCGGCGGCTTCCCCCAACCGCCAACCACTCGAGCGGCCTTCGCCTCCCGCCCGCCCCCCGAACCCGTGGGAAGCGCGGCTCTTCGTTTCCGCCTGGCGGCTGCATGAAACACCGAGGGGGAAAAAGAGCGAGAGGGAGAGGGAGAGAGACGGGCAGGGCGGGGGAGTGATTTGCATATTCATTTCCAAGTAGCCAATGAGCGAGAGGGGAGCCGGAGGGGGCGCCCGCGATAAAGCACGCCGCTCCAGACAGGTCGAAGACCCTGAAATCGGCGCATGTCAAAGCAGTCTGTGGAGTTGAACAAAAGTGAGTGTGTGGGGCGCCGGGAGGGAGGGAGGGAGGGAGGGAGGGAGGGGAAACGGCGAGGTTCTGGAGGCAAAGAATCAACGCAGTGACAGAAGCCCCAGTCACAGCACAACCCTGTAAGTGGCCTGCCCAGGAGTGAGTCCCACGGACTTGGGCGGGACGTCTTTCCGGCAAAACGCGCACAGCCCTGCGGCCGCTCTTTGACGGCAGAGCAACACCTTCTCCAAACAGCAGAAGAGAACCACAGGAAAGCAGCAGCAACCCAAGGAGCTGCATACGTGCAAGATGACTCGCTCATCTGAACAGTGCCACGGAAGTGCCAGCACGCTGGTATTCATTAAAGCAGTACCTGTCTACGAAAGTCTGGGTCGTCCCTGCCTCCTGTTAAGTTAATGAGAGTGCCAGATGTGCCGGGAATACAGAATTAGGAGGCTCCTTGTGGAAGAACACAGGTTTCAATGAATGGCTGGAACGGTTGAGAACTGCCACTTCATTTATGTAGTTAAATTTGTTTCAAGGCTTTGAAAGCATCCAATTGTAAAAAGCAAACCAACCATTGTATTTTATGTTTCTTCCTTTCTAGCAGTCAGATATAGTTTAACAGCTCTACCGACATCTTGGTGCCCAATTTTTTTTCTTCAGTTGAATGATATAAACATATTCTTTCCTGGAAAAATCAGTCTGGTTCACTTCCAATGGAAGGAGAAGAAGGATAGGAAGAAGAAAAGAACTAAGTCTAGAAGAGTTTCTGAAAAAACTAAAAAGAAAAAAAATGAACGCACCAATCTGATCATTCTCCAATATTCTTTGTAATACTTTCAAAAGGCTTTTAACAATAATGATAAAGATACATTGCGTGCTTACCGCTCAGACTGCAGTTATTTCAAGTTATATATACTGAAGTTTAATGTCAATGAATATTTTAAAAATACATTTCATCTCAGTTTTGAAAGGCATGTGAGCCTGGAGGTGTCCCACTGTGTCATTGTTCAATAGACTATCACCCTTTTAAAAGTGCAAAATTATGTTGCAAGCAAAAATCTAAAACATCCAGATTCTCGAGTATTAGCCCAGACAGACTCATTTCAGAAGCTCTCTAGACTGTCTTTCACTTAATATTTTGAACACTCTATCTTTGGCTGAACAAAATATTATTTTTAATGTTAAAAATGACATTTACAATGCAAAGACAGTATTAGTGCAACATGAAACCTCTGGAATTTTTTTTTGTTATTAACAGAAACCAAACATCAAAAAATCGATTAGGGCTATAATGAACAATAAACCATTAAACCGTATGGGGAAGGCCAGCCTGAAATTCTGAGAACACTGCTTGGGTCTGATTTTTCACCTTTTCCATTCCATACATTAAAAATATCTGTGCTAGAAAATAAATCTGAGCTATGCAATGCTTGCTTCCCTTTGTTTAGAGAACTTGATTGCTGGGGCAATCGAGTCTGTACCATGGACTCTGCAAACTACAGATTTCGCCAGCTGGTGGGGAGGTGGAAATCTATGGTTGTTTTGGCTTAATGAAAGTTTAAAAGTCACAGACCAGACTGCCACACATTATATAGCACACTTTATTAAAACTACAGATACATTACAGGGTGTTTTTTTGTTTTGTTTTTAAAGACAAGAGCTTGAAACCTCATCAGTGATGCGAGTGATGTGAGCCCTTCGTGCAGACAATGAGCAGAATATGCAGTGAACTTATGCTGATGCAACAGGCATAAAAGTTAGTAATTTTTGTGAAATAAGACAGCATAGGCTCTGCAGAAACTAACTGACCACCCTAAAAAAACAGACCTCTCAACTGTAAGGCCATAAAAACTATACAAGCTAATTCAAATATTTTGTGTTATCATTTTATTGTTTTTCAAAACCAAATGTAATGTGATCTCGGTACAACAGTCCTAATTCTGACAGCCTGGTGCATAGCTTGCATAGCATGCTTGTGTCAGAAGTCTCAAAACTGTGCCACAAAGACACAAAGAAAGGAAGTACTAAAATAAATAATATGAATATTATGAATAATATAATATATGAATAATATGAATATTAAATAATATGACCAGCAAACTTTTCCTATGACATTCAACTTGTTGTCCTGAGAAAAATGAGGCTTGATATAGACTAGAGAACATAATTTTCTTGAACCACTTTTTAATATCTATAATGGACAAAAGTGAAACTACTGATATATACGCTGAAGTTTTTGAAAAGGTTATCCTTTATTTCTTCTTGCTTTGATCTAAAGATTGAAGCCCCATTTGTAATCTTTAAATTTCACAAAAATCCACTGAGCCATGCTTCCACACAACTTCTTTTCATTTCAACAAATTTAATCCCCCCTGCCCCCAATTCAACAAGGGGAATACTTCCTGCAGGAAACATTCTGCCAAAATAGGTAGATTACATTCTCAGAGTCAGAGCTTCCATTATGCAATTACAGCTATTATAAAGAGAAGATCTTTATTGGAAAGGCTACAAAAGTTATCAGATGTATTTAGAAGAAAGCTCTTTCATTAACAAAGATAAACCATAATGTGCTTTTTTTACCCACTGCTAACAAAATGCATAGTCTTAAATTGAAATCCTTCCCCTGTCTTTTATCCATGTAAGTTAATTGAATGATTCTTCTTGTTTTTAATTTATTCACTAATACTAATTGGCACAGTGATTTCACTATTGACAGGCAAAACCTTAAGAAACTCCCTAAAAATAACCTTTTAAAATGAAAAGCTACTGTAATATTGTCTCTCTACAGCTTGACTTGTAATAATCAAAAAGGAATTTTAGCACGGTCTGACTGCACCTTTTTCCACTAAGAAAATAAATAACATTTGCTTTACAAAACACATCAGCAGATTCTGCATTGTCTACATTTTATGCTACATTCAATGTATAGTTTTTAAAATCCCACATCAAATAATATTTGGTTACCTTAGCCTTCTTTCTTCGTCTACTTCCCCATCTTCCTAGAAACTACAATGAGCTACAGTATTCTTCCCTAATTGTCACAAGGCCTCATATTGAATGAATGGCTCGAAAGCCTGCGCAGGAAACAATTTATATAAAATTGTTAAAATTGATAAATTGATACACGTTAAAAAATGTAATCCACAGGGGTTAAATCCCTACTTGTTACCATAATCAAATCTAAAAAGACACTTCCCATCTGAATCTGACAAAACTTCATTTGGAATAGGGGTTCAGTAGGCACATTATTTTAAAATGTAGTTAATAAATATAGTTGTACTGAAGCATTCAAGGTTAGAAAATGATTTTTCAACTTCACATGTTTTAAGTGTGTGTCATACCACTGTCCACGTTAAATACTTTATTTAGTGGATTTCCAGCACCATACCTAATGTTAGTGCAACTATATTGATATCATTTCAGACAAATATATGAGGAAATAAATAAAGGATCTATGTGGTCTTGAATATCACGGAAAGAGATAGAACAAAAAAGGAAATTGGGTATCTCTGTCATTTTCTCTACTTGGCACCATTTTTATAAGAAAGTCTGGTGAACAGAGCACCATTATGAGAAATCAGTTTCATAGAATAGAACAATGAAAGGAGGCAGGCCAACCTGTGAAATTAATTGAAAGAATTTTGTCTTCTTTTTTCCCCTCATATATAATTGCAGATCCTGAAATTTCTACTTACAGCTATCTGTGAATGTTTGCATTGCTTTGTCCTCTTCTTGTCTCAGAGAGAGATGGGGCCTCCATCAGATTGTTTGATCAAAGAAAACATGGATCCTATGACAAGGAACTGTTATGGTTCGGGGTAACAGCTCAGTAGATCACTGGGTTTGGGAAAGCTGCCTGCAGATTATATGTGCCACTTGCCTTGTGGCACCCCCAGAGTGGCCCATTTCTTAAATTAAAGAAAGTTACTTCAGTTGTAGGCACAAGCTTCTTGGACAATATGACCTAAGATATTCTAATGTCTTGAATTCACTTTGCATGTCCCCATTTAACAAGACCTGCAACTTTGCATACTTTACAATCTGCAACCCGCCCACAGATTATTTCCTAGAACAGAGCTTTCCAAACTGTGTCACCTGAAGTGTGTAGGTGAGTCATCTGTAATCTTGGAAATTTATTTTATTATTTATAAATCATGTATTTTTTAAAATAAATGAAAGGTTTTAATGAGATGTTGTGTCCCCTTACAGTTTGTTCTTACAATTTATGTATATGTCTGTATGTCTTATAAGGGGTTAGTTTAACCTTCTGTCTGCAACTGTGCCACGAAATGATGCACGTCTAAAAGGAAGGTCACCAACATGAAAAGTTTGGAAAGCTCTGTCCTAGAAAGTGAGAATATTCTTCGTCTAACATAAAGTATGCAAGACTCAACTGCAAAGGTCACATTATAAGAAAGAATTAGCGGGTGAAAATAAGGTGATCCAATCTTAATTTGTTACACAGAGAGACTAGCTAATACTGTAGCAACAGTAATCTGTAACTGTCACTTGATACATTGTCACATTCATTTCCTCTGGTAGCCCCAAATACTCTGTACAGAGCAAGTCAGTCTAAAGAAGAGGTCAAATCCATCAACCGAAGGCCAGTTATACTGAAGCTAAGGAAATCTCTTCCGGTCCTAGTTATGATAGAAGAAAGCAGACGCTGAATGAATTTTAGTGGATACGTACAACCATTTTCTTAGAATGTGTTTTCTCATATACACTTTGATGATGATGATGATGATTAATGTCCACTTAGGATTCAGATAAGGACTACTGTGCTATTGTAACGTCTACATGTATGGCCTTTCCTCCAATGGGTAACAATATTAAACATATTTTTTTTAAAATTACAAACTTCTTAAACACTACAAAGTCACTTGGAAAAAAAAATTAAGGTGAAACTAGTGCAATAAGAGTTCATTCACCTGATGCACACAACAAGTCCCTAGTTGCAACTATATTACATTTACCAGCCCTCAACATCACCATCACCACCCGGCACCCTTTTTTATTTGTGCTGAAATTTGTGGTTTAAAAAAAAAAAGGTTGGCAACCCTTTATTTAAATAATGTTGTGTCATTACAAGTATATGCTTGGGTATGTAGACTCTGTTGATGCAAGCAACCAATACGCAGTGCCAAATAAACATAAGAAATAGTACTGAATTTCATGTCCGTATAAGAGGATTGCATGTAGTCGTGCACACTGCATGCAACTTATTCATTTCCATTTATTTAAAAGAAATTACCCAATCCAAAATAACGTATCTACAGTCATCTAGGCTATCAGAGCCCTGGAACTAGGCCTAATGAGCCATTGCTTCCTGCAAGAAAATTCTCATTGATTGTAGAAACCATTAACTCCAGGTAGGCCACCCATCCAGGAAAGGGAAAGCGCCAAAGACCACAAAGGAAAAAGCAGCTTGCCAAGCACACAAATGCTATGGTAAGGGGATGGGAGTCAGTTTCTTGATCCAGACCACAGTAGCACCTTAGAGGGGAGTCCAGAGGCCTTAGTTTCCTCTATAGAAAGGTATATAATAGTGGGAATGACATCACAGTTTACAAAACAAACAGCTCTCTCTCTCTCTATTTTTGTTTGTTAAAATCCAAAATATTGGTTGAATAGAGGCACTCTCCTCCTGTTGTGGACTCCAAAGTGGAGAAGCTCCTATGGAAAGCTGGGTGGCTGTGGTGGCTTGATTTCTAACTTTGGGAATTGCTGCGGGCCAATTTTATTGGTCTCTGGAAGTTTCCCCCTCTTCCTGCCTGACACCTGCTGTCTGAGCCTGCCAAACATGCCAATGTCTCAGAAGCAGATGCAGATGTGACAGGAGAAGTTATGACAAAAGGGTTTGTTCTTCCAGAAGTGTGAAAGGAACGGGCTGCTGGCACACAAGCCTCTGTTGCCATGCACACGCCTCAGCTGTTTGTGTTTTCCTCTTGGCTTGGTTCCTCCCCTCCTCCCCCACCATCCCTACCCCTGCCCTCAATATCCCACAGGCAGGCTGCAGGACAGGCAGGCTACTTTAACTGCTTGCAGGCTCTACACTTTTGTCAAAACTCTGAGATCCAGTTAGAGCCTGATGCAGATACACACACTTAGAATTAAAGAATTCTGAGCCTCAGGTATTTAAAAAAAAAACGCACTCCTAGTTATCTTAAACCTTCTTTATTGTGTCAATATAATTTAAGATGCGGGGTGGGGGGAGGACAGACGAAATAATATTGTTGTTGCTGTGTCTGAGCATTTCAGCTCTTTGACAATCTACTGCAAATCACCAGTACATCCAGATATTCTTTCTGATCAGCCCTGCTGTAGGAAACATTAATCTCTACATCCCTCTCTGTGCTGCATACAGTTTGGAGAGGCGCTGCAGCCCTGCAGAACTGGCAACTTCTGCGTGACTGCAGTATCTTTAAAATGCTGCAAGGTGCTGGCAGAGGACACCCTTATTATTAGGAGAAAGGCTACTCTGCACATAAGCAAGGTGGACCACTCCACTCTCCGGCAGGTTAAAGGGTGCTGCAGCCCCACTGGTATGGGAGAGGAGAGCAATAGTTTTCCTGAGTCTACATCGTATGTCTCCTCTCCTGTTCACTTCGGAAATCCTGCTTTGAAAGAATGAATGGAAAAGAGAAAGTTATACTTCCCGTCATTCCTTCATGCCTTCAGTCACCTAAACCAGGTAGGATTTTTGGTCCTCTGTGAAGTACCTTCCAGCTAGAACGGGGCCACCTAGAAAAATAGTTGTAAACACCAAGCGCGTCTCTCTCCTTCCTGCCTCCCTCCCAACAAAATACCAGCAGAAAGCTCCGGTGCTAAGTCCTTTGTTATACCTGGAAATGGTATTTCAATTGCCAGAACCCTGTCATCAATAAACCGTGGCTGCAGTGCCCGGGTGTGCCTAGGAGGAGAAAGGGGTCGGGGAAGATTAAGCTGACCACTGGGAGGCCAGGAGGGGAGCTCCCAGAGGTGCTGTGATGCGGTTAACGGGACGGGACGGGACGGGACGGGGGTGGGCGGGGAGGGAACGTCTTGGACCGGCGCCTGGGCGGCGAGGTCTTCCCAGGGAGCCATCCTTCGCGTCGTCCGGGCTAACGGAGGGGAGTTGCGAGGGGCAGCGGAGGCGGAACAAGAAAAAGGCAGCACTCACCTGTCCCCTGTGTGGCCCCAGCAGAGAGCCCGCGCCCGCCCCAAAGAACAGAGGAGCCGCCGCCCCTAAAGGAAGGAGGCTAGGAGAGGGAGATCCCCCTGCTGCTGCTTGGGGATAGCCCCCCAGGGTCCTGTAGGGAGGAGTCGGCTCCATCGGGGAGGCTTTGGGGGCGGAAAGGGAGGAAGGAAGGTTGGGTCCGGGGCAGGAAGAGAAGGGTCAGCAGGCGCTCTGGGGCGCTCGGCGGAGGTCCTCCGCGCCCCACAGGGTGCCCAAGACAGCGGCGGGCCCCCTAGGCAACTCTTCCGGCGGGGGAGGCCCTCGCCGCCTTCCCATAGGGCCGCAGAGGGGACGAGGGGCTGCAACAGGTGCGGCTCGGGGCGCAGGTAGCGGTCTTTCTTCCCTCCTCCTCCTCTTCTTCTTCCTCCACTTCTGGGCACCCTTGAACTTTCAGTCCCATAGTCCTTTTCTCCTTCGCCCTACCACGCTTGGCAAGGGCATGGTTCTTTCTCTGCCCACGGGCAGACCAGCTAAGGACGGCGCCCTGCCTAACGCCGGCGCTTGGGCCGGCTGGCTTACTCGCGCGGCGCTTGGTGGGCTCGGCGCGGCGAAACTCCTCCCTTCGGGAGCCGCGCCGCGCGAGGGTCCCGGCTGGGCTGGGGGCAGCGAGCACTCGAGGACTTCTCACCCCCGCCCGTCCGCCCGCCACCTCGAGGCCACCGGTCGCCCCTCGCCCACTCCTCCGCCCGGGCCCGGTGTCTTCTGGCGATCGGCCTTCCAAGGCCTGTTCCAGGAGGATGCGCCTGATCCAGCTCCTGGAAACTTCGCTCTCAGGAGAAAGAGGGGAGCAACAGCCCCGACGAAGCCCAACGACAGACAGACACCCAGAGAGAGAGAGAGAGGCTGAGGGAGAGAAGGGGGGCTGCGATTCTGCCGTTGGCTGGCTCGCGTTTCTTCCACCGCCTGCCAAGTTTAGCGGGGATAAACTTTGCCGGGGGGAGGGGGTTCCTTGGGTCTCCACGCCAGGTGAGCCTGTGGGGCCTTCCCGTCCAGCCCCAGCCACGTCCAGCCCCACAGGTCTCCCCGCTCCCCCTCCTCGAGTTCCTTCCAGGAACGGCTGCCATCCTGGCCGGCTGTCCTGGCACCGAGCGCCCCTGGACGGAGCGGCGCTTACTGCCAAGTCCAGGGGAGGGGGTTGCGCGGGTCTGTTTTGCCGCGCAGCACAGGCCCGCTCAAGAGGGCCCGCGGGGTGTAGTGGTGTGAACACTGGACTAGGACATTGGGAGACAAGGATTCGGATCCTCGTTCAGCGACAGAAACCCGCAAGTCACACTCTCTCAGCCGCAGAAGGCCAACCTCCTCTGAACAAACCTCGCCTTTGCCAAGAGCAATCAGTCGGAAACGATTTGAAGGCCGACAACAGATCATCCCGGGCGCTCAACCCCACTGAGAGGCCGGGAGGTGGGTGGAAGGGGAGTGAGCGTTTGACTCGGTCCCGGCCGGAGGGCTGCCCTGGAGCGGGAGAGGCGGCACCCCGCAGCCTTTTCAAGGCGGCCTGGAGGGAGAGAGGAGACGCGGCGCAACCGGAAAAGAGGGGCAAGGACGGCGTGGAAACGGGCTCTCTCGTTTTCGCTCCCTGGGGGCGCGTGTGAGAGCCAGCAGCCAGCCCTGCTGGCCAGGACGCCGCAGCTCCTGTAGATGGAGCGCAAAGGTCGGCTTGTCAGGCGGGACGCCCCCTGCTTTTCCCAGCTGCTCGCGCAGTGGGGTCCCGCTTCCCAGAAGCGTTTTGCTCAGAATCAGCTGGGCTGCTAGAGGAGCGGGGATGGATCGCAAGGAAGGGCGGACGGGTCTGGTGCTCCAGCTGGAAATCTCGGTTCGGCCGGAGCCAGGGACGACCCGGCGCTCCCAGACGGCACAGGGCGGGAGGCGCTCCAGCGGGTGCTCGGAGGGCCCAGCTAGAACCCCCGGAGCCCTCCTCTTTCCTGGATCCTGTTTCAGAGCCGGGTCAGCGGCCCGCGGGAGACGGGTCGGGCGACTGGAAGGGGAACCCAGCGCCTGGGGCGTCGGGATCCCCTCGCTGCCGCCGCGTTGTCCAGCCGAGACACTGGCCAGACAGGCACGTTCCTCGCCCGCCCCAGCCGGGGGGCAGCTGCCAGAACACCCCGCCCGCAGACCTCCGCGGGGGTGGGGGGAGTGGGCCTCCCTTCGCCAGACGACAGAGCGAGGGCGGCGGGGCGCAGCAACGGAAGGAGGGGCGAGGAGGGGCAGAGAGGCCAGTCTCCCCCCCGCCATTAAAAAAGTTTCTTGACAAACTTGGCCAAGGCGCGGTCGGCTTAGCCAGCCAGAACAGCAGGTCAGCGGGCGCGGGCGGGGGAGAGGGTTCCTTCGCCGGCTTCTTGGTCCTAAGGTGAGCGCGACCCCCCCTTCCGGTGTGACTAATCCCTGCCACTCAGACTCTCCAGCTAGTTCAGTTCCGTGGGAGCCGTCCCTCAGCAGGTGCAATAGTAGTGGTACTAATATTGGTTTTAATAATACAAATACTAATGTCACAATATTCTATTAGTGTCGCAATATTCAAGTACCGATGCTGCCGAGGAAACGGGAGGAGGTATCTGTTTATCTCCCTATCTGGGGCTGACTCAACTGCCCGGATAAAGGGGTGGCTTTAGAGGAACTCCCTCCCCAAATTCCCGCCTGCTGGTCAGAAACCGGAGTGGGAAGAAATGCAATCGCTGCCACACCGCGGGGTTCAGAGGCTTTCAGGGTTTTGTTTCCTTTCTCTCTTTCCTTTTGTTGCTTCTTTCTCTCCTGCTCCTCTGCCCAGTCTCGGGGTGGGGGGCAGAGTATTCGGTGCCATCTCCTTTCCCACCCCGGTCGCGGGGGTGGTGGTGGAGGCTTTTTCCTAGCTTTCCCCGAAAACATATTTTCACGGAAGTCAGCTTTGTCACCAAGGAATGATTTCTGACCCACGAAAGCTATTAAAATCCCCGATCCTGATGATTTCCAGCTAGTGCCCCTCCCAAGAAGCGCACGCCCCATCCCGCGCTCAGCTGAGAAGGCGCCGCGCCGCTGGTTGTCTGTAGCTGGAAAAAACGGAATGGAGCGATCCTACGGACGTTTGTCTGGAAAAAAGTACTGCTGGCCTTCTTCCCTTCTAAGGGGGAAAAGAGATACACTACAGTACAGAAGCTATGAAAGGCCCAGATCCCGGGCACGTGTACCTGGAAGTCAATGTCCAGGGATTCAAGCAGTGACATCAAATAGCGCACTTGGTTAGGATTCCAACCAACGTAGCGGGATGTTGTGTTCCGGTTATGTCTCCGGAAGCCCAAGGAGTTCAAATCAGTCACAAAGATTTCAGTGGAACCAAGTTTGAGTGGCTTTAGGCTCAATCCTTTACCTGACTACTCTGATGTAAGCTCTGCTAAACTCTAGGCGATTTCCTAGCTGGCAAGGGCGTTTATAGGATTGCGAAACCTTGATTGGTAGTGTGATTTCCTCAGCGCTGGGATCCGAAGTGTCCTTCGCGAAGGAAGGATCCGACGCTGCCTTCTACGTTTATCCGGCCTTACCCGGTTCAGCGCGGGGCGGGGATATCGGCAACAGGCGAGACCTTCCGGTTGCCCACCAGCCCCCTCCCCCTCAGCTTCGGATCTACGGGGGGAGGGTGCGTTACGAGCCTCCGTGCGCGGGTTGCCCACCAGGAGGAGGAGACAGGGCGCCTTTTTTTAAATGCGTTTAGGGGAATTCATGTCGACTTATGATGACCCTCATGAATTTCAGAGAGTTTTCTTGGGCATGGAATAATCTGAGGCGGCTTTACCAGCTCCCTCCTCTGAAAGATTGTCTGCAGCACCTGGTATTCGTTGGCGGTTTCCCATTCAAATACTAACCAGGGCTGATCCTGCTTAGCTTCCAAGATCAGACGAAAGCTGGTGCCTTTAGGTTATTCAGGCCGCTTGCCTATTTTTAGAGGGCAGAAACGTCTCCTGCCGCAGCTCTTGCCTGCCGGCTCGGGAGATTTAAGACCAGCCGGCTTGGCCTGCCGAGAGACCTGTTCTAGGAAAGAGCTCAGCGAGGGCTGGCGGCAATTCATTGATGGGGGGGGTCGGCGGACCGGCAGAGTGAAAAGAGGGAGGTTTTGGGTCGAGCGAGAGCTGCGTTTGCCACGGTCCAACTGTCCCCGGTTGAACAGAGGGCCCGGAGGCCACTGCAAAGGCGTGGAAGGCGGGCGCGGGGATCCGGGACTCCTTTGGGTCTTTGACTCCGGGTTCGCCCCTTGAAGGCGAAATCTCAGCGGATCGCTTCGATTATTCCGTTGGGAAAACGGAGCCTCTCTTCAGCCTCTTTCCTCTCAACCCAGCCAGTAAATAGAAATTAAATCTTCCCAGTCACCACAACGCCTCATCGTTTCCCTCACAGTCCGTTCATTCTGGAGTAAGCAGAACTATGCAGCCTTTAGCTCTTGATTACAAAATGGACGAGGAAAACGCGAACCTGCGTTTTGAAGTCTAAACCTAGTACTTAATAACGTTATTTTGATTTCTGCTGTAATAACCATGAGAGAGAAATGAGTTGGGATAAATTTCTTTCAAAATCACAAATTATTCCACCAAACTATTCCTGCGCGTTTTAGGGGGGAGGGAAAGCAAATTCATCTAACGAGATCCCCAACCCACTTCAGCCACGATTCCGCGCTAGTAACGCGCGCCCAACAGGTCCTCACGAACATTGGCTGTTTCCTTGGAAGTTGCTTTCCTGACCTTCTAAACTGGGTGGGAGATGAGAGCTTACTTTGGAGTAAGTCCACTTATAATTCGGATCGCAGGTCAACCTCCCCCCCGCGGGCCCCCATACTAAAGCCACGTATTTGGAAGAAAGGCCCGTTGGTTTCGGCAGAGCTGCGATCCAGCAGAACCCGGCGCAAGGAAGCGCCACAGCGTGACCAGGCCGCTCCGCCGCGGCGGCTCCGGCGCTTTTGAGAAGGTGCCGCCGCCGCCTCCTCGCCCGCTCGGTTCTGAGAGAGCCTTCCACTGAGAGAGGGTGGAAGAAAGGACGGCGAACTGAAGAGGAACTTCTTTAGAGCTGAGGACGATTGCGTTCCTACGGCACCGACCCTCCCCAGCCTCATTCCATGTCACCCGGTCCACCCCCAAATTGAGCCGAAATTACTAGTAAGATTTGCGCTTCTTCCCTCGGTGTATGTCCCGGGATTTCGTTGGGCTTTCATTTGGAGACGAGCAGGAAGCGTGGCTTCCTTCGCTTCTGCAGGAGTAAACCGCCAAGGGTTTCAAGTCCCTAACACCGCCCCCACCACACCCTTCTCGGCTTGGCTTCTTCCCTGCAGCCTCCGGAGGGCCCCCCCCCGTCCCAAAGGCCGGCGCTTGCGAGGCGCCGCAGCCGCCCAGGGACTTCGCCTCCCGGCGGGACGAGCTTCGCGCCGCGTCGGCGTCACGCGCTTTTGCGCTTAGGAGGAGCCGCCCCTCCTCGGGGCGAGAGACCCGCTGCGGCTCCCGGAGGCCCCGGAGCTTTGGCCTCCTCCCCCGCCCCCTCTCACGTACGGAAAAATAATATCCTCCACATTTCCAAACGTAACTGGCGGAACTGATCGGAAAGACCACCAAACTAGTCGGAACCGAAGGGGAAGCCGCGAGGAGAGGCAGACTGGAAAAAGCTCCCGCTGACATCCCTTCCCCGACTGTCTGAGGGTCTCCGCTGCAGTTGGGGCTCGACGCCCCAGTCCTCCGCGCCCTCGCCAAAAGGCGCCCAATTCTACTGTTGACGGATAAGCTGCGGGGGCTGCCGCCTGCCTTTTGGTGGCCGGCTCCAGCCATCCTCTCGTGGCCTTTTTGAAGCCTACCCCCGCCCCGAAATCCGGGTTAGCAATTTAATTACGTCTTGGGCTGGGGTGTGATGTGGAATATTCAGCGATCCACTCGGACTCGCTGTCCCGTAGTCAATCTGACCTCTTCGAGGACTTGGGGACCCACTCTTCCTTCCACGCGAGTTTTAAAGGTCACTTTTCTGCTTGAGAAATTTGGGGCAAAAATTCAAGGCTCCAGGCATTGACCTGGGCGCAAGGCCCAAGGAAACGCAACAAGAGGCCAGCGAGTTTGCGCGTTTCCTCGGCTGGACGGTCCGCCGCGTTCGGGAGCCTTGCCTCCGCAAGCTGGGACCTCCAAGGAGCACGTTTTTGCCTCCCCTCCGCCACTCCTCCCTTCGGGGAGCGCGACGCTTCAGGCTGCGATCCTGTGCCACAGAATCTCTGGGGCTTACTACTGAGCTGGGGAAGCGGAGGGCTGCCTGACCCGTGTCTCCGAGTGCGTGGGGACGGTCTGTGAGGTTCTTATTGACGCAGGACAGGAACACTGCACACGGTGAGAGACACGAGGTTCTGGCGGCTGGGGTCCTTTTCAGCTCCTCGGTGTAAAAACGCCACAAAAGAACCCACAGGATGACTTCACAGGCGCTGCGCTGACGAGCGGTGAGATCAGGCGGCGCGTCAGCGCAAATTACGCCGCTCCAAGGCTGAGCGCACAGGACGGCCCGTCACAAGCGGAGCCTAAGCAGCCTTTCCTTCGGCCCGCCAGGGAGAGACAGGAGCCTTGGCGGGATCGTCTCTGAGTCGGGTAGCGGAAGCGATCGAAGGCGTTATTTAAACCCTGTTATTCTCACCGCCTTAACTGGTTTTAGCAGAAGGATAAACAGGGCTGGGTGGTGGAAACGGAGAGGCGCTCTCATACACAACGGGGGGGGGGGGAGAAAGAGAACAGGATTCTCCTTTTGCGGGGGGGGTAATGATACCGGATCTGCAGAAGTGTCCAGCACCCGGGAGAGAGCCAAAGGATGTCCCGCATCCCGTCCCCAGAGCCTTTTATTTTTGCGCTCGAAAATCGACCCCGGTCCACGTACTGGCACCATCTGCAGCCTCCAGACAAGGTCGGGGCGGGGGGGGCAGGGTGGCGCGGCCATATAAAGGCGACCAACGCTGGCTTGAACTCGAATTATAGGTTTACCTCGAGATCATCTAGCCTAGACAGTCAAATTGGGACTTTAATCCCACCATAAATGGGCAGTCCCAGCATGAGGCATTCGCTCGTGGAACAAATGTGGCTTGGATGCTAAGCGATCCTTGGAAACTTTAGAGTGCCTAGGACTTAGCTCAGTCTCAGCCGCCCGCCCTCCTTCAACTTACTGTCTCGCTCTTTCTCTGAGATTCCGCTTTTTTTCTTCGTGCTGTATTTCTTCTCAAAAGGAGTGGTTTATTAAATAGTGACCTGCCTGAATCCTTGTTTGTTGTTATGTGCTGTCAAGTTAGCTTCAATTTATGGACGCTCTATGAATGGGAGGCGTCCAAGTCATTTTTCCAACAATCCTATTATCAACGCCCATGCTCAGATCTTGCAGAGTCCCGGTTTCCTTCACTGAATCAATCCATCTGTAATACGATTTCCTTTTCTTTTCCTTTTCACGTTCCTCAGTATTATCTTCTTTTCCAATGGGGGATATACTGACAACTGAAACTCCCCCTTCCCCTTTGCTTTTGGGGTGTGTGTGGGAAAGAGCGCAGGTACTCAGATTGTACATGATATTAAATCCTTATCTGGAGCAGGGTGTTTAATTCAGTCCCTTTTATTTGGAAGGAAAAGCAGCCCAAACAGGACCTGAGGTAAAAGAAAAATCCCAATGTCTTGCCCTTCTTCCTTCCCAGAGGGGAAGACACTGGAACTCCCCACCCCATGACTCCTCCTCTGGGCTCAGCTTTAAAGGGGCAAGTGAGCAAGGATGTGAAGGCAGAGGCCACTGCTCTAGTTTTGGTCTCTGTGCAGGGTGAGAGGGAGAAGTAAGCACATAGTGCTGCCTTGGGTAGAGCGCATTGCTCACTCTCTCTGGCTGCACAGTGAGCAGAAAGACCAGCTGCCTCATGTGCTGGCCAGCTGCACCGGTAAAGCTTGACCTTTGTGCCAAGGGGTCCAGGGCCCCATAGCCCAGCCTATCCTCTCCCTTAGAGTGGCAACTGAAAGAGCAAAGATGCAGTGGCACTGTGTTGGCACCCAGCCCAATCCGGGCATATTGGTGCTGCCTGAGTATCCCTCCTGCCTTCTTATATTTTCAAAGTCAAGTGAGTATTAGGCTTGGTTCATTATTTTTACTTTAAAATACCTATTTCTATCAATTAATTAAAGTTGTGGTTTAAAAAGTTAAAAAATCAAAATACCTTTAAAAAGAAAAAGTACCTTTTCTACCAAAATAGTGGTAGTCCTCATTGCCAAAGTCTATAGGAAGCAAATTCCATTTTAGTCATGAAGGTGCTATGACCGAGTTCAAATTAAAATTAAAAATTGTGCATGTTTTCTTCTTTTAAAAGATCAGTTTGCAACCAGATTTTTTTTCTCAAATGCATCAGGAAAGCAGAAGCAGTTTTAAAGCATGCAATGGGGACAGAGAAAATAAATCCCATTTCTTGCATTTCACCACTGGAGACAGTATGGTGCAGTGAATGTTGGACTGGGACCTGGAAAATCCAGGTCCCTGATTCCTGAAACTCGCTGAGTGCCCTTAGGCCAGTCACTCTACCTCAAGGCCCATTAACACTACACAGTTATAGTGCTATGATTCCACTTCAGTTGTCATAGTTACATCCTATGGAATCTTCAGATTTGCAGTTTAGGGGGAAGGAATATTTAGAGTTGTCAGCCAGAGATCAACAATGCCTCACCAACTGGCAAATCCGAGGATTCCATAAGAGGTTGCCATGATAGTTAAACTGGGTTCATACCACTATAACTGTGTGGTGTGGAATGGCCCTTAGCTTTATTCTATCTTACTTACATTGCTGCTGTCAGGACAAAAGTGGGGTGGGGAGAGCCATATGCATCACCTTAAGCTCTTTGGAGGAAAGGTGGGAAACTAAGGAAAAGCATGGCAAGCAATAGCCCTTGCGGCTGAACAGCAGGGTATAAATAGTCTACATAAATAAGTAATACATCTGGCCTGTGAGACTTTTACGCCTAGGATCCATGATTATCTGCATGACTCACCCGGTCACCTATTCTCTCCCTTGGACTGGCACTGTGGTCGGGATTGGTCCCAACTAGTCCAGTCCTCCCCATTACTGGGAGGAGTGAACTAGAAATAGTTGCTCCTTGCATCTTCTCTCCAAGCCAGCAAAGAGTAACTATTTGGCTTGCCAGAATAACCACCCCTCTCATTCTGTCCTATCTCTGAAATCTCATCAGGAGGAAGATGTTGTATCAGATCCATTCCATCTTTAGACCCTCCTCCCTTGGTTTCCCCTAATAGAGAAGGACTAAGAAGAGCCAACTAGTGCCATTTCTGCACTAGGCTATTATAGTGTTATTATTCCACTTTCAACATCGTATGGAATCCGGGGGTTTGCAGTTTAGCCCCTCCCTAAACTGCAAACCCCAGGATTCCACAGGATGTTGAAAGAGGAATAATAACACTATAACAGTCTAGTGCAGAAATGGCCCAGATATGTCCAGAACTAGGTGCACTCTTTATTTTAATCCTTTTCAGAGCCTGGGAGTCCGGCCTCAGTGGCAAACAGCACCCACTGCAACCTCCAACTGGTATGACAGCTATGACCTATCCCTGGCCAGGAATGGCACAGGCACAGTGATCCAGGATTGGACTTTACAGTGACCTATTCTTGGACATAGTTCAGAGGTTTCAATAAGTACAGAACACAGTAAGTAGGCTACTTAGCAGGGCCTCCCATGTGTCTTCAGCTGAAAGATCTGCACCAGTTGCCAATGAGATAGGGGTTACTTTTGGCCTATAAATAAGCCCCTTTACAGCTCATGGATGAGTTATCTGAGAGATCGCCTTCTCCTCTACATCCCCCTGATCCTTATATTCTGAGGGAGATGTATGTGCAGTCTTGAGTTTACAATGGATCTCTGTTCCTAGACTATCCCTGTCCAAACAGGCCTGATGAGGTTGGTTGTACAAGAAGGGGAGCTTTTCTGCTCTGGTTCCCACCATACAAAATGGCCTTCTCACTGCACCCGGAGTTGGCTGCCATCAACTACCATCTGTTTCCCAAGGCATTTTCTTGTTCATTTTCTATTTTGTTAACTCCTACCAGTTTATGGCTGGTTTTCAATAGATAATTATAATTTGTGTTGTTCTTACTATGTTATTATTTCAGTTACTATTTTATTGTATCTTTTATTTTATTGTGAATGACTATAGGAGTTTTTAAGAACTGAAAGTAGTACAAAAATGTTTAGAAATGAATAAACCTAGAAACTCAGCCAAGTGGTTGAGTGTGCTCCGCTTTCCTTTCATTCTCTTCTGTATGAAGAAGCCAAGAAGGATGTAAAGCTAGGTCCCTCACCAAAGCACTCTCCACCCAGGGCCCTAGTAATGGGGAGGTCCTGGCCCTTTCTGGCCTTCCACCCCCACCCCTGGACCCCATCCCAGCGCCCCACTCCTGCAGTACCCCAGACCAGATCCTCCCTGCTGCAGTGGGTGTCCACAGAGGGTGAGCAAAATTTAGGAGGGAGGAAGCGCAGTCCTTGCTTTCTTTTGTTTGCATATTTTTCAGGTTTGCCAGGGAAGAAAGCCAAAGAAGCAGCAGCACTGAACTTTTCCTTTCCTCAGCAAGGCCTGGGCTGGTACTGTGGGGTCCATCTGCCCTGTCGTGGGCAGCAGAAAAGGTGAGCAAGAGAAAAAACTGGAATTTGAAGTCAGTCTCTCCCTAACCCCAGCTTCTCTTCCAGCATCTGCTGAATAAAGGGGCCAATCCTTTGCCTTCGGTATAGTTAGCCCCCCAAAGACCTCTTGAAGTTGGGGAGGGGGCAAGGTGAGCTACAACCCTCACAGTCCCCCCTTCCATCCCCCCCACATGGAGGCAGCTGTCAAGGGCCTAATCCTCCTTAGACCCAAGTACTCCCAACCCACTGAATCATTTGTTGAATGGTGAATCAACACATAAGTAAACCTCACTGATTTGAAGGGTCTACTTTAGTTAAAACTCACAGTAGGACTCCCAGCCAAGGGTAACACGCAGGCAAGCTTTGCAGGCAGAATTTGCAGGACAAGGGACAGTAAACCGGTTCCAGCCTCACCTTTCCCTTCAGCAGATTTAACTAGCTGAGGCCACTCTCAGTGCTTTGTCATCGCTGCCTCCTCTTCCTCGCCCACCGGCCGCTTCTCCTCCAAAACAAGTACCTTTTGCCTGACCTGTGTTCTCCTGCAAAGTCCGCGAGGGAATTCCACTTTGAACTTATCCCCGTACTAAGCTCACCTTAGAAAAAGAGAAACGGGCAGGGGCACCAAAAGGCCGGTGGGGGGGGGGCACAGGCTTGGGTAGGTCCTTTCTGGAAGGAAGATCCTACGCCTCTCGCCTTGCACAGCAAAGACGGTGAGAGCATTTCACAAGTTTTCAAAAAGTTACAGTCCTCAACTACAGGAGGGAAGGGAGAGGTGAATGGTGCAATTTTCTGCCCAGCTCCCTACAAAATAAATATATTCACACCGTCCAGCTAAGGCCATTTCCGCACTAGCCTGTTACAGTGCTATTATTCCACATTCAACATCCTATGGAATCCTGGGGTTTGCAGATTAGTGAGGGGCTTCCTAAACTGGAAATCCCAAGACTCCACAGGATGTTGAAAATGGAACAATAGCACTATAACAGGCTAGTGCAGAAAAGGCCTTAAGTCGCACCGATTTCGGTGAGCTTACTCACGAGTAGACCTGCCTAGGATTACTCCATCAAGTACATTTCAATTATGTTCCGTATACCCCAGGGGGACGCACAGTTTTCATAGCGGCACAGAAGCAGTAGAAACGATGTACGCAAAATGCGTGAACTGCAGTCAGTGAAGGAGGGAGGAAGGAAGAGCAATCAAGCAAACGGGGGAAGAAAGGGGGAAAAGACACCCCACTGAACCAAACGGGAACACGGAAGCTCTGAGGTTTCCTTCTCGGACCGGCTTTGTGTGATGAAGGGAGCTTTCCCTTCTCCTTCTTGAGCGGACGGCGTTCGTGAATTTCTATCCCCAGGACACCCCTCGTTTCCAGCTTCGCTCTCCAACTACACCCCACCAAAAAGGCTGCAGCCGATCGAGCGCTCCGCAAGCAGCGGGGTTTTCCGCCTCGAAAGAGATGGCCCGATTGCGGAAAGTGTTTACTAGGGAGGATGCGAGAAAATCCCCCCTTCGCCCTTTCCTCTTTCCAGAAGGGACAGACGTCTTTGGGGTCTTGCCGTGGGGAGGAGGAAGAGAGCAATCCCCGCCCAGGCAAGGCGGCTGGAGAGGTCCGCCGAGGCCAACGCCGACAGCGGGCCGCCTGGAACCGCCGCGGTCAAGAGTGGCAGGGAGGTTTGCAGCAGAGACGGGCAGCCGCCGAGGCGACGGACCTCGCGCGCCCGCTTCCTCCATTTTTGCGCGGGAGCTGCGAAACGCTGGCCCGGCGCCGGCCGGCCGGCCGCCCGCCCGCCCGCTCGCCCGCCCGCCCGCCCGCTGGGCAGGAAGGGGCGGGTCCAGGGGAGCAAAGCGGGTCAGGGCCGGGGGCGGCTCAGGCGGCCTTTCCCCGCTGAGCGGGCCTGCGGCCCCTGGTGCCCGAGAGGCGCAAGCGCTCGCCGCTGGAGGCGGCAAACCTGGCTCCCCTTTTCTTTGGAGAAACGCAAGGGAGGGAAAGAGGAGACGGCCGGTGCCCAGTTTCTCGGGCTCTCCGTCCACTCTACGCTCCCAGGCTGCTCCAAGTTCAAACAAAATCAACTGGGGCCGTCTGAATATCAACCCACGCCCTGCAGACAGTCCAGCCCGACCATGGCCACAAGGCCGCCAATGGAGGCATGGGGGTAGCTTATGGGGGGAGCAAAATAAGTACACTGCCCCCACCCGCAAGAATTTTGACGAACATTCCCCAAATCTCTGTCATTGGAATAATTAAAAACTTCAGCTGGCCGTTTAGAAATACAATTTAGGCTTCTAAAGCAACAAGATAGGCAAAGTTACCAAAAGAATGGGAATGCAGCAAGGATGAGTTCTAGATGTGGATGATTTTCACTGTCATTATTCTCCGCAATGCCAGACATTTAGTGACCGAAGGAACATTTCACTAAGGAAGCAGAAGTCTCATTTGGGGGGCAATGCCCTGGTTTTGTTCTCCCCTCAAGCTATACCCCTGAAAAGAGAGTTTTTTCAGGCCTGGCAAGTCTGTCTCAAAGAATGTTACTGCCTGCACTGCTTTGTTGGAAGTTGTCAGGAATCTCGCAGCAAAACAGATGTGACATTAAATCCTTGACATTAAAATAAAGAACATTCCAGTAGACATTTGTTGATACTGTTGTTACTGTGCTGAGCATACAGGACAACACTTTGACACAGTAACTAAACTCTTTCTGTTGTGTGCCTTCAAGTCTTATGGCCACTGCTGAGGAGAAATTATCAAGGTGCTTTCCTGGCAAAGATTCGTTAGGGGGGGATGACCTTTGCTTTCCCCGGAGGCTGAGAGAATGTGACTTGCCTGAGTTGTAGTCCCATGCTGAAACCACCACACATGCTGGCTATCAGCTAAACTTTAGCTAAATCTAAAAATGGTTGAAACAGTTGGTCTTGAGCCAGCCTGAGCAGGATCCCAAGCATCACAGGGCATATGGTTGAAGCAGGAAACTGAAAACCACCTCCTAGTTCCACCTGAAATGTGGCATTGCAGGGACTCCAGAAGCAGGAGAGCTCCATCCCCGCAACACTAGGCCGGAACTCTGTTGTTGTTAACTGCTGTCAAGTCCTATGAATGAGAGACCTCAAAGACACCTGTGATCAACAGCCTCTGCTTAGGTCTTGCAAACTCAAGGCTGTGGCTTCCTTGATTGAGTCTATCCACCTATAACATGTTTTTTTCTCTTTTCGTACAGTCTTTCACCTTACCAAACAACATTATCTGGTCTCAGAAGCCGTGTCTTTTCAATGATATGTCCAAAGTACAACAGTCGCCTTTTAGTCATGTTGGCTTCCGGGAAGAGCTCAGGCCTGATTTACTCTAGGACAGTGAGGTTCTTAACCTGTTCTTTACCCTGCCCCCAGTAAATATAATTTGTTGCTGGGGACCCCAAAGACTTAATATTTAAATATTTAAATTTAGATTTAAATGTTCAGATATTTAAAGTTGGATTTAAATGAATATTTAATATTCAAATGAATATAAAAATGAATATTTATTTATTTATTTAAATGTTTGTTTGTTAAAAGCTTCTGGACACTAGGATTCAAATCTCCACTCAGACACCGGGTGAACCTTTGGCAAGTCACATTCTCTCAGTCTCAGAGGAAGGCAAAAGCAAACTCCCTCTGAACAAATCTTGACAAGAAACCTCTGTGACAAGTTTGTCTTACACAACAAGTGTACAATAGGGTGGCCATGCTGTTGGTGTCCAGCAGCAGGGCTCTGCAAACTCCTATACACAGAACTCTCCTCCAGTGAATAGAATTCACTCCTTCAAGTGAATAGATTCTCTTCCTATCAGATTTCTTCACTGTCCAGGTTTCACATCCATACACTGAAATCAGAAACAGGATGGCATAGACAATCCTGATTTTGGTATGCAATGATATGCAGTCTTTTGATTTCTTGATTGCAGTCACCACTGGGGTGTGGCTATCTGAAGTGCCAGTGTAGCCTGGACACAGGTTGCTAGGAAACCAGGTAGCACCTCAGGAGAGAAACCCAGTCCAATAATGTATGGGAGGGGCTTGTGGCTGAGGGAAAAAGTTATATAAAGCCAAGTACTGGTGGGTATTTTGATTCCTTCAGTGAGAGCCTAGCAAGGAATTAGGGATTAGAGTCCCTCAGTCAGCCAGAGAGTGCGGCTGTGTTGGGAGTGGAAGCTTAGTGAGAGGCAAAAGAGTAACTGAACCCTAATAGGATCTGGTCAGAGAGTGTGACCTAGATTGGGGGTTAAGTCTTTGCTGGGAGTTTAGCCAGAGGACTGTTGTATGAGGGCTGTTGTATGAGCATTGTGCCCTTCATGAGTGCCAAAAGATATTATTGAATTGTTTCTGAGCAGTGAGTTAACTGTTAACACTGTCTGAAGAAAGCACTGAACAAATGTATCAAAACTTTACTGCACAGCAACTCTAATACGCTACCTTATTGTTATCTTAATAAATATTACAATTTATTTTTGTAAATGCTGACTGGGTTGTCCACAGTGATAAGTAACACAGAAAACACACTATCCTAAAAATATTAAGCAGTTCTAAATAAACAATGAAAACCATCATCCTTTTACACAAAGGTAGTATTACATGAGAGAAGACAGAGCTGGGAGGTAAAGCTAAGGCACCTCATCAGACTGGGAATAGCACCAATCTGGAAAAAGTAATGGCCTGTCACACCAAAGTATGGAAAATTTTGAACTATTTTGAACTTGATTGTTTGCTTTAAAGTTAAGTAAATCATGTGTGGTCATTATTTTTGTTTTCTTAATGTTCTGCTGCAAACCTGCCTTTGCACTTGCTTACTTGATTTTCTTCAATAGCTGTTCCCAGTCTTTGCTATTTTTTGTCAGAAGCATAGTGTTATCTGCATGTCTTGAAATGCTGATGTTCTTTCCTCTAATTTTCCTCTAATTTTTCACACTCCCTTCCTCCAAGTCTAATCCACCTTTAGGTGTGATACCTTCAGCATCCAAGTTAGAGTAATAAAATGCAGCCTTGTCTGACACCTTGACAATTGGAAACCATTTTGTTTCTCCATCTTCTGTCCTAATGGTGGCCTCTTGTCCTGAGTACAGATTATGCATCAGGATGATCAAATTCTGTGGCACACTCATTTCTTTAAGAGTGATCCATAGTTTTTCATGATCTGTACAACCAAAGGCTCTGCTATAATCTATAGAGCACAAGCTCATTTTCTTCTGAAATTCTTTGGTGCGCTCCATTATTCAACATATGTTTGCAATATGATCCCTAGTGCATCTTACTTTTTGAATCTAGTTAGCCCTCAGAGAAGTGTTTGTTAGTCAGATAGCAGCCGCTAAACACGCTCTGTCCTTTAGGCTTTATAACACCAAGTGAGCGCATGATGTTCCAGTTAGACAACACCTGGCAGAATTGTCTGACCTGTTCACAGCTCTTTGTGAAAGAGGCAAGTTTTGGACGAAAGTGACAAGGTGTTTTGTATCCTGAATTCCCTGGATCCCAGCTGGGAATTGGTGGTGGCTTCGTTGCAGTCCATTCCAGATCGAGATCTGATGGTGTCTTTGGTGACGGCCAGGCTGCTGGAGGAAGAAGAAAAGCAAGCCAGGAATGCGGTGACTCCTACACAGGTGGCTGCGGCTGCAGAGTCAAGCTCCAGGAGAAAGGCTTCGCAGGCTGCCAAGTGCAAGCAGGAGGGCTGGTGAGAACCCACGCTGTCAGGAGGTGTTTTCGCTGTGGGTCTGCTTCTCATCTGAAGTGTGATTGCCTGTTGCTGTGGCAAGGGGAGCAAAGTGCCCAGGGTGCCAGAGGTCGCGGCAGAGGTTTGAGAGGCCGCAGGAGTCGTCCACGGGTTGCAGTTGCCACAGACAACAGCATCAGTTCCTGATGACTCCTGGAATGCTGGTGACTCCGTCTGGCTCCTCAACAGTGGCTATTCCCAGCATCTGGTCAACTCTGAAGAGTTGTTTGACTCTTTGTCTTCTGCCAGTGTCTCTACTGTTACCCTGGCAGATGGTGCCACAGCTAAAGTGCGTGGTGTAGGTATTGCTTATGTTCCAGCACTTGACATGTGTCTTGAAAATGTATTGTATGTGCCTTCCCTCAACATCTGTCTGCTCTCAGTTGGTGAGCTGACAGAGTCTGGCTTTGAGGTGGTGTTTACTGGGAAACAAGGAAAAGTGCTCAAGGATGGGAGTGTGTGTGCTGTGGCTGCTCGGAGAGAGAAACTGTACATGCTCATGCCACATCACAAAGTGTGTAATGTGTTTGGTAACAGTCCCAAGCATAATGAATGCATTCATCTCCTCCACTGTCGTTTGGGGCATGCAAGCTTCCCCGTGTTAAAAAAGTTAGCAGGTTGCTGCAGAGGGTGTTCACTTAAGCCCTGTGGCATTTTCCTCGATTGTGCTATTTGCAAACAAGGCAAAGCTAAACAGCTGCCTGCTCCCAGAGTCAGCTCACATGTGCCCACTGTTCCTTTCCAGTTGGTGCACTGTGATGTGGTTGTGTAAAGCGTCCCTGGGAGGTGCCAGATTTTTCCTAATCCTGGTAGACGATTTCAGCAGGTATACCTTCTGTTACCTGATGAAGCAAAAGTCTGAGGTGTGCCAAATCCTCAAGAATTGGTCTTCCCTGGTTGGAAGGCAGTTTGGCTATTCCTTTAAGATGTTGCAGTCCGATAGAGGTGGAGCATTTCTATCTGTCAGCTTGCAACAATGGTTCAAAAAGAAAGGGATTGTTCACAGAACAACTGCCACCCATTCCCCTTTCCAGAATGGAGTTGCTGAATGCAATGCAGGGGTCCTTCAAACTCTCATGCATAGCTTGCGTGGTGATGCAGATATGCCTCAGAGTTTCTGGGGTGAGGCAGTTCTAACTGCATGCTATATCCATAACAGGCTCTGGAGTTCAGTGGTACAGACTACTCTCTATGAGTGCATGTTTGGCAAGCAGCCTTCCATCGTTCATATGAAGGTGTTTGGTAGCTTTGCTTGGGTACACATCCCCAAGAGTCAAAGGAAGAAGGGGGAACCAAAAGCCCAATGTTTCAGGTTTGTAGGCTACGAGCCTAACTGTAAAGGGTATTGTTTTTATGCCAGTGGCACCAGTTGTGTTGTGTCTAGGAACACCATGTTTGAAGAACACGCAAACTGATCGCGTGTTCAGGCAGCTTCCGAGGTTCATCTCCCTGTCTCCAGCGTGTCTCTCCCTCAAACAGATCAGCCTGCAGCCTCCGCTCCCAGTCCCTCAGAAGTTAAGTCTGAAGAGGGGAAGCGCAGAGGGGGAGAGCTGTGAGGGAAGCCTCAGTGCCACTGACGGGGGAGAGAGAACATAAATATGCTGTTAAAAGGTCTCGGAGCGCTGAGGAAAGTAATGAATCCTCGTCGGATCGTTCTTTTCCCAGAAGATCTGCCAGAAAAACAAAGGGTGTCCCACCCAAAAGGTTCTCTTCCTACTCTTCCCTGACAGTTCGTGTGTGTTTAGTAAACTGCGAGCCTAATTGCTTTGCCAAGATCAAAGAAATACCTGAGCGGCAAGCAGAGCCCTGATGGGTGGCTATGCAAAGCGAAATGGATTCCATTGTTCAGCATGATGTGTATTCCTTGTGTGAGTTCCCTAAAGGTGTGAAACCTATTGACTGCAGATGGGTTTACAAGTTAAAAACCACTGCTGATGGGCAGGTAAAACACAAAGCTCGTCTTGTAGCTCGTGGGTTCCGACAAAGCGAAATGTCGTTTGGTGAAACATTCAGTCCCACTGTGAAAATGCAATCAGTCAGGTTAGCTCTAGCCATAGCAGCTCAGAGGAGAGCTACGGTCACATGTCTTTGCGGTGTGAGTGGCTGTTTTTTCCTCCTGGTGGCAAGATGTTTTTCCCTATGGCAGAACGTTGCTTTGCGGGGCAAGGTGGTCTTGTTTCGCTTAAACAAGAACCCCTCTCACATTTTTCTGACATCCACCTCCATATATAGTAAAAGTCTTTGTAAATTTTTGAGTACAACTTTGCTTGCATGAGAGATTAATGTAATGATCCTTGTTTCCCTTTTTTGTGGGGACTGGAATGGATATTGAGCATTTCCAATCTAGGAGCCATTCTTTTGTTTCCCATATTTATTGACAGATTTTAGTTAGAATTTGAGTTGTTCTGACTCTGTTGCTTAAAACAGCTCTATTAGTATGCCATCTGTTCCTGGCGATTTGTTTTTCCAAATACTTTAAGTGCAGCTTCCACTTCACTTTCGAATGGTTCTTCCTCAAATATATCTGGCATCCTTTCATCTCTTTTAGTGAGTGTATTTAGTGTATTCAGTGAATTGTTTCCATTAGCCTTTTATTTCTTCTTGAGCATGCAGTGTGTTCTCCTGCTAGTCACAGAGCATCCCCACTCTTGTTTTAGATTTCTCTCTGATTTCTCAGATCTTGTGGAAGAAGTATCTTGTTCTACTTTTTTGTTGTCTTCTATTTCTCTGCATTGATAGTTATAGCAGTTCTCTTCATCCCTGAATATAAGTCATTGAACAGTTGTGTTTAGGATTCTGACCCTATTTCTGTCCCTTTTTATTTCTAATTCTCATTTGTCTTCATCTGCATGAAGAGTTTCATCCGTCATCCAATGAGCCTTCTCTCTCTTTTGCTCTCTCTCTCTCTTTTGTGGGGGGGATGCAACTAGTGTCTTTTTGCATTCTTCTCTCACAATGTCTCTGGCTTCAGTACAGAGCTCTTCTGGTTCCTTGTCAATTAGGTTTAATAGTGCAAATCTGTTTTTTTACATTATCTTTAAATTCTACAGGGATCTTTCTCGGATTGTATTTTGGCACAGTTATTGAGTTAATGTTCTCCTTTAGCTTTACTCTAACCTTTGAAATTAGTAGTTCATGGTCTGTACCACAATCTGCTCCAGGTCTTGTTTTTGCAGAGAGAGTGGAGCTTCTCCATCTTCTGCTTCCAATTATGTAGTCTATCTGATTTCTATATTGGCCATTAGGTGATGTCCATGTATTCAGTCACTTCTTTCATTGCCTGAAGAATATGTTTGTGGTGGAAAAACATTTGGCTTCACAAAAATTAATTCAGCCATCTTCTTGCTTTGTTTCTTGATCCTGGGTGAAATTCTCCCACAATCTTTGATTCTGTCCTGTTTCCTACTTTTGCATTCCAATCACCTGTGACTACCAACATGCCTGTTTTGGCGACATATCAATTTCATCCTGGACTCCTTTGCGGAATCTCTGAATTTATTCCCTTTCTGCCTCTGTGGTTAGAGCAGAAATTTGGATTATGGTTTTACCTGAAGTATTAGTGATATTATTCAGTCAGACTTTGTATTATATTCCCTTGACTGCTTTTGCTATATCTCTCTTCATTATTTGTTACCATCTCCTATGAGATATGTGATTTTCATATACTGGACTTATTAATGACTGGAAAACATGATCAGGGTCATGATGGTGGGAAAGTCTGGATATAATTATGTGGAAAACTCCACTGCTGATGAGTTTGTGCTAATCCCTTCACCACTTCAGGCTCTTTGCATTTTCAAACACAGTGGAAAATGAACTGCCCAGATAAAGCAATCAGAGACCATTCCTCAATCTTACCCTACAGAGATCTTCCCCATACACCCTACCTGCCTGAACATTAAAAAATTGTAATGAATCCCATCAATGTTTTGTCACTCCAGAATTAAAGCAATCAGCCCATTCTGGACCCCTTTGTCAGTCCTGTGGGAAAGCCATTACAGCTTTGTCAATGCACCCTTTCAGAGTATGAAATAAGGTATAAAAATCCTAGCTTCGGCCCCAGACAATTGTAGTATGTAGAAGATAGTATGCAGTGTATGGTATATGGTATGTAGTGCTCCAGACTGCCACTCCTCTGTGCTACCCTCAGGTACTGTCTGAGCCCCTCCGCTACAACTTTCTTCCTCAAGACTGGTAACTATCACCTTTTCCACCCTAATTTCTCTCTATCCAGCCTTTCCTGCCTCACTTTCTGATAGCCTTGTATAGTTCCTGTGAGTGTCTGATTTCTCGCATGTTTGTCAATTCAAATAAAATACTTTGTTTAACTTTAACAGGAGTCCTCTCTACAATTAGTACTGGTATAGAAAGGTGAAAAATCTTGCCATTACCCTCCTCTCGCAGGCCTCCTTTGAGCTATAATTCCTCAAAATTCTAAAGAGATATCAGCATTGCAGGTGGAACCCAATGTCCCCCACCTCTTAGAGTAACTTATTGCCAACATATTTTTTCTTAGATTTTCATTTCCTGAGTCAAAGACTGTGTAATCATCTGACTTGAAACATCTCTCTTCTTCCCACTGTAGCTCATTCACCGTGAGTACTATAATGTTTATACATTCCAGTTCTTGTTTCACTATGTCATGCTTCTCACATTCCATGTTTCTATAATAAGTTGTGCAGCTTCAGACTTTCCTTTTACCTCTGAGCATGTCAGCAGCTGAACATCCTTTTGGCTTTGAGTTCAGTTGTGTTATTAGTCACAGTACAACATGTACCTGTCCTCTGCTCTTCCCTAGTAGCTTGCTGAGTCCCTTCCAACCTGGGACTCTCACATTCCAGCACTATCTCTTGTTTCACTTTAGATTTTCTCATCATAGAGTTTTCAAAGTAACAGGGTTCAAGAGTAGTTTACTGTTGCCTTTTGTGCAGTACTAACCACTGTTAGTTATGGTGTCACTGCCACTGTCTCTGAGAGATCCCAGTAGCTGTTTGGCACATTTCATCAGGCTCCTCAGCAAAAGCCTGTCTGATGTGGGGGACCCTACCATCACCACAGCCTGTTGCCTCACCAGAAGCATGCAATTCTATTACCACGGAAAGGTAGTGTCATGATAGGCTGGGGGCCTGACCACGCCCCAAAAAACTGATCTGCCAAAATTGGACCACCAAGACCCCCCCCCCCGGAATAACAAAGGCTGCCTGCAATCTATCCTATGGACACTTATTTGGGAATAATCTACACTGAACACATGGAAGGCATTTGCAAGTACACATTGTGCTCACAGGAGTCTTTGTATTTAATGATGGTTGAATAATAGTTGGGAAAAATAATTTGCCCTAACCTGCAAGTATCAGCAAATAGGCAAAATTAATTACAACCTGCCTGCCAATGTTGGGCCTTTCTACCTTAAAAACAGTTCTGGGGTTCCTATGAGATTACAGTGCTTGAAGGGGCAGGATGCTGTTTCAGTTAGTTGCCCAGTTAGCTAAACCCACCCTTCTGCTTGAATGCATTCTTCTTCCCCCGGCTTCTGTAAGGTTTGTTCATGGAAAGGAAGTGGATATAAATCATCTGAACAACTATGCAGGACTCACAGAATCATAGAATCTTGGAATTATAAGGGACCACAGGGGCCACTTAGTCCAACCTTCCGCCATGCAGGAATACACAATTACAGACTCAACCCTTCTTTCTCCAACCTTAAAAAAACAAGCAAGGCACAAATTTCAAAATTCTTCAAAGGATCCTGTCCACACCCACCAAAGATGCTTATGAGCCAAATGGAAAAATGTATATAAGTATTTTATGCAAATCTTCCTGAACAGCATAATACTCTTCAATTACAGGATTTAGGTTTTCGTTGGTGTTGGTATTTGTGGATTTTTTGTAACATAGTCATTTGTGGATTTTGTGTAATAGTGAGCATGTAGAAATGATTTACTTTGCTCCTAAAAAGACAGTCATTCAACTGCTGCACAGGCACAGAAAATTTGCCATTACAGGGGATTATTCTAGAGCCCCTTATTTCCTTGAAATGTTAAAATGAGATGACATTACAGGTCCAAGCTAATGGGATGAAAATTTCTCGCCATCTTCTTCCTGGATAGTTTGCAAATCTGCTTTGGTATTAACTAGCAGAACTAGTTGCACTTCTTAAGAAGTCTATTAAGGCTACAATCATATACATGCTCACTCAGGAATGTGTATGTATGTGTGCATACATTCAAGTCACCTGTCAACTTATGGTGACAATATGAATTTCATAGAGTTTTACCAGGCAAGGAATACTCAGAGATGCTTCTGCCAGTTCCTTCCTCTGAAATATAACCTATAGCATCCTGTACTAATTGGAGGTCTCCTGTCCAAATACTAACTAGCGCTGACTCTACTGAGCTTCCAAGATCAGACAGGATCTGACACCTTTAGGGCATTTAGGCCCTTTTACCCAGGAATAAGTTTCACTAAACATAATGGGAGCCTAAATACCCTGAAGACACTAGATCCTATCTGATCTCGGAAGGTAAGCAATGTTGGCCCTGATTAGTACTTGGATGGAGAACCATCAAGGAAAACCAGGTGCTGTAGGGTATATTTCAGAGGAAGACAATGGCAAAGCACCTCTGAGTTCTCCTTGTCTAAGAAAGCCCCATGGAATTTGTGGGATTCACTGTCAAGGCAACAAGCAACTAGAAGGCACATACACAAACAAAATGGGTTTTGTTTTCTAGTAAGCAGTCCCTGCAAGAACCTCTTCTTTCCCATAGTGAATTACTGCATTTAATGGAAAGGAACACAAAAGCAGGAGTGAATACATTCTCCAAGTGTCTGGGTGAATTTCCCATATACTCAATGTCGTCTGCAAGCAGCATCACCCCTTGAAACAGAATCTGAAACTGATTGCTATTTCCAGTTTCCTAAAAACTCTATTTTTGAGGGGAAAAGGCAGGCACAATATATGAGCATTGTTTTAAAGGAGAATCATACTTTCCGGAAGGTTTTTATGCCACACATCACAGGCTCCTCTGGAGCACTGTTCTCATAGGGCAGGAAAAACAGTTAACTTGGAGGAATAAAATCAAAAATCCCAAAATAATTGTATCTCAGTCTTGAGTAGGTGGCCAGATGCAAAAGAGGACTCGGATTCTGCTCCTTCTTTTGTATAAAATTAATAAGGGTTCAAGAGCCTTGTCCTCTTTTGCTTCCTGCTATCCTAGCCATAAGAGTATTCATACTGATGTTGATTTCAGAGAAACTTACATGTGTTCTTTGGACTGCTGCCTTACTGTTAGTATTGTTACTGTCGTGGTTGTAATTATTGCTGCCACATACGAGATTCATAAACTGAGTCATGCTTTTATAGAGAGATGACTCTGTCTCTGGTATTTGCACTGCTTGGAAACAGAATGGACAACCATGGCCACTAGAGGGCAATTGGCTGCCCCAAATATTCAGCTTCGAATGTAAGTCATGTCCACCTATATTGAGGTGAAACTGATTTGTATGTGCAGGGACTGACAAATAGTAGTACTTAAAACTAAGTAAGAACTGATTTGAGAACCTGATGAGGACTAATATTGCACCAGTACCAATGCTTCCTACCTTCTGGCCTTGCTTTCAAACATGAATAATATCTGCTTAACCAATGCATTTGTACAGAAATGTTCTACCACAGAGTCTCCATAAATCTCCAGCACTCTACTCCCAGTGAAACTGACTCTGAATTTCCAATCACACGGTGAAGGGAGACTGTGAAGCAGTATCATGTGTTGGAACAAAAGAGTCCCTACTGTTCCCTTTCAATTCTCAAAGCAATTATAAATATATTTATAATGTACATGTACATTTATATCTGTCCTGTTCTTTTATGTTGCCTTTGAAATGGGCCAGAAATAAACTTTTCGTTGAAAGGCAAACATCTTGTGTAATTGTCAGTTCCAACTTAAAAATAGTACTCACTTTTGCACTATATCATTATGTATACAGAGAGCTTGGCAAGGTTACTTTTTTGGACTACAGCTACCAGAGTCCCTCAGAGATTCTGACAGTTGTAGTCCAAAAATGTAATGCAAACATATGTATTTACATCAACATAAGTTCTGTATCTATCCAGAGAGGTTCAAGTAAAGGTTAGGTAGACACTCAAATTCTTAATAGGCCAAATCCTGTTCAGTGATGAAGACTGTTCTGAGAACTCAGTTTTACTAAGAACATCTAGGAGTGACTGGCAACGTCTCTTCAGAATGTATTCTTCCAAAAAGTAAAATAAAATAAAAGGAAGGAAGGAAGTTTGCTTTCCTAACAAAATCCTAACAATGACACAAAGTAGGAAATTTCTCAAAATCCAGTGTCCAGATTTCTAATTAATATAGACAATGTTTCCACAGTAAGGATATGTGCAAACACTCCACTATTTCCGTGCAAGATTTAGTGGATCTGATCATTTACTAATTTTCTGAAGCAACAAAACTACAAAGTTACAAATCGTTACCAATTTTATACCATTGGTGCCTGCTTCCTTGTATGCTTCTTGAACACATGATTTGTATGCTCCTTGAACACATGATTTTGCAAAAAGTCATCCAAGCTTTGTCATCCCAGTTTGCACCAATTTATATACCACAGTAACTCACAATGACTACCCTATTTTAAGTCACAGTAACATATGGGGAAAATATCTTTCATCTACTAGATGCCAAAGGAAGTACCATATCCGAGGCAAGAACTCAGTATATGACTCCTTGTTGCATACTCCGGATCAGAGCTTTGAAATGTTCCTTTTTGGACTGTACTTCCCTGTATCCCACAGCCAACATGACCAATTAGTTCAAAAACATAACTTTTCCAAATTCAGATCTAAATCCAAAAGCTATCCATACTTTTCCTCTTACTATTTGGTGTAATTCATATCAGCAATACTAGTTCAGTTTTCTTACTCTTTCAACCTCACCTTTTCAAGCATACAAAAACACCCACACCCACACGTTAGCCATGCTCTCATCAGGAATGGGGAACCTGTGAGGCAAATATCATGGAGACTGTTATTTAACACAACAACAAAATTAGAGTCACCAAGGAGTCAGTTAACTAGCCTCCACCTTCAAGACAACCGAATATATAAAGATTGGCAATTTATTTGTACATTTTGGTTTGTTTTTAGTAACGAGGGCAAATCTTATCATGCAATTAATTCTGTAATCTTCCATTCTAGGTACACACCCATCTATAGCCGGTACTCTTCATTTATTATTTAAATAATGAAGAGCAAGATTAGTAAATTCATTTATGCAATAAGCTTTATAAAATGGAACTGATCTTTCCTTTTTTTAAAAAAGAAAAGGAACTGTCTGCTATATTCAAAAAGCCCAATCTCCCAAAAGCAGTTTTCTTTGAAATGGCAACAGTGGGGCAACTGAAGTAAACCCAGGCTCCTTATAGGTCCCACAAGTGTGTGCAAGGCTCCTGACACTAATAATCTGAATCTTAAAAATCCATGTTTTGATATTTTTAAGCCAAGGACTATTATACCATACCACAGTGTTCTGCTCGATAGAACATTGATCTTCATCATGAACACCCTGCTAATGTTGACTCAACATCAACAACTTTCCAGCAGCAAAGCAAACTTATCAATACCTAATGTAGCAACATGAACAGCCGCTGCTCTAGTAAGCAACAGTATTACCTCAGCAATCCTAGAACAGCACAATGATGAGCTCCCTTCCATCAGCCACAGATGGCTTCCACGTCAGTGGGGCAGTGAATCGGCTCTGGATTTAACTTTGTATTGTAAAGGAGCTATCCAAGATGCTGAATCTATATTTTGGAGGATAGGATTCATAACTTTGGATTACTTCTTTAAAATTTGGCCAAAAACCTGAGCATAGATTCATCACCATCCTGGCAGGAAAGCCATCCACTGCTACTGTTGTTGTGTGCCTTCATGTCATTTCTGGCTTGTAGTGACCCTAAGGCAAACCTATCATAGGGTCTTCTGGAGCTATGAGGGTGTGACAAGCCCAAGGGCACCCAATGGGTTTCTACAGCTGAATGGGGAATCGAACCCTGGTCTCCAGGGTTTTAGTTCAACAATCAAACCACTACACTACAGTGGGTGAGACATAATTCACTAAACATAAACACCATGCTATGTCAATCAGTCCAAAGACCTCTACCTAAGGAGGTTCAAATCTATTTACATCACAGACATATACAATCTACAAATAACCAGCTCTTTGACTGGAAAACACAATAGAGAAAACAGAGAATCAGATGTAACACCCAGTCAGTTTCACATCTTATTTGAGAATATGTGTGTATGTGGGGAAAAGCTCTCATATGCTTCCTGAGAGAAGGATCCAAGTCCTCTGGAAAGAATGGCCTATTTGGAGAAGCCAGTGTCATAATGTTATATGATTGCTAGGGAAGGACTGAGATACAGAAGAGCACAAGACTCCAATCAAGTGCCACCTCAGCTCAGCTCCAGTTATTTTTCTGCCTGAGACTGAGCAAAAAATGGCATACACAGTTCCACTCTTTCTTGTAAGTTCTTTCATGATGCCCGAACCTGCTGTATGAGGCAGCTGTCTCACTCTGTTTACAGGTACTGCCCTCCTCTTCCTTACCCTGCTCAGTTCTGGTCCACATGCTAGCAATGTTGCCATGTTATGCAGGCATAACTCTAGTGCTATATGCATGCATAGATTCCTAAGGTCTGCCAATGTATTGTTCACTGCTCACCCATCATTGTTTATTGCTTCAGTCAGTTTATGTGGACTATAAGGCTGCACTGTAATTCTTTTCAAAAAAGATCAAACAAATGGAAAATTTAACCTGCACATGTATATTTGTTCTTGACATGAGGAAACAGTGGGTTTAATAAAGGGAAAGGAGAGGGTGGTGTTGGATTTCATGAGTGCAAGTGTGTTTTCAGGAGCAAAGTACAAAATATTTGCAGGGGAATACTTGCCCCACTGATCCTTAGGACTTTGAGTACTAATGCTCATATATTATATTTCATATAATATATTGAGCATTAGTACTCAAAGTCCTAAGGACATATAATATATTGTTACATTGATTACATTGAAAATATAAAATAAATAAATATAAAACATAAAATGTATCCATCAGCTCCTTTATAATATGCTAAAGACATATTAATGCTGAAAGAAGTCAGTTTCTTCTGTCAACTTTCACTACACTGAATAAGTTTTAGTCTACCATCTTTCCATTTTTGAATTCCAGCCATCTTTCTAACTATGACAATCTATCTATTAAATAGCTACTTTCTATGGCAGTCATTTGCAACATCTAGCATGCCATATTGCTTCTCTCAACTGTGTGAAAGGTTTTCATATTGGTGCCTTACAGTCACTTAAAAAGAGGGACTCGCCTGGGGTCCCTTGTTGGGAAAAAGGAGAGGTACAAATTGAATGAAAAAAAAACACTAAATGAGCTAATTGATCCATTAGAAATTATAACCAGGGGATAAAGTGTCCTAATGCAGAAGAGACACTCCATATGTGCAAGTAATCATTCAAGATACATCCTGCAGTGGAATAAGAGAAAATTAGAGCTTCCTTTTGCACATCATGAGCACTTCTTAGGGAAAGTTTGCCTTAATGTGGCCAGAGGATAACTGAATTTACAATTAGATATGCATGTCCAGTGAAGATCAGAAACAAAATAATCATCTTCTGTGCCTGTGCAAATTTAGAAAGTAGTTAAGTCCTCTCAATGAGTAAATTACTGCCATCAGCAGAACTGTGAGAGGAAATGAATGAATGTGTGCCTCATCTTTCCTAAAAATGTTTTGACTCATTCAGCACCCAAAAAAGCATTATAATTTAGTAGTAAGACTCTGAGATCAAGAAAGGTGATCATCGTCTTATTTCTATTAAGAAAGAAAACACAGACAAAGCTTTCAATGTTTAACATTTTGTTTACCTAAACCAGTTCATCTAGTGGTGATTTTCCCTTCTAATGCATAAGCAAAATGAGGTACATGAAGAGAGGAACCTTCATTTCTCACTATCATTAGTAGTAAAAGATCTGTAGCAAGCCCAGGGACAAACACAGACAGAGAGAAAGAGAATTATGGGTTAGGAATGGGAGGGGGTTTCCACTGAAATGTTTTTCTTTAAAGGCTCATGATCAAAGCATAGTACTGCCATTAGATAATCAATCTGCAGTTGCATACATAAAAACCTAGGCAGCATGCAGTCTCCATTGCTTTCAACAGGCTTTAGACATCTGAAACTGGGCACTCACCCAAAATTTAGATCCAGTTGCATATTACATACCAAAAAAAGACAGCACCAAATCTGAGGCCCTCTCTCAACTATTTTATTGTCAATGAAAAGAAAAAAGAAAAAACTATATTCTGTAAAATATGCAGTCAAGGCCAGAACCTTTACATAATGGTACCAAGACAGTCTGTAAATGCTTACATGCCTTTTCTTCTTTTGAAAATGCCTTGCATATTATGTGACTTTCTCTCACTTCTCAATTGAATACTTTACCGAGATTTTGATTCTACTTATAACAGATAGCTGGACAATGGGTCCTAACCCAGCTACATACTTGTTGTTAACTGTTGTCAAATCAACTTCGACTTATAGCGATCTTATGGATGAAAGACCTCTAAGTCACCCTAACATCAAGAGACCTGCTCAGGCAGTCGCGTAAGGATAGGTGGGACAATTCGTCTCAGGCAGCAATGCTTTTGGGGTGTCCCAGGCCATAGAGATGCCCCATCCCCCCTAGCCACACCCCCACATACCATGGCTACGCCTCTCGTGCCATAGTCTCGCCCCCTCCCATCCCCCAACACACTCCAAGCTCTGCCACTGTGCTCAAGTCTTCCAAGCTCAGGGCTGTGGCTTCCTTAATTCAGTCCGTCCATCTGTAATACAATCTTCTTCTTCTCCCATTGCCTTTCACCTTACAAAGCATTATTGTTTTTTCCAGCAAGTCATGTCTTTACACTTCATGATCTTGTTCCTTCATAGCTACTCTCGTCTAGCTCCTTCATAGCTGCCTTTCCAAGTCCTACTCTTCTTCAGACTTCTTGGTTTAAATTTCCCTTTGATTTCTCAAATCTAATGAAAGAAGTTTCATTTTGTATGATTTTTTGTTGTCATCTTCTATTTCTCTGCATTGATTATATTATAGCAGTTGTCTTTGTCCCTGCCCACAAGTCATTGAAGTGTTTCTGAACCTGTTTCTGTCCCTTTTACTTTTACTACTTTCCTGTTATTAACTGCCTGAAGAGTTTTGTCTGTCATCCAATGAAGCTTTTCCTTCTTTTTGGCTGCAGATAGTACCTTTTTGTGTTCTTCTCTCACAATGTCCCTGGCTTCAGTCCAGAGTTCTTCTGGCTCCCAGTCAATTAGGCTTAATACTGCAGATCTATTTTTTACATTAAATTCTATGGGAATGTTCTTCAGGTGTATTTCACCATGATTGTTAGCTTAGTGTTCTTCCGTGGCTTTACTCTGATTTTTGATATTAGCAGTTCATGATCAGTGCCATAATCTGCTCTTGGTCTTGTTTTTGCAGAGAGAATGGAGCTTCTCCATCTTCTCCCTCTAATTACAGTGGACCCTCTATTCCAGGAACTCCCACAAATAAAGAAAAATGAGAATGTTCCCATCCCATAATACTAAATGGCAGCAACACGTGTCCAGATGTTTCATCCCATCCGCATGCATCACTTCCATTTTAGATATAGGATGTGACACTCCACAGTCACTCAAAATCGTGGATCCAGAGGGCATAGGTAAGGAGGGCCTGCCTCTGATTTCTATAATGTTTATCCACTGATAAACATTATACCAGCAACACTGTTACTGTCAGCATAGCCTCTTGCCTCACAAGAGCATGCAATCCCACCATCATGGAAAGGTTCATGGATCTTTGTGCATAAATAAGTGTATAAACATATACTACCTATTGGATTTCAAACTGCAAGTATAAATCAGATGCCCACTGAACTGTGCATGCAAATGACAGTGTAGCCCATTCTGCGCTTTATTGACATTTTCATGTCCCTCAGTCCTAGCGTTTATTTTTTTATATTATCCAAATTAGTCTCATTACACACAGGCACAGATATACATGCAAACAAACATGTCTACATGTATATACAGATACAATTTTTATTTGCCTTCTGATTATGGCAATTCAACACATTCATTGTTTTTTTTTCTACTGCTATGTTTCAGCTTTTAGTACCATTTTTGTTGTGTGCCCTCAAGTCATTTCTGACTTATAGTGATCCTAATGTGAACCTATCACGGGAGTTTTCTTGGCAGAATTTGTTCAGAGTGGGTTTGCCCTTGCCTTCCTCTGAGGCTGAGAGAGCGTAACTTACCCAAGGTCATCCATGGGCTTCCATGCTGAGTGGGGAATTCAAGCTCCCCCTCCCCGTATCCTTGTCAAACACACAAACCACTCCATTACACTGGTTCAAACCATGTTTATAGTATCTATCATTTTGAGAAAACAAATATAGAGTAATGTTTAAAGTGGTGGAACTGAAACAAGATGATCCAAGTTCAAATGCATGCTTTGTCATGGAATTTACCATGTGTCCTTGGCCTATCACTAATGCAATCTATGTGCCTTCAACTTGCCTGCCAATTTATGGTGACTCAATGAATGCGATAAGGGTTTCTTAAGCAATAAATACTCAGGAGGTAGTATGCCATTGCCTTCCTCTGAATATAGCCCACAGCACCTGGTATTCCCTGGAAGTCTCCTGTCAGAAATCTCTCCCTGCCAAGCCACAGCCAGCAAGGGAGGAGAGAGGTCAGGAATACTTTCAGGAAGAGTCTGAATACACCAAAACAATAGGAAAACACAAGTCAAGCCAGGTCAAGGTCCAGTCCAAAGGTTCAGGAGGCAGAGATCCGTCTGGAGGGCTTCAGGGAGCAGAAAACACAAAAGTCGTGTAGGCTTGCTAATAATTTGCTGCAAACAAGGAGCAGCCACACTGGCAGACTTAAATACCCCCTGTGAGCAGGTGCTGCTTGTTGTTGCTTCGTCAGCCTAGTCCATGCAGCTTCCCTCTGAGCAGCCCGTTTCAGCCTTCTGCATGACTGAGGGCTGATGGGCACAGCTGGTTGCAACTCCTCTGCATCACTGCTGGTTCCCTCTCCATCAAGAGCTGGCTGGGGCAACTCTGTCTCTGTTTGACCTTCCACTGCAGGGGATGTTTGCAGGTTGACTTGCTCACTCCCTGGCTCGGCCCCATGCACAATCAGTTGCTCCTCAATCACCGCAGCATCATCTATCACATCTCCTTTCCAAGTACTAATTAGGCCTGACCCTGCTTAGTTTCTCAGATCAGAAGGATATGGTCCCTTCTGGTTATCTACATCTACATTCCTGGTGTGGTGCAAATAAAATAACAACAGCAGCACCAACAATAACACCAACACCAACACCACCACCACCAACAGCAGTGACATTTTGTCATGCACTGGGGGTTCTTGGCATATCCTAAACAAATCACTGTAGGGTTTTTTCCCTGTTGTTTTTTAAACTGATGGCTAAAGGCTAGAGATCTGTGAATATATCACAAGAAGCTCCTGAGAGTAATTGTGATCTGATTCACAGGGAGAAATGCAAAGGAAAATAAGGACAATAGCAATTGGTAATACAGGATTCCCTCACTTATCTGACAGGTTAGGGACCAGAGCACTGTCAGAAAACAGAATTGGTTGAAAAGCAGAACCCATGTACTCTACTTTAGGGGAGATGAAAGACTTACAGAAGCTCACTCGGGATTGACTGAGTGTGCACTGCTTGCAAAGCCTCTCAGCTGGCTTGGGTCCTTTTTCCCTCTCAGCTTGCTTTCCAAGCAGTGCACACACACGAGTGGTCCCAAATGAACCTTCGCAGACAAGAAGAACTGATTAAAAAAAGTGGAACCTCTACCAAATTGATGGCACTTGTTCTTGATTGGGAAGCATCAAAAGAGCGAGTCATCAATAATGGAGCACTGAAAGGTAGGGGGCTTCCTGTAACAGTGGGTAATGGCAGGGGGGAAAGGCAATATGGAACTGATTTCCTTCAAATATATAGATATATAGATTAAATATTTTATTATAACCAATGCATATGGTTCAAGCATTTAGTAATAAACTACTACTACTACAAGTAGGGATGGGATGAATCCAGAATTTTCTGAATTCATGAATCTCATGAATCTCGAATCTTTCAAATCCTTTTTTAAAACAGGATTTAAAAAGCAAGGGAAAGAAAGCACATACTGAAAAGTGTTTTTGAAGCAGAGTTTGACAAGTCTCAAGTCCTGCAACAAGGAAGCCACTTAAAAAAAATACAAGCCTTTAGTCCAGTCAGTTCTCTACCCTCAAGTCCTGCAAGGGACATTCAAGTCAAGTCTCTAGTCCAGTCTCAGTAATTACCAATCCCTACCCTCCAGTCTCAAGTCAAAAGAACAGAGATTATTATTACCTTGCAGAGGGAGGCAGCCGCAGGGACAGGCAACACAAGCAGGCACAGGTAGCCCGGTGGGCACAAGCAGCCCAGTGGGCACAGGCAACCCAGCAGGCACAGGCAGCAAAGGGGCACGGGCAGCACGGGGGAGCAAAGGCAGCCCAGCGGGCACAAGAAGCCAAAGCACATAGGCAGCACCAGGGAGAACAGGCAACATGAAGGAGAACAGGCAGCCTCAGGCACACGCACACAGTTTTATGCCGTGATTTTCACACTCCCAGGGGCTTGTCGCCCAATCAGGCCTTACGCAGGCCCAAGAGGCGCCAATTCTTCCTCCACATTCCGGTTTGAGCACAATCATGCCCAGGGTGGGTGGGGGAAGATGGGCGATCGCGATTGTGCGCTTGACACTTTTCCTCCTACCCGTCCCGATCGTGCCCAGGGTGGGTGGGGGAAGATGGGCAGAGCGCGATTGTGTGCTTGCCGCTTTTCTCCCTGCCTGTCCCAGCACGATCATGCCCAGAGTGGGTGGGGGAAGATGGGAGGAACACGATTGCAGCTTTTTTCCCTGCCTGTCCCGGCATGATCGTGCCCAGGGTGGGTAAGGGAAGATGGGCGGAGCACGATCACATGCTCACTGCTTTTTCCCCTGCTCGTCCTGATCAGGTCCAGGGCAGGCGGGGGAAGATGGGCAGAGAGCAATCATGGCTTTTTTCCCTGTCCGCCTTGGCATGATTGTGCCCAGGGTGGGTGGGGGAAGATGGGCAGAGCACAATCGCATGCTCACTGCTCTCCTCCTGGCCTGCCGCCACATGATCCTGTGAGTTGAGGCCCTGGGGCATGCAGGGACGCAGTGATTACCCGCCCTACACACCCCTGCGGGCCTGATCGGCAGTGGCTTCGAAAGATTCCACTTGCATATATGTGAATATTATGTAAGAGGATTTAAAGACGGAACAAATAGATTAATGTGATGAAACAGATTGAATGCAGAAACAAACAAGAATCTTGATGTATAAAGATGTAGTACAATTATATAGCAATAATAAGGAATTCTAGAGAGGATTGGGAAGGAACAACAATGTATCTAAAGTGATATAAACAGTGTATAGAAGTGTAATTTTAAGTATGTGAAATTTTAATAAAAATATTTTTTAAAAAATGAAAGATTCCACTTGCCCATTTTGGCGGCTGGATTCGATCACAATCTCGAATCCTTGTCAAGGATTCGAGGATTTGGTTGGCCCATCCCTAACTACAAGTATTATAACTAGAAAAGAGACTAGTTTACCTTTCTTTATCCTATTCAACTTTTCATCACAACAGGATGTCTGTGTTACCACTGAACTATTGTTCATTAATTACAAGTTATAATAATGACAGATGTTTGAATTCTTTCTCACCACACTAATTACATCCACCCCATAGCCATGTATATAATAATTTCCCAACTGAGGAAACATCCTTTGAAGTGGGCTGCAGTCCACAAAAGCTTAAGCCAAATAAATCCTGTGAGTCGTTAAGGTGCTATTAGACACTCTTGTTTGTACTACAGCAGACTAACACAGCTACCTCCTCTGAAAAAAAAATTGAAAGCTATTCTTTCTGTAAGAATATATACATATACACACACACACACACACATATACATATACATACATACATACACACATACACACATACATGATCTGTTGCAGACATAAGATCAGAAAACATTCTTCTTGAATCCCTGCAGATGATTTTGAAATTGCATTTCCCTAAAGAAAGCCATTAAATATTACTAGGCTGAAACACGTTGGGCTTATTGGAAGAATAAAATCATCTTTTACAAAATCCTGAGATTTTGTCTCTTCTCTGTATCCTTTCTGTTGGGTAATATCAGTCTTAATTGTTTTGTTCTGTTTCATTTTTATAATGAAAATGCTACGAGACATGTTTTGCCCAAAATACATAGTGGCACTGTACTTGTCATTAGTAACCCATATTCATCATAGATTCTTTGCATCTTTACCCAAGAGGACAGGTGTCAGCCCAATAAGTATCAGAAAAATCTAAACAATGGAGAGCAGAAAAGAAGCTTTGTAGACAGCAGCAGTAACAATGCAAAGGCTGACAATGAGAGGACCTTACTGAAAGAATGGATCATTGCAGGTATTGGTTTCTTCACCAGTTCGTAAGAAAGATGGATGGTCTCCTGACCCACTTAGAGATCCTTTGCACGCAAACTCTCTCACCTTCCCATCTTCTGCCATAATAAGCGAAAAGACTGTTGGAGCAGCAGAAGGACACAGTTCTCTGCTTATAGAAAGCAAGAGTACGACACACATTTAAAGAATGTAGTGTTGTGGTAGGTTGAGAATAGAAGGCACATATAACAATGTCTTGTGAGAGGTGGAACTCTTTATGCCAGTGGAAGACTAGGAAGGGTTCATTGCAGCATCGTGCCACCAACTCACTTGAGCAGTGAGCCAAGGTAATTGCCACTAGAAAAGCAGTCTTGAGCATAAAAAGGCATTCATCCACTGTCACTAACAGCTCAAATAGATGACATAGTAACTGCAACAGGACTAACAACAAGGACTATGGCATTGAGGGCATGGAGACAGCTGGGTACAGATGAGCCAAGCCCTTGAGGAATTTCCTCATCACAGGATCCATGAACAGGGTTCTTGTGGAACCATTACAGGGTTGATAAGCAACTATGGCAGGCAAGTAAACTTTCAGAGGAGAAAAAGTAAGGCCTCGCTCTTTTAAGGAGAGAAGAAAATGGAGTACTATGTAAGTCACCACTGGAACTGTGGGCTCTGAGCATACATTCAGAAAGTCACAGAATTTTCTGCACTTGTAGAGATATGACTTCTTTGTGGAATTTTTATGAGCTACCTGAAACACAACTTTGAGAATGAGTGAGTCTAAGAGATTATTCTCCACACAGTGAGGCAAAGAAGAGGAATGTCTACATGGAGGACTTGAGCCTCTGAATGAGACAGGAAGTTTGCTGTGAAACGAAGAAGCATGTGATGGCCATGAGAGATCACTAGCAGTGGACCAAACCATGGCTGCCAGGGCCAGAACAAAGTGATGAGAATGGCATCTGACCCAATCTCTGGCAGGATTGGCTATCAGCCTGCCAAACAGTGGGAATGGTGGAAATAGATAGAGAAGACATCCTGTCCACCTGAAGAAAAAGGTGTTTCCCCGTAGCCCTCTCGTAGCACCTGCCCTGGACACAGGTTGCAAAGAGATGTCTACCAGGTTAGGGAGGATCTCACATGTTGGAGAACAGTGAATCTCCTAGATTGGCTGTCTCAGAGAGTTCAAAGTTTCTGATAAACTACCACTGGAGAGGTTGAAGGCTGAGAAGAGGAAGGGGTGTTAACCATCATAGTGGAAACCAGGAGGTCACGTGCCAGGCTGAGGGGATGGGATGACAAACGACATGCATTGTTACATCTTGTAAAGTGTGGGCTCTCTTCCTCAGAAGGAATGCACTGCCACAAAGGGAGTCCAAAGTTGCTCCTATAAAGTTGATTCACTGAGTTGGATGCAGAATCAACTTCTTGGGGTTGATCTTGAGCCCCAGACGTTGTAGAAGGGACAGGGTGAAGTGTTAGTCCTGGAATAGTTTGTCTCTGCAGGACGCCACCAGTAGCCAATTGTCAAGGTATGGGCAAGAGATGATGCCCTGAGTCCTAAGGTATGCAATCACTACTGCCATGCATTTCATGAACACTCTGGTGGAGTGAATAGTTCAAACAGTAACACTCTGTAGTAATAGATCACCTCACTGACCACGAAGCACAGGTACTTCCTGTGATGCAGATGGATGGAAATATGGAAGTATACATTGTGAAGAACTATTGATGCAAACCATTCTCTCCTCCTCAAGAATGGAAGGATGAATGCTAATATGACCATTTTGAACTTGTGAGGGCAGATGTGCCTATTCACTCCTCAAAGATCCAAGATGGGATGGAGACCTCACTCTCTCTTCAGAAGTTTGAACTAACAGTAGAAATATCCAGTCTTCACACATCTGGAAGGTAGCCTCTCAATACTACCTTTGAGTAGCAGGGTGTTCATTTCCTCCAGCAGGGTGGGATGCGAAGAGGTAGAACAGCATACACCAACAGGTGGAACATTTGAAAACTCAATGGTGTATCCCAATTGGACTATGGTGGGGATACAGGTTTCTGTGGTGATGTTCCACCAGGTGGAAGGTGGAGAAGTGGGGAATGTTGGTGGCCTTGGTAGTAATGAGGCTGAAGGATGGCAGTGGTGGTATCCTGCAGGGTGAGTCAAAACCATGACTTCACTGAAGAGGAAGGTTTCTTTGATGACTGCTGCCGTTGTTGCCTGAAAGACATTCATGTAGAACATGACTGTAAGGCGCCTGTATGGAAAAACCTGCATGGTGATTTGGATCAGAAAGAAGAAGAAAATTGTCTATGACACAGTGACCTAGCCTTGACTAGCCAGGAGCTCTGCCCAAAACCTGAGATGTAAGAGGCATATCACAGGGTCCTTCAACCTCTGAGCCTATCAGCAGGGACAGCTGTATCGGGTGCTGATGATGAAGCCTCAGCCGTTGGTACTGAGGCATTCGAAGGGACAGCTGACTTTCTCACCAAAGAAAGTACTTCTGCATATTTGTCCTCCTTCTTCTTCTTTGTCTTGAAGTAGGCCTGGGGGACCTCAGGATCCTCCATCGCATGCCTTTTGAGGGCTTGTCCTTGTCTATTGGTACTGAGGGTGCTGGCATAGACAATGCCCGTGGTACCAACATTGATGTTGGTGTCAATATTGAGGTTGAGACTTAGGTCATACCGAGGTTGGTACAGAGGTCGGTGCCAGAGTCAGTGCTGAGATCAGTACCTTATGCGTTGGGAATTTTGGACATGGCTGTCAACACAGTGAACAATGCTGTGGTTGCAGCCATTTTCTCTGGCACTTTCAATAGCTGCTCCCAACAAAATGATTTTAGCCTTGAAGCTTGTTTTTTAGGGTCTGGGAGGTGAATTGGAAGCAATTTTGCAGTGACTGACATTACACCGTTCCCCAAGACAGTTGAGTCATTGCTTGTTTGTGTACGAAACGGATACCTTCCTGTTACAGTAGTGTTTAAAGAGAGAAAGATTCTTTTTGTAGGATTTTTTTTTCTTTAGGAAAACAAGTAGCTAAAAAACAAACACACACCTGCAAGCACAGGAGGGCAAAGAAGAACAAAAAAATACTACTTAGGCTCTGAAACATGCAGATAGAAGGATCTCTAATGATTAACAAAAAGAAACCGAGGAGATGATAGCTGTTGTAGCTGTGGCAATGAGGCACAAAGACCACGAAGAAGAACAAAGTGCCAAGGAACTCCACACTCAGGCAGACTTCTGCATATAAGCAACTAGGTGCTGCATGCATGTAACTCCTGGTCGGTTGAGGACTTCAAATTAAGCTAGTGAGGATGGTAGACTGACAGAAACCGAACAGACAATACTCAAGTCATCCATACAGACTCTAGATGCATTTTTAGATTGTTGATTCTTTTATTCATGTTATTCAGTGATGGTAAAAACTGTGCCCTATGTTTTGAGAGGACAAAGAATTACAATCTTTTCTCTTCAATATAATACATTCTGCATTTCTTTCTTGGGCCTTTTCCTCTTCTAACAAGCTCAGCTCAGAAAAACTTTTTCAGACTGCCAATATTTGCCTAGTGTGAGCAGAGACACACTGCTTTACCTTATGTTTGGCTATATACCTGAAGTATAAAGCATCTGTTGCAACACAATTAGACTTAAACTACATTCATCAATTAGGGTGAAAAATATATTCACATCTTATCAGATGAGAGGGTCTTCTCATACCATGATTTCAGTGGGCTTCATATTCATAATATGTCTTTCTCCTGAGGAGCTCCACCACTACTTATTGAAGAGAAGCTCTGCTTAGAGTCCCATTTGTAAAGGAATGAACAGCAGCAGGCATGAGATGGAGTAAGACTTCCTATGTGGTGATGCTAAAACAGTAGCAATAACAAGAAGATCCTCCTGCTCTTGGCATTGCTAGGTATTTAAAAGATATGAGTCCCAGGACTATAGAACACAAATCTGCATAAAGTTTGCATATATTGTAGGAATTAATCTGAAGTGCTAAGAAATAAGATTCAGGACTGAGGTCCATGAGTCCATGCCTAACAATGCCCCAGCTCCTTTCCATCATACCTTTAGCAAACCTTCTTAAGAATCTGAAGATGCAGCTGGGATCTATTTATGGTGCATTATAGGACTGGTTGTTATTTTATTGTGATTTATTGCTGTGGATTTTATTGTTATTGGATACTGCCATGGATATAAAGCACTGAGAGGTAATACAATGCAATACCTATACTCCATTTTTGACTACAAAGAAAAAGCATTCTACACACACACAGACGCACACAATCTGTTTGGCAGGAGAAGCTGTATTTGTACTGTTTTTTTTGCTGCAATTCTAGCTCCAGCTGTGCATATGTGGGATTTTTATCATTTACTTTAATCAGATGCATGATAGTAGCTTCACAAGAGTGATATAAACTCCAACATTTTTATAATGAAAACTGGGACAATATTATGATGCCACTATTTTCATATCAAAGATTCCCTACCCAATATCCCTACTTCTGTCCTCCACGCTATATACACTTCTGAAAATTCTGTACACAGTTTCTCTGCAAGAGTTTCTCTGTTTAAGAAACCCCTCCAAAACTTGTTCTTTAAGATACAAAGATATCTTCGGAAAACATAATTATTCTGTTACCAACAGTTCAAAGTCGGCATCCACAACTGCAGTACATGGAGCAGCAGGCCACACACCACATAATGCCACAGTATCAAACTAAGTATTAAAGGGAATATGTATTACCGGTGATTAACATATTTCCTTTCCAATAATGGGATTTTCTCAGAAGGACATGCTTCAGCAACCAGATTTGCAAATTTTGAATTTATCACCATCATCATCGTCATCACTGTCATCATCATCACAACAACAGCAGCAGCAGCAACAGAAGCACAGGAAATGCAAATGCCACAGGTGAGAAAAATCTTGTGGCATGACAAATAGATGCCTTTTACTTCTAGAAGGAACACTGAGGGTCACCTAGTTTGATCTTCAGTGTTGATGCCCATGCACTGACATGGATGCGGATTAGAACAAGATGTACCCACTACAGCCAGTATTTACACAAAACACTGTTTTTCACCAAAACAAACAAACAAAGAAAAACAAGTACAGTAAATACAGGATGAAATATGCCAGTTTTCAGTATGGTCCACTTTGTGCAAACTCTGACAGAAAAAATATGTATGATTAATTGTGTTTTATTTTAAATGGTCAATAAATTGACACTGCCTCAAGCCCAAGAAGCTGAAAGCAATGCTCTCTGTTACAAACGTGGGTAGCAGAAGACAGTATATGTAGCCTACAGCTGGCAGGGCAGGTAATAGGGCTGAAGGGAAGTGTCACGTGCTACTCTTCAGCAAAGGGCAATCTGAAAGGAAGATCTTCTCCTGAAGTGAACAATGTACAAGCCAAATTTCCTTCATAAGATGTTAAGACAGGTTCCCTCCTCCCAGTTTAAAGAGTGGAGGCAGGGGAAATCATGGCTGAATCTGTAAGAGAGGAACACCCTTGCTTTATCACACCAGTTCCACGGAACTTGTGCCAGGTAGCAGTTGTGAGGTTCCTAGATCCTCTTTACTTTTGGCTTCACTGGGTGAAGTTTTGGAAGATCTAACATCATCCCTCTTCAGTCAACCATGTGTAATAAATAAGTTTTGCAGAATACAGAGACAAAGGCAAAAATCAGAGTTTGGAACAATTACTGCAGCTCCCAGAATCGTCCTGATCGCATGGCCACTTTTGGAAAACCAACTTTCCCATGCTTTGAGGAAAATGAAGGGGGAGGCTCTCCCTACCCCCAGTTTTCTACCGCTGTTGTCTAAGAAATCAAAGCATTACAGAACTTATCCTTGCGTGGCCAGGGGCAACAGCCTCCTAGCAAAGAAAACACAACAACCTTCAACTGGAGAAAGAAAGGCCACAACTTTATTGGCTACAAGCATAGACAAGGTTGGCATAAACATGGGCATGGATCCGGGCATCAATCAACCCGCCTGTTAACCGTTGAACCCAACTGTCCGGCCTGTAACCGGATGGCATGTAGCCGACCGCAGTCCTACTGCCACCAGGGGGTGCCCACTGCATGCCCACCCGAGCTGGGCAGCTCACCGCACCCCCTGACCCCAACAGGGTCCCGACCATCTCCTAACATGTGGCAAAGGTACCTGCTATCCTGGATCCACTGACCATGCAGCTGCCAAAGAGGCAGGCAGGCCACCCTGCCTGCCTTCCGCCAACCCTATCCCTGCCGTCAATAAAGCCAGGATACCAATGTCCTCCCCTGCCGCAACGGGGATGGGAGTGTCTGTCCACATTCACTGCCCAGCTGTCTCCTGTCTGCAGGGCATGGGCACAATGAGCCCCAGCTCAGGTCGGATGTAGCCCGCAAACGCTCCAGATTTCTACCTCCTGATCCTCTTTATGACCGTGGCAGGGAGGCCACAGGCAGCCCCCTCCGTGGATGCTCCAATGTGGAAGGAGTGGCTCCCAAACTCCGAGGACGGGAGCCCAGCACGACGTAGAGCTGCCTGCAGAACTGCGACAAACTGAAACCTGGACAGCAAGGAGAGATCCTGATGAATGAGCAGGGGGCTAGTGCCAGCGGGCCACTTCTTGAGGAACTTCCGTATCACCCGGACAGGGCAAAGGGCCTCCCTGGGTAGAGGGTGCAGGTGGATGAGGGCATTCTTGGCTTGCTGGTTGGACTTGGACCACCTGACCTGTAATATCACCTCGTCTCCCAAGAAGGAGATGTCTTCCACCCAAAATGCCCTGTTGGACATGTCCCTTCTGGATCCAGCCATCAGCTCCCCAACACACAAGGCCCCGAAGAAGGCCACCACAAAGGCCATCTTGAATAGTCTGGCCTCAAATTGTGAATGACAGATGGCTGGAAGTTGCTGGGTTATCCTCTTTAGCAGATGGAAGGACAAAGACCTCCTGCCATCCTTCACCTGTGGCTGCATCCGCCTCCAACCCTTGACTGTCTTCCTAACGATGAAGCCAGTGCATGGTCAGGAAGTCTGTTGGCCTTGCTGTAGAAGGAGATCCCCACCAACTGGACAGTCATGGAGTGTGGGGCCATGCCGCTATCCTTCAGATGAGCCAGGAAGTGCAGCACCTGCGTCTCTGGAACTGGCATTCCTCAGCGTAGCCTGCCAATGCCCGGAAGCTGCAAAACCTGTGGAATGCCTTGAGGTAGGCCCTGCACGTTGCTGGAGCTATGGAATGCATGCCTCCCTGGATTATGGAGTATTCCCAAGCTGCCACAGGTCCTCCAGGAACAGCTCTGGCATAGGATCTGCTGCTGGTGCCAGCAATCAAAATCTGTCCTCCTGGAAGCGAGACAGAGAGTCTGCAATCCCATTATCTAAGCCTGGAACATAACAAGCTGAGAAGGATATGTTAGCAGCTAGACACTCTAGTAAAAGCACCTGATCAGCCCCATGACCTGGCTGGACTTAGAAGACTGCCTGTTGATGACTGCCACCACCGCCTTGTTGTTGCACCAGAAACAAACTCTCTTGTTGCAAAAATGCTCTGTCCAAATGCAAACAGCAACCAGAATAGAGAAAAATTCCAAGAAGGTGAGATCCCTGAGTATCCCTTCCTGCCCCCAGAGGGACGTTCACCTTGCCAAGCACCAGTGGCCCTGAAAACAGACCCCAAAACTCAAGCTCCCTGCTGCATCAGACTGGACCTGAAGCCCAGCACCCAGCTCCACAGCCTCCTGCCACACCGATACGCCATTAAAGTTGTCTAAAAAACTGAGCGAAACCTTTAGGTCTTCCTTGATGCCCTGCGTGATGCAAATGCGGTGATGAGGAGCCTGGACCCCGCCGTAATCCTGGCTAGGCGCGCAAAAGGCCCTACACAGTGCCACCACCTTGCATGTGAAATTGAGGTGCCACAACAAAGATTGCACTTCCTTGAGGGTGGCCTTCTTGCAACCCACCATCCCACCTAACCACTGCTGCAGGGTCTGGAGCTTGTCCTGGGGCAAACAGAATATTCCCTTAACGGTATCGAGCAGAATACTGAGATAAACCAGCGAAGTGGTAGGCCCCTCAGTCTTCTCCTGTGCCAATAGGATGCCCAGTTCTGCTGTTACTGCCTGAAATGTACCCAACAGCCTGGTGCAATCATCCCCACAAGCCCTACCTATCATGAGGAAATCGTCAAGGTAGTGAGTGATGAAGGGGGACCCAGACCTGGAACAGATTACCCACTCAACAAATGTGCTAAAAGCCTCAAAGGCCACACAGCTGATGGACCATCCCATTGGTATGGCTTTGTTGTAATACCATGCACCCGCAAACTTGAATCTCATAAGCACTGGTCTCCGGAAGAACCAGGAGGAGCCAGAAGGCCAACTGGATGTCACACTTCGCCAGAAGAGCCCCGGGACTGCATGCCCTGATTAGCCTAACCGCTTGATCAAAGGAAGCATATTGCACTGACGAGAACTCTGGCAGAATGGCGTTGTTGACTGATGCTCCTTTTGGGTAGGACAAGTGGCGGATGAGTTGAAACTCACTGGGTGCCTTCCTGGGGACTACTCCTAGGGGGGAGACCCTGAGGTTGGGAAAAGGGGGTACGGGAAAGGGCCTAGCTACTCTCCCAGCCCGGCACTCCTTCTCAATTTTGGCAAAGACCATATGGGGAAGCTCCTGAGCCGACTTAAGGTTGCTGGCATCAAACGCTAAGCACGGACTGGATGCTGGGATCCTGAAGCCATGGGAGAAGCCCTCTCAATAGGAACTTGGCAGCCTGCCGGTTGGGCTACGCATCCAAAAGGGGAAGGAGGGCCACGATATGCATGGGAGTGTGACCCATAGACCCCCTACTGCTTAGAGGGTCCAGAGTTACTGATATTGCCCCCATCCTGCTTACCCCCAGAAAGCAAGGGAGCACGGCCAGGCTGGGGACCCGGCTGGCCTCCCCCTGGCTGGGGGCAAGAGGACCTGGGGTGTGGTCCAAGGCAGGATTCGCAGAGGTGGTCATACCTGCAGCGAACCCTGATGCACTTCCCTTGATTGAATTCCCAACAGACCAGCTTTCTGGCATCCTTTTTCCCAGACCAACAAAAAAGCTTGGGGCCCTCAGCTCTGCCTTTGATATGAGAACCTACAATAGCAACCAGAGTTTGTCATTGATGAAGTCCCATTGAACATGATCATTCTGGGAGGCCTCTTTCTGAAGGCAGCATCATATTCAATAGCCACTGAGTTGCCTGCGAGAGTGCATGCTTTCAGGACATTTCCCAGGTGATTGGTGAAGTGCCAACCCCCGACACGATATGCTGCCTGGACCACCCCCATGAAAACTGTGTAGCCCGCCAACCAGTTATCAAAAGATTGCGCGATCAAGGCCAAGTTGTCCTCCCTGCTGCGATATCTGTGAGACTTGGGAGTGTGTCCCTCCTTGCACTCTGGCTTGAGGAGTGAGAAAACATCCACGAAATAACCATCAAGGATGCGCTCCCTGGTCTTTTTGCTCAAATGGACCTCCGGGGGTGCTCATGATCCCCAAAAGTGGCCTGAGCCAGCACCCCCCCCCGCTGCCCTGATCCTGTCCATGCAGAACTGGTGCCGAGGGGGCCCGCCCCATCTCTTTGATGCCTGCGGATGGCCCATCCAGGAAGCCTAGGCACCGAGGCCGCGGCCTTCCAGTAATCCTTGGGATGTGCTGCTCCCCTTCCTGACTCACTCCCGGATGTCATGCTGTCCGTGTCACTCTTGCTGCGCCTTCTGTGTCTTTTGCTCTTATCCTTACAGCTTCTGCACCTTCTGTGGCTCGCTGGGCTGACCTCCGAACTGGTAGAGCTGTCTGTGGTGCTGCTGGAAGAAGAAGACCGCCTCTTCCTAACCCTGGGGCCACCCTCCTGCTGCTGCTGGCAAGGCCCAGATGCCAGCTCCACAAGAGCTACCACTGGTCTAGATTCCAGTCGCTCCATTTTTTCGGCCACTTTCTCCAGAGACTGAGCAATGACTTCCAGGATGGCATTGCCAGGACACAAGGCTGGCTGGAGCAAAGGAACCCCCCCCCCAGCAGTGGGGGTTGCCTTGTGGCTGCCAAGGACCCCAGTTTTACCCAGGATTTCCGGGCACAGCCCACCTGGCCCCAGGTTCTGGGGAGGGAAGTGGTGTTTGGCATTGCAGCTTTTTTGAGGGGCATGGCGTCAGCAGGAAAAAAGGCAGCCCAGACCACAGAAGAATGAGGGCCATGGCTGGGCAAGACAGAGGACAGACTGAGGACAATATGAGGGGAGACCAGAGGCGAGAGGCCAAGGGCAAGGCACCTGGCCAGACCAGCAAGGGCCAAGGCCCTGCAGCCCAGATCCAGAAAGCTAGCCTAGGAATGGCTGCTGCGTGATTTCAGCAAAAACAGATCTGGCACGGCCGACCACCTGGCGTGCCTCGCCCTCCGACTCCCAGCTGCGGACCCCACTGCCGCCCCTCTGCTGCCGACACTGCTGCCAGATACTCCCTCCTCGGTCGACATCGTTGCCACCGGTTCTGCATTGTTCCCGTTGCCACTGCCGCCGCCGCCAAACACCAACTGCCAAAAGCCTGGTGACCCGCCAAGTAAGTACCCAGTGAGCGGACCTGAATGAAGCCAAGATGCCCTCACACAGGCTCACTCTCCCGGCCAATGAGCTCAAAGCAGGCCACTTTGAACTCATTGGCTGTTGGACCGAATGTTCGCACATACGCAATTGCACATGCACAAACATGGCTGCTGCCATCTCCGGGCACCCCAGCAGGAATGCCGAAATGGAGGATGCTGCGCCCCAGCCTGCAAAGGCACCGAATGGTGAGTCATTCATTGCTATTCTTTGCACTGTCTTTTGTACCACTGAACACGAGAGGATCCTTGTTAGTAATCAATTATAACAATAGCCTTGTATATCATTCTGTATTTCAGAGGAAGGAAGTGGCAAAACCACCTCTGAGTACTCCTTGCCTAAGAAAACCCTATGAAATTTATGGGCTCACGATAAGTTGACAGGTGACTTGAAGGCACATACACACAGGAAGACATCTCAATGAAAGAATGAAGGCCATTGTCTGCAATACATCATTATTACCTTTTAACTTCTAAATGTGTCATAATAACTTCCAGACCCTCATATTTATGATGCTTGCCATATTTGAGGAAATAGTATTTTTTTGAGTAGGCTAGAACAAAGAGGGAGGTAGAAATGTGTTTGATGAGTATTTAAATGTATACTTTGTTCAGTAAGAACATACTCTTATACGCACTTCACAAAAACCAGCTTGCTGACAAATTCATGAGAGGGCCATAAATCTACACCCAGATGGTTACAGCAAGATGAGGGACATGGTGAGACATTTGCTCCAAACTAAATGATAACTTTACAACACTTTACATTTGCTTTTAGGAAAACAGGAAGCAAACAAACAGCTAGATCTGGTGTTGAAACAAACCTCAAACTAGCAAGAATCCTTTAATATTTAAAAACTATTAAGCAATCCTGCATTTTTTTAAAAAAATTATATTGGCTGAAATAATGGATTCCAGGTTTTTACAGACATTTTTGGATACCTGCTGTCTTCAGATTAAGTGGACTATTCACCCTTTGAAAAACTTCCTTGCACCTCCTAACCAGTCCAGATGACAACATTAAGAAAATTATTTCAAAACAAAATGTTTGTTTGATTTTGAAATAAAATATAGTGTCCAGTTGCCTGGGAAAAAGTTTTCTTGCTTTTTCTGTGTTAGAATGCAGAGACATCTGGGATTTACCAGTGCTTACTTATACATACCAAATAAGCCTTATAAAAGCAAACTCGGAGGCTGCTAGTGAGAATTCTTCCGAAAATCTCCCACAGAGGGGACAACATTACTCCCACAACTGGTCAATTCAATCTGGATTTTACACTTATGTAATCATAGAATCATAGAGTCATAGAGTTGGAAGAGACCACAGGGGCCATCCAGTGCAACCCCCTGCCATGCAGGAATGTACATCAAAGCATTGCCAACAGATGGCCATCTAGCCTCTGCTTAAAAACCTCCAAAGAAGGAGACTCCGCCACACTCCTAGGCAGCATATTCCACTGCTGGGCAGCTCTGACCATCAGGAAGTTCTTTCTGAGGTTCAGGTGTAATCTCTTTTCCCACAGCTTGAATCCACTACTCTTTGTCCTAGTCTCTGGAGCAGTGGGGAAAAAAGCCTACTCCCTCCCTGACATGACATCCCTTCAAATATTTAAACATGGCTATCATGTCCCCTCCTAACCTTCTCTTCCACAGACTAAACATACCCAGCTCCCTAAGTTGCTCCTCTTAGGGCATGGCTTCCAGACCCTTCACCATTTTGGTCGCCCTCCTCTGGACACGCTCCAGCTTGTCGATATCCTCCTTGAATTGAGGTGCCCAGAACTGGACACACTATTCCAAATGAGAATAACCAAAGCAGAATAGAGTGGTATCATTACCTCCCTTGATCTAGACACCATACTCCTGTCGATGCAACCAAGAATTGCATTGGTTTTCCTGGCTGCCACATCACACTGCTGACTCATGTTCAGCTTGTGATCTACCAAGACTCCTAGATCCCTTTTACATGTACTGTTATCCAGCCACGTGTCCTCCATCCTATATTTGTGCCTTCCATTTTTTCTGCCTAAGTGCAGGATCTTACATTTCTCTCTGTTGAAATTCATTTTGTTAGCTTTGGCCCAGCTCTCCAATCTGTCAAGGTCATTTTGAATTTTGACTCTGTCCTCTGGCGTATTAGCAATCCCTCCCAATTTGGTGTCATCTGCAAATTTGATCAGCATGCCCTTTATTCCTTTATCTGCAAATTTGATCAGCATGCCCTTTATTCCTTTATCTAAGTCATTGATGAAGATGTCGAATAGCACTGGGCCCAGGACAGAACCCTGTGGCACCCCACTAGTCACTTCTCTCCAGGATGAAAAGCAGCCACTGGTGAGCACCCTTTGGGTTCAGTCAGTCAACCAATTACAAATCCACCTAGCAGTAGCATTGTCCAGCCTGCATTTTACTAGCTTCTTTGCAAGAATGTCATGGGGAACTTTGTCAAAGGCCTTACTGAAATCAAGATATGCTACGTCCACAATATTCCCTTCATCTATCAAGCTTGTAACTCTATCGTAAAAAGAGATAAGATTAGTCTGGCACGACTTATTTTTGAGAAATCCATGTTGACTTTTAGTGCTTACGGCATTGCTTTCTAAGTAATTACAAACTTACTGTTTAATGATCTGCTCTAGGATCTTTCCTGATACTGATGTCAGGCTGACCAGGTGATACTTATTTGGGTCCTCTTTTTTCCCATCTTGAAGATGCTGGGACTTCCCCTGTTCTCCAAGAGTTCTCAAAGCTTATTGCAAGTGGTTCTAAAAGGACTTCTGCCAGTTCTTTTAATATCCTTGGATGTAATTCATCTGGCCCTGGAGACTTGAATTCATCTAGTTTAGCCAAGTATTCCTGTACTACTTCTCTATCTACTCGGTGCTGCATTTCCTCCCCTTCCTCACCTGCTCCCCACCCCCCCAGGTTAAGTACTTCTATGCTTTTGGGAGAAAACTGAGGCAAAGAAGGCATTGAGCAGTTCTGCCTTTTCTCTTCCCTCTGTTAGTAATTGGTCATCTTCTCCTTGCAGAGACCCTATCATTTCCATCCTTTTCCTTTTCCTGTGGACATATCTAAAAAAGCCCTTTTTATTGTTTTTAATGTTTCTGGTAAGCCTGAGTTCATTCTGTGCTTTAGCTTTTCTGACCTTCTCCTTACATATCCTGGGTATTTGCTTCAATTCCTCTTTGGTGGTTTCACCATTCTTCCATTTCCTGTATATGTTTTTTCTAACACTTAGCTCAGCTGAGAGTTCTTTAGTCAACCATTCCAGTTTCTTTAGACACCTGCCACTTTTCCTCCTTATTGGCACAGTTTTAAATTGTGCCTTCAGTATCTCACTTTTAAGAAACTCCCATCTATCATGAACTCCTTTCTCTTTCAGTATCCTTGACCATGGAATTTTGACAAGTAACTCCCTAAGTTTACAGAAATCAGTTTTTTTAAAGTCTAGAATGCGTATCTGGCTACACTTGGCTTCTCCTTCTCTCTGAATGAAAAATTCCAATAGAGTATGGTCACTTCTCAGTAAGGATCCCACCACCTCCACCTCATCAACAAGGTCATCGCTGTTAGGATCAGATCTAAAATAGTTGATCCCCTTGTTGTCTCTTTCAATAGCAATACATAGCAATAGCATTTATTTCTATACCGCCTATCAACTAAGTGTTATCTAAGCAGTTTACAATGTATTTTTAGCTAATTGCCCCCAACAAGCTGTGTACTCATTTTACCGACCTACGAAAGGATGGAAGGCTGAGTCAACCTTCTGAACTATGAAAATGTCTGCAAGCCAAGGGAGGAACCTGTTGGACCTTGTCGTCTTGGCAGAGTTTGACTGCTAACATGTATCAGGATATATGTAACCTGAACATAAAACCTTAATCAGTTAGAAAGGTGCATGCCACTTGCATTTGATTCTTTCTGATTTTCCGTCCTTCACCAAAGGTTCACATACAGGGATGCATGAAATCCATAACTGAGATCTCCCACAGCATTGTTTAAAACAGAGGACAAAAAAGCAACCATGTGGGGCTGGTAAGTACATTACCATGGCATCTGTACCTGTGTAAATAACCCAACACTCCTATTTTAGGGTCTCTTAGCTTTGCTTTTCAACAGGTTCCCAGAGTGGAATGAAAATTCCCCTCAAGACCCCACCCCAATTTGAAAACGATTGTTGTTTTTGTTGTGTGCCTTAAGGTAACCCTATCATGGGTGCTGAGAGTATGTGATGTGTCCCAGGTCACCCAGTGGATTTCCATGGCCAAGCAAGGAATCAAACTCTCCTCTCTAGCTTCAGCGTCCAATGCTCAAACCACTGCACCACATTGACTCACTTTGAAAATGATTACTAATAAGTAGTAAAAAACTTGGTCAGGTGAGATCTGCATCAGGAAAATAGTTAAATGTAAAAAGCAAGTTTCCCATCTACTTCCTCAGTCAAATGCCACAGTGTTGAAGTTATGTGTAAATTTGCTGTATGTATTTCTTTTGTTTATACCAATTTGTTCTTAATTGTTTCTTTCTGTTTTTACTGTGCTATTTATGCTTTCTGTTTTAATGATTCTTGTAATCCATCTTGAAGAGTATAGTAAAAATGTTTAAATAAATAAAAGGTGTATATTCAAAAAACAGGACATCTCTATCAAATTATTTCCTTTATGACATCTGGAAGTGGCCATAATATTTATGTATGCACAAAAATCAGTGCTTTGGAAGAAGCAAAGATTTGGTGTGCCTCCAAACTGAGGTAAGGATTGTTGTGGGGGCGCTGAACCACTGGTATAGGGATTTGAGTGCTGGACTAGGACTCTCGAAGACCAGGGGTCAAATCCCAGCTTGCCATCACAGACCTGGGGGAAGTCACACCCTTTCAGCCTCAGAAGACAGTGGAACACACACACCCCTGGAATGAATTTGCAAGGGTCGCCTTAGGGTCACCATAAGTTGGAAACAACTTGAAGGCACACAATAACAAAGCTCCTATTGTCTCCATAGAGATGTCCACATTCTTTAACTGTAGTTTGAAATTCAACATTTAGTTTCATTCTAAGAACTGACAAAGCCCTATACTCTGATATAGCACACTAGTATCCATCAACAGAGCATTTAGTAGATTGGCACAATCTTGGGCAGCCTATATTGTATACTTCGTATTTAGAATATACCTCCCAAACACAAGCACTTTTCAATAACGCTTTAGGTTTCAATAGGCCAGCTCTTTTGAGTGTGGAGTTATAAAGACAGTAACGCCAATCACTAAATAATTTTCTGATTTGCTAGCTAGATCACTGAAGATACTGAATCACTGGACAAGACTGCAATTACTCTCCATGAAGGCTTTTCTTGAACTTGGATCCTAACAGTAAGAATTTGCTCACTTCTTGTGGATCTTCCTAATACCCAATTGCAGGCTAGGCTCATCATCTTGTAATAAATTTGGCATCCACCTTTGAACATAAGTGACATGTACTTAGGTACATTACCTTTATTTTATGGATTTTGTTTGAAAATCTATGTGTTGACTTCCTTTGTTCTCTTTGCTCCCCCCCCCGGAGATCTTTGGTCATAGACCTGGGACTCAAAAACTCCCCAAGTTGCTGCAAAGACTAATCTCTGTCAGGGAAGCCTGTAAGTCCTTCCTCCAGGAGATCCCTTGTGAAGAAGGAATCTGGCAGAAGAGAAAGTAATCCACTTCCAGGATCTGTAATGCAAGTGGAATTAAACAGTCACAGAAGCAGCAACAGCAGCCGCAAAGAAGTAAATTACTGTATCACTATATGTAAACACAGCACTTTGTTCACAGAAGCATATGTTTGGCTACAATTTTCTGATAGTTAGCCCAAGTCTAGCTTTTCAAGAAAGCATTTTGTACCTGCTGAAAATAATTAGAGATGGCTATTTTTTTATCATTACATTTTCTTTGATCTTGCTGGAGTTGGGTTTTTACTATAAATTGCCCACTTTGAGGACTGGGTTTAAAACCAGAATTTCTAGTTTAAAAAATGTAATGTATGCTGTACAAAGTGGGTACCATTTTGGTTGAGAATGAAGTGTACCAACTTGAATTAAAAATAAGCAAAAGGTGAGACAAAAAGTATTTCCAGCACTATGGGCATATATATCCAAAGAAGTGAGATATATTTTTTTCTGTGTCATTTGTGTCATCTGCAAAACTGTTGCTCACTGTGTTATCACTGTGAACTGGCCTGGCCTTTGGTAACCTCAGATATCATTTTGATATCACAATTCGGCCCTGCTCTGCCACCAGCCAAGTGTTTGTGAGGCCACCGAACAAGCGCAAAGCTAGGCATGGCTATTATTCCGCTGAGTCACATTTGTTTACCAAGGCAAGCCAGATACTGCCAGATCTGCTTTAGGGGACCTCCCGAAACAAACACCTTCATTACAGATGCATATCGAAACAAAGAGACCTCTGCCCCGAGAGGGCACCCTGGCGAGCTAAGTGCTTAACTGCCGAGCTAGCCGCATCTACATACTGGCCATACTATTGTCAAACTGGTCTATAACTCAATCATGTGAATTCTGACCTTTCGGAGACATTGTCTCCAGTCCAAAACTCATTGTTTTCACCCAAGACCAGACTAGCCCACGGTCATTCCTTCCCCTATAAAAATCCCCCGCTCCGAGAGCTCTTCGGATCTCTCGCTGGAACGTTCGGGCTTGTGTTTGGACTGCTCTCCTGCCTTGCTGCCTCTTCGTTCTGCGAGCTCCCCTCGGCCGCCACGCCGAGCCCTCCTGCCCTCCACTGGATCCTTCAGGACTGCAAGATTGGTGACGTATCACCCATTCCCCCAAAGCTCTATTTCCTATTTCCAGTTAGCAAGTCTGTTTGTCTCTTTCTTAATAATTGTTCAATAAATATCATTGCTAGTTTGAACTGTTTGCCTTCTCACTGACCCGAACCTGTATACATAAAACATACCCGCTAAGTTACCCTGCCTCTCGTTAGCCAAGAGAGTGCTCCAGCTAATTTCCCCACCTTTGCTTGATTTGTTTTGGTTGTTTGGGTGCCCCTCCCGGGTCCCCCAATTCACAGGGTAACAACTGAAAGAACTGGTGGTTCAGAAGTATAGCTAAGCAGCAACAAAGAAGCAAACTGTTGTCATTATATTTAAAAAGGCAACAGAGAGAAGTCTTCTTTCTTTCTTTCTTTCTTTTCTTTCTTTCTTTCTTTCTTTCTTTCTAAGCAAGGAAAGAACATTTCTGTTAGAGTCTTCACAATTACAGCACAGAAGCATACAACCAAGATGACTTTATAGTCCTGTCACAAGAAGTTTGCTGTTGAGAATTCAAGCTGTTCATGCAGAAGGGCACCTAAGCAAGAAGACACAACATGCACTGCTGACATTTGTTTGCCTCTTTTGAAGAGAGTGGCAAGAAATGAAAAGGAGCCTCTTCATCCAAAGAGAGAGCTGGCAAAGAGAAACAAGGAGATAGAGGGAAAGAGAGAAGACATGTCAGGGCCTCAGTGGCCTCTTCAGATTAAATTTACAACTGTTTTTATGGGATTATTTTTTCACAATCTTCATTATCGGTATGCTATATTTTTATTCAGCTGCATACAAACATGACTTTTGGATGAGTACAACAGAACTGTTGTGTTCTGGTCATGGTCTTCCCACAGCTAACCAGTTGGCTGCTGTATAAACACAACACTGGATTAGACAGGCCTCGAGTCTGATCCAGTTCATTGCTTTTCTTTTGTTCTTACTAGGCAAAAACTACACAGCTTTATTTGGGTTAAAAAACAGAAACTCACTGGGTCCACCCACATCTTGCTGCTGTCTTTCCACTATCAACTCTTTTTTTTGTTCTCTCTGGTCTTTCTTCCCCTTTTCTTCAGTACTTCTTCCAACCTGCACTAGCTTTATTTGGATAAAAAATACTTTTCTGCCCACTTCTCACCTCTTCATACTATTTCCCTTATCATCTCCTCCTCCTCTTCCTCCTCATTACTATTTGTTATCATCGTATCAATTTATTGGTGGGTGCCTGGACCTGGTTGGCTGAAGCAATAGCATGTGCATGTGCATGTGCATGTGCTTGTGTGTGTGTGTATGGTTGTATATGTGCTAGTATGCTAGCTGGGCAGAGCAACAGGAGTCTGTGCAGACTGAAGCTAGATATATGGAATTGTGGAGGTAGTTTAGGAAGAAGCTTTTGCTGCGTGTGTATCTGTATTACTGGATATTATGTGAATCTGTATTACTGGAGTGAAAGTAAGATGAATGAGTATGCAAATGCATGGGATTGATGTTTTTCTGCTCACAATGAATGTGGGATGTGTGGATTTTAGCTTGGAGAGGTTGTAGAGTGTATAGATGTCTGCCAGGATGGAGGAAGCGTCAATGTAGCTTCAAGTCATCCAGAATTTGGATGAGGGAGAGGGTTATAGGGTACAGTCAGACGGTGAGGACACAGTGCATTCAGATCTCACCATTGTGTCATTCTGCTTCATAGCTGCAGTGTAGCAAACCAAGGACTATTCAAATATTTACTTTTTCCCATATTACCTTTACCCCTTAGGCCAAGGCAGCGGGTTTTTTTTTAAATGCAGTTTGACGGAGGACCAGTATAAATAACTATAAAATATTTTAAAAATGCTTTATTACCCTTGACAACAATAATTAAAACAATCATTATCTGTTTTCAGCACCATCAGGTAGAAACTATACCACTTACTTAAGATTCCTTCAGTCTCTTCCAACCCCATGACTTTAAACAACGTACACTCCAGATTAATCTCAGGAATCAGCTGTTATTAATAAGTGCTCATGCTTCACTTGTGAGGTTTCCTCTATGATTTCACATGAAGTTCTTGATTGATTTATAATGTGGTAACCCTATAGCTATTCATTGTCCTGTATCTAACTGCCAACTAGAGATGAGGCTTTGTGAAATAATGTATTCTCTTCAGATATTTTTCCAATAAAAATAATGAAAAGAAATCTTTCATGGAGAACAGATTCTTCTTTTAAAAAGGTGGAAGTGCAAAGGTATGGAAAACACAGAAAATACCTACAATTGAGCAATGGTGGGGGACTTTTATTGAAAACAAAAATGCTGATATAGTTTCTCAAAGACTGAAAGGGAAATCAGATGATGAAATTCAGAAAGAATGGCAAATTGTGGAGGATGGCTGGGTCAAGTTTGATAGAAGTTTATAATTCACAGTATTTTGTGGAAAAAATTAACTGAGATGATTATGGTTGATATCATGAAGCGGAAATATGGAAAATGAAATGCAATGAACCTACATACTAAATGCTTGGAAAATGCAGTACAATGTTATAACTACTTAAGAGATATTGAAAATGCAATCTAGATCAGTCTGGAAGAATCAAGAAATAGTTCATGTGAAATAGCAATAACAATTGTTTGTTTTTATTTGTGAAATTTCAATAAAATGATTTAAAAGGTGGAAGTGGAGTTTAGTTCTAAAAGTGTGACATTTTATATTATTGAAAGCAGTCACTTGAAATCCAGGACATTTAAAAGCACTGCTGTTGTCACAGAGTGAGAAAGAAAATGCCTAGATCCACGTGTGGATGTGTGACTAACCTGAACTTTATACTTTGGTACAAGACCTAAATACAAACCCATTCACTAAAAAACAGAAAAACAAATATATTTGTTGCTTTCCTTTCACTAATAAATACAAGGAAAAAGGTTCATTCACACTGTACCTCTAAGAGCACAGTAGGTTTCCTATCATGTATGTCACATCTCCTACAGTATCTGCTATAGTTTATAACTTGTGCATATTTATTATAGTGTTTCAGTCCCTACTGTATGCAGAAGCAGCCCAAGGCAGCTTGCAAAATAAAAAAAACAGATACATACTAAAAGCATAAAAACACCACCACTAGCAAACCAGAAACAGTAGTAAGAAACCATACAAGAATTCTCAGAATGGTCCTCTCTCCATTTTTGTAGGTTTGGTCTTCACAAATTTGATTATTCTCAAGGTGCAGGCACCCCTTCCTCCTGTCATTCTCCTCCTCCCATTCCCTTCTCTTTTGCCCAGGTGCATGTGCCTTCCTTTTCCATACCTGGGCAAGAAGCAAGGAAATGGGAGGGGAAGCACCTTGCACAGAGAAGGTGCATATGTACCTTTCCCCCTCATTCCTTTGCCTTTTGCCTCAGTGCATGTTCTCCGTGCCTGTGCAAAAGGCAAGGGAATGGGGGTAAAGCACACACACATCTTCCTTCTCCATGCATGGTGCTCCCCCTCCCATTCTCTTGCTTCTTGCCGGTAAGCATGGAGAAGGAAGGCAAGTGTACGTGTCTCCTCCCATGTTCCCTTCCCTTTTGCCTCACTGTGAAGGATGGCATGCACGCCAGGGCAAAAAGCAAGGGAAAAGGAGGGGGATCCCCAGAAGAGAATTAGAGGGGGAGGATGGGGGAAGTTATTCACTGTTTTTCTACTTTCCAAGATTTTTGTACCCCAAACTCTGGCAAAAGCAGAGGGGCCACTATACAGCTTTTCAAAGAGCCACACTCATATCTACATTCAGAAATTCATTCAGTTGCTAGGAGAAAACCATGAGGGAATGGGGAGAACGTACCTCCCTTGGAGGGAATTCTGGAGCCTCAGTACCACCACAGAAAAGTGAATGTCGCAGTTGCTCTTCTATTATTCCTCAAAATGCCAAAAGGACTCAAAATGGGAGCCTCTTAATATTGTACAGCGCAGTGCAATCCTTTGAGTCTTGTTTAAAAACAACTGCCCTACTGTATTCAATGTAATTTGCTCCTATGCAACTATGCATAGAAACAGAGCCTTAAAAATAAGTTATATGAGTGCTCAGAAAATCAGTGAAAAATCACTTTGGATTCACACTGGGATCACATATAACAAAGCTGGGCATCTTTGGAAGGTGTCACGTTTTGACTTTCAACAGTATCTGTGGACTATGCTAGCCCACCTCATCCTCCAAAGAAAATAAAAATAAAAACCAGAAGTAGCTTCACTTTGTGTGTCTGCGGGTGGAGTTTATGAGGGGCCTGTGCCCCATTTCTAACCAAAAACTGCCCCTCCTGAAAGCTTTAAGCAGCAGCAAAAATCGAATGTTTTGTTTTAATATTTTTTCCCTGAGGGTCATCAGGTTGGGGGTACTGGTCACAAAAAAGGCCTTGTGAGTCACCTCCAGCTCCTGGATTACACTTTGCCCTTCCCACTTTCTATCTATGTTGCTTGCTATCAATCCTGTTTACCATAGAGATACATAGCCAATACCTGACCTTCTTCCCTATGTGCCATTGAGACTGTCAAGATTATGGTTAAACCTAAGACCTGGCTTTAAGCCATTGGGACAGCCTAGAATGCAGAGAATGGCAGCCAAGATTTTTGCTGCTTGTTTTGAATCATAACGTGAAATTTAGCACTCCCCAGCAATGACCATTTTCCTTTGGCCTCCTGAAGCTTTTCCCTTTTGCAGCCTTGTAACTCTTTCTTTTTAATCCTTCTAATCCCGAGTGTCCCTGCAGCATTCAACCCAAACTATCATTCTCTTATAAACATCCCGGATCCCCTGATTTCCAAGATCCTCATCTTCCACCTATTGCTATGTCTATCCAGATTTTGTTCTTTGGTTCCTGTGTGTTTTTTCCCCCTAAACTCAAAGCAGGTATACTGTTTTTGAATATTCCATGATTGCCCTTTCCCTTCTACCAGTTAAAACATATGTGAATTTCCGGTGATGTTGTAGTTGTAGTTGAAACAATGACTAGTGGGGGTGATTCCTAGTCTGGCAACTGACTATGACCATTTTCGAGGTGTAAACCTTTTCCCTAATGGTATACAATAGTAATTGTTCAAAGTGAAATCTCAGTAAGCCAAATCTGATACTGTTTGTTCCCCCCCACAATGAAACTGTTACCCTGTTTTCTGGGGGTCCCGGGAGGGGCACCTAAATGCACTCTCAATTATACAAGTTGGGGGAAATTAGCCAAGAGCACAAGCCAGCAATACGAGAGGCAGGGCAACGGAGTGAGATCTTTTACCCAGCGTCTACGTGGTCAGGCCAAGTCAAGGAGCACACAGAGTTGAAATAATAATTGTGGTTTTTATTAAAATACAGTCAAACAGTGTATGCAACACACTCACACAGAGAACTAAAGAAATAAAGGTTGGAGTGGGATAGAGGGATTTTTAGAGGAGTTGTTGGTTTGGGTAATACTACATCTGTCCTGAAGCCCGGGTAGTCTGCAGCTGAAGTTTGGAGATATGGAGTCTCAGTACGTGGGACTGAGGGGAAGGCTCACCAAGCACAGCAGCAGCAAGGCAGGATGGAAACCGGGAGCGATCCAAGGAAGCTCACAAAGTCAGGGGTTTTTAAAGGGGAAAATGTAGCCACAGGCTAGTCCGTACTTGGGGAAAACAATGAGTTTCGGGCTGGAGACAAAGCCTCCGAAAGGTCAGAATTTAGCATGATTGAGTTAGGTCCGAATTGACAATGGAGTAGATAGTATGCAAACGCGGAGTGCCTGACAGATGAGGATTCTTCTAATCAAGCTGCCTGCTCGGGGCAGGGAGTTCTTTGTACGTAGCATGCATACCTGATGAAGGTACTTGCTGTGAGGTCTCCTGAAGCGGCAGTTTGGCTATTTCTGGCAGCCTGTATGTGTTTTGAATATTCCAGTGATTAGCGACTGAGCCTGTTTGCGTGCTTGTCTGGGGGCCTCACAAGCACGTGGAAAGGAATGAGTGAGGAAGGCCAAATTATTGATATTAAAATGATATCTAATGTCACCCCAAGTACGGTTTAGGAACTGCAGTAACAAAACTACCACTCAAACAAGACAACTAACATTCAGAAGTTTTTCCTGTGACCTCCAAGACTTACAGGCCACCAGCACTCTTCACCTCTTTATAATATGAATAAATACACTTCAGGCAAATATCTTTTGAACTCAGTAGGCTACATACAGCTCTACTTGTTTTGTAGTAAATACCACTGAATTCAATGGCAGATTTCCAGTTAGTTTTATTGGGCCTTTGATTAAGTCCCTTACGAGCAAACCCACTTCTCTGTTTGCTATCTCTTCCATCTACAGATGTTTACAGAATTAATGATATTTTTCCAGCAACAACACAACATAGAATTTGATAACAGAGGATAAACATTGACTGAGCACAGTGGTAACAGCTACATATCCTTTCAAAAACAGTTGACAGGAACAGATAACTATAGGTGCATGCAGTAGCCATGCGGCTTTACAGTAAATATTTGTGGCAGCCAAACAAAGTCTCCCTTGCAGGTGGGAATCCTCTCCGTGTGACCCTCATACTTCTTGTGTTTTTAATCATGAAATGGAAGCATCACTGCAAAGCTGGCTGAGAGTCAAGTTTTTATAGGCAGAATTTTGTGTGCTGTATATGAGTAATAATGTGCTACAGCTGGCAGGCAGCATGTCGCTTCTGACAGTACAAAGACAGAAGATTCTGGGAGAGAGCATCATTGTGAGAAAGCAGCAAAGAAGATGATTCTGGAGACCAATCTGTCACATCCTGGAGGGTCACAAAGCAGAGGGAAAAGCTGTGAATGTACCTCATTACACAGCATCTCACAACAGTAACTAAAAATTAAAGGTGTAACAACAATAAGCAAAAGGAAAATTGGAAGGTCATTCTGTATCATGTTATCATGGTAATTTTATCTTCAGAAATTCTTCCCTAAGCAAGACTGAGCTATATGGTTTTTATGATGCATTAACAGTGAAGTCTTAAAACTGTCTACCCAGAAGTAAGCACCATTTACCTCAATGGAATTATTCTCCATAAATATGTATAGATGGAAGCATTAAAAAAAAGAAATATCTATTTTAAAAAAATCAATGTATGTGTGAATACAAGAGTGTCAATTCAACACAAAAAGTCTCTTTCGTATGGACAAATATGGACAAATCAGGAAGTATGCACAGTAATCTATGAAGAACAGGTTGCTTACCTGTAACTGTGGTTCTTCTTTGTGGTCTCTGTGCCTCACACACTAGGAGCTTTCATGCATGCGCAGTAGAGTTCGGAAGATTCTAGAGTTTAGTAGCTTGGCGGGAACCCCTCCCCCATGCCCGTACTGAGCATGCTCAGCCTGCCAAGCCAACGGTCTCTCCTCAGTTCTGGAGTCCGCCAATAAGGAACCTGAAAGAGGGGATGGCTGGGCAGGTGTGTGTGAGGGCACAGATGACCACTTGAAGAACCATAGTTACACGTAAGCAACCTGTTCTTCTTCTTCGTGGTCTCTGTGCCTCACACACTAGGAGATTTTGTAACTTACCAGTTGGACGGTGGGTCAGGTCCTAAAGAATGGAAGACAGCACTGCACGTCCAAAACGGGCATCTCTCCGGGACCGGCAGTCCAGTCTGTAGTGGCGCACGAAGGTCGATGGTTGAGACCAGGTCACCACATGGCACAGTTCCTGCAGGTCCACTCCTCAAAGGAGACCTGCTGAAAAAGCCATGGCTCTGGTGGAATGAGCACGCAACAAAACTGGCGGAGGCCGCTTGGTCAGTTCGTACGCCAGCAGAA